>JARHVA010000296.1:872500-1472500 GCA_037957365.1 Torreya grandis | reverse complement strand
AATGATGCCTAATTGAGAAAAAGTCGAACTTTGGATGGATATAAGGGTTTTCATTGGAATTTGAGCTCATTATGTTTTGAAATCGAATTTTTGCTAAGTCCTGAGAACAGAGCCAAGGGTTCTAGTTTTCGTTTGGCATTGAAAAACGAGCCATCTTCAGTGTTGCAGTTCAAAAGCTGTGAAATACCAGCGGATTTATTGCTTTTAGAGGGTAGCTTCATTCAGAAGTTATCACAGAACTTCATCAGAGATTGCATCATTCAGGGTTTTCAGTTTGGAATTCATCCGGAAGAGTTTTTTCTTTTGAGGCGCCTATTTCTTGAGATTCGGTCACATCAAATAGGGGCTGTACTTTAATTGGTTTGCTGCTGTCATAGAGCCGTACTTCCCTATAGCAGGGCTGTACCTTCAAGAAAGGACGTACATTGTCATCTTGGGCAAATCGCCTACTTCTTTGATCTTCTGTCTCCATCCTTCGTGGCGCCTACAACTTGGGATCACTTTCCAAGCATCAGACGGAGGGAGAAGTAGATTAATGATGAAGCCGTACCATTTCATGTACTCTTTCAGCTTGCTGCAATAACCAGGTTTTCATCAAAATATTGTTGCTTTTGATTTGCATGTTACCAAATATTATTTGTAATTGTCATAGAAGATCAATAAATCGATTAGCATCATTAGATTCATTAGATTCTATTATTTTCGGTGTTGCATTATTTTATTTAAATTTATTCAACAATTCTTCAAAAATCGCCACTTTCATTTGTTCATGCAAAAACACAAAAAAATCAAAAACGTCCGAAAACAAGAAAAAAAACAAGCAGTTTTAGAGAAAGTGAGAACAGGGGTTTTTACATCGGGGCAGCATCCATTGGCCAATCAACAAGGGGAGTCCACACGGTTGGTAGATGGAATTATAAAGGCTCTCATCCATCATAGTTCGCTCCCCACAATCGCCGTTCGACGCTTAAATGCAACATGGCTGAAACACATGGAGACCTGCATCCTTTTAGCAGGGCACGTAAAAAGAAAGAAGCCACGTCAATCTTGGGTGCAAAGATTAAATGCATTGTGCCAAGAAGAGACATTCCAGCTACTCACAACATGGCTTCTCAGATGCACCAAAGAAAAACTTAAAGACGGGGGGGGGCTCGAGAGGATTGTTTAGTGATCCTGAGCGACACATTTAGGGACAAGGAAGGACAACATCAGAGTTCTAGCCATCAACGACTTCTTTCTTCGCCTTCTCTCTCTCTCCTTTCCTATATAAATAGAGGTCTTGGAGCCAAACAAATGATCCTCGGACTGGTGATAGAATCACTCTGCGAAAATCGCTGTGTAATAGACTTTTGAAGCAATAAAGATTATTTTACCTATCTCTTTGTCTGAAAATTGTGTTGAGTTAGCTTGTGCACAATAGCATTGTGAAGAAGCGTCCTTCCAACCTTATTGTCCTTCTTTCTTGCTTATTTTTGGGTGTTTTCCAGTTAATTGCAAGTCTGAACTTGAGCTTTTCTACGATTAATGAATGCTTAATGTGGATTTAGAAATCCCTCTTTGCTTCACGTATGGTTTAGTGAGCCTAGTTTACGAAATATTTATGCAAGTTAGCTGGTTAGGAGGTTGTGTAAGCAAACTTATCTTATGCTGAATTAGTGTCATTCCCCAGACCAAATGGATCACTTATTTTTGGTGCGTCACCTCCCTTAGCTTAGATTTCTTTTCAAGTAATCCTCCTATCCCTTTTCCTTAGCCATCGATAGATTTTAGTGTGGGAATCAAAGAGCTAAAATGAAGCACCTGAGGAACTAGCCTCATTAAAAAGCCTAGAGGTTCAACCTCACCATAGGATACTCACATCCTGATGTTGTCCCCATGCTTGTAGCTGGAAGTGAGAGAACCTGAAGAACTCTCTCACAAGGGTGCAATTCCAAGCTATAACATCACTTTCACCAAGCAAAAAGGAAACATTTTGATGCAAGAGCATCATATATGCTAGTGATAATGTTGGTGTAAATAATCAATTAGTAAATAATGTTGGTCTTTTGTAAATGTGAGGGGTCTTGTAGAGGTGTGAAATAATTAGAATTCCTAGTTGTGTGATTTTAGTTCGTTTAGGTATAAGTAGCAATTGAGAGTATTTAAGTCTACTTATGATCATTATAAGATTCATCTAGTGTTCTAGAAGTCTTTGGGTGAGTCATATAATAGTGGTACGTAGGATTATAACAAAGCAAGTTTATTTGAACAGTCTAAATTAGTTGAGAGAATCTTGGTCTATTCTTAGACCAAACCAAATCTGAATTTAGATAAGTCCTATACCACGTAGATAGGAACTAAATAAAGTCATGAGACAAAAATAAGAATAAATGACTCGTAGTTGTGAAGGGGATTTTTGTAGGCCTGTAGGTCTGTACAAAAGAGGAGAATTGCAAGTTTTAGAGTCGGTAATGAAGATTTGTAAAGAAGAAAGTAAGGGTGTATAAGAAGATTTTATCACAACTGAAGTTCAACCAGATATTATTGTAAATGTAAGTCTCTATTCTAGTTGCATTCATAAAATATATGATCATGTATTTCTATGATGTATGGAGGTGTGTATGTTTTGAAAGTTTTATGAGAAACCCTCGGATCTGTATTTTATGAGCACAAATGTTCTAGTGTCAAACATATTTAAATAAATGTTTGGCATTATAAATAGTGGTTTGAAGAATTGAAGAAAATTTGTTTAGATCGTGAATAATATTTGAAAGTTTATCCGCTATAGAATTCGGGAGTAATTCTCCATTCTTAGGTCTGATAAAATAAAATCTATAACAGTGAATGAATAAGAGTAGACTTTCAATTATTGAAGATAGTTTTGAGTTTTAAAGCTTAGATGAACATATAACAGTGTTAATGTGCCTCAGAAAACCGACAGGGTCTATGAAAGTCTACAAATGATCCAAAACTTTATATTACGCAGTTCTAAACCCGATTAAGATGCCTATAGATGACTGTGCAAAAGATTTTGAAGAAGGAAATTAATTCTAGATAATTCAAGTGTGCAGTGGTGTATGAAGTTGTAAATGAAATAGTCTTCATGTATTATCAGATCAGTATGATTATAAGCGCTTTCAACAAATAAACATTCCACTATATAGGTGCTTGGATCTGTGTTGGTAGACAAATCTATACAGTGCAGGAGTTTGATCAGTTTTAAATTGCAGTCATGAGATCTTTTGTTCACTAATTAGAATAGACGAAATCAGAAATGATTCGATTCATGCAAGCATCGTTCTTTTTCGGTCCAAGATACACCATATACAAATAGAAACGCATATTTATAGTCTGTTGAAAGCGCAGAGGGGTTCATTGAAATCCTTGACTGAAATGGAATGCGGTTTTGATTGAGTTGAAACCGCTGAAATAAAAATAATGGTGGCGACGTAACTTTTGGGCTGAGTTAAAGAAAATAAAAGCACAAAACTTATATGGAAACGACGTTAATACTGTTAGACGAAAAGGCTGTTTCAGGAAGTTCGTACCCTGGACGCAATGATAACAAGGATTACGTGAAGGCAATGAAGAAGGCGAAGATCACACATTAGGCAATGCAGGCATTTGAAGCTGAGTCAGAGGGGAAAAGGTCTGCATGATCATATGATTATAGATACAAGAAGTGTTAGAATAATGCATTGTCATCTCATGCAACCGTTGGATAGTGGAAGATTAGAATCATGTTTCACTCATGCATGTTATCATTTTGGCACCATCATTCTTCTATAAATGGCAGTTGCATGCAACACATTATATGGAGATTAACCTTGTAGTTTTAATTACGAGGATTGATATTGCAAGCATTGTGGATACATTGTTTTATTCCAAACTGTCCAGTCTATCAATGAATTGCGTGAGGCTGCCCATAAGAACATATGTTTGATTTAATATATTGGCTGGAGAATTAGCAATAGTTTAATGATTTCAGTTTATAAGAGAAAAGCCTTATTTTCTGAGAGAAGATCTAGCAGGTAGGGAGCTGCTGAAGCTGTAAGTAATCTATCATTTAATGTTTTTTTTGGTCTTTCCTGTGCCGCCGGGGCAATTTGTGGTAAATTTAAATGATTGTAACTTATTATGCGGGTTGATGGATGAATTGGCGTTAAAGCATATAAAGACATTTTTGGATTTTGATTGGGCAGTATAAAATGTAGATGAAAATAATGATGTTAGTGCACCACATTTATTGAACTTTTTTAATACTAAATTCTCTAAAGAATTTTCCATGGATAATATGATCAAGTGACGAAGTCCTCTTCCAAGCTGATGATCCTTCTCTCTTCATTAGTGTCATGATCAATGATTTTCAAGTGATGAAAGTGCTTGTAGAGAAAGGTTTGTGCATTAATGTCACTTCGCTATGGTTAATCAAGGTCTTAGTATATTCCACCAAGATCTTAATAAAACAAGACTTAATTGTTGTGGGTTTGACAAGAACAACCAACAACCTCTTGGCTTCCTCTTACTGTAGGACCCAAAACTATACACACCAAGATCATGGTTCTAGGTTTTCCACTTTCCTATAACCTACTGTTGGGTTGCCCTTGGACTTATCGCATGAGAGCAATTGCTTATTCTGTTAGCCAATTTCTAAAGTTTATCCTCAACAATATTTAATACAAGAGAGAAGTGGATCCCAACCCATGGGATCTCATATCACCAAATCCTAAGAAAGAATATTGAATTCCTACAACTAATGCAATCAATAGAGATCCATTACTTGAGCTCATCAACATGTATCCTGGTTTGCAAGTCATCCTTGCCGACTCCAATGATGATGAACCCAATGATCCATCCAAAACATTTGTAACATGACTAGTTTACCACCATACATCTTCGAATGGCTTCCTCTGTCTCTACTAGAAAGAGATCGATCCCTTACTTTATTTGACAAAGATAGTGAAACCCTACCTCCTTGCAATGCCAAAAAGGCATCATATGCCGAGGATTCATTTCAAGGCACTGAAAATGGGATTGCTAAACTCTTCAAATATCCACTCTTACTTTCTCTTAGAGCTTTTATGAAATCGAGATTTCTACCAATGACATTTCCAATGAATGCCAACCTAATCAAGCATGTACCATCTCACCTTATTATGATGAAGAGTATATTGTATCCCAAGCTCAGGTGAGACACTTATGTTCTTCATTATAAGAAAACCTTCACTAAAATGCATGCCTTTAATTGTGATGTCAACTTAGTACACCTTTGTTATGAACTTGATGACCTTGAATTTGTTTCAAGTGATGAAGAAGGTTTTGTACCTACCACTAATCCACCCCTAGGAGACCCTAGATGAATAATTTATAAAAACTCAAATTTCTCCGCAAAACCTTAGCAATGATCACTTTCAAAAATCATTTCTGAAAAATTATCTCAATTTGTCGTCATCAACTAGGGCGATATGCTCAATTTTCTCTAACTAGTTCTAACTTCATCAACCAAGATGTAGATGTTTATATGTTTAGACTTAGATAGCCAATTTTTATTTCATTGACCAGGCCAATGATGTTCAGACTTAGTTTTGAGTTCATTGGATAGGCACTAGATGATGTTCAAAATAATACAGAAAATCCGAATGTCATTGGCCTAGCCGATGATTTCAAGCAAAATTCAGAAACACCTATAGATCCAAAAATTACCCTAGACGCCAAGGCTACTGCTATGAAATAGATTCTCACATAATATGACAACAAAGGTAATAAATACATTGATCTACAGGTTTATTTCAATTAACATGGTCCTTTACCCATTCTACCAAGTGATGAAGCTATCTTATAACTCCATGCAAGGGAACCTCAACTTCTTTGCCAACATCACAAACTTGGACATTTTGTAAACACTCCTCTTTAGTTTCACATTTTTGTCGTGAGTGACGATCCAAAAAGTGATATCCTCTTTTTAAATCACCACCTGCACCATGTCATTTTCAAGATGGTAATTCAATGCTAGTTGAAGGGACTATGGAGGTTAACCTATGATCATCCAATGATCCTCGCCCTATGCTCATCTCTTTTCTTTTCTGTCATGAAGAGAAAGATAACCTTACTGTCATTCTTAACAAATACAAGGAAGCCTTCCGTTGGTCATACGAGGATATGCCCGACAATGATCCCAAACTTGTTGTTCATAATATTGTCAATTATCCCGATGCAACTTCTGTCAGCCAAAAACAAAATAAATCCCTGATGAATTCTCCATGCTTTGTCACAAAGAAATTATCAATCTCCTTGATGCTAATTTCAATAAACCTACCGATCACTCCGAATGGGAAGTCTCCAAGCATGTCACAAAGAAATTATCAAGCTCCTTGATGCTAAGGTCAATAAACCCGTCGATTACTCTAAATGAGTCTTTAATGTCATTTTCGTTCGCAAGAAAGTCACCATGGTTATTTGTAAATGTATTGACTTTTGTATTCTTAAATGAGCATGTCCCAAGGACATCTTTCCCCTTCCTTCAATTGATACCATTGATGATTTTACCACTAACTATGGGAAACTTTCTTTCATGGATGGTTATTTGGGGTATAATCAAATTCACATTGCTCTTTTTTTATTTGATATGGTTAATAAACGGGTTTTAATGGATCTTGTAACCAATACAAAGCCAAAAGATATACAACAATGAGCTAACAAAACATACAAGAGACCACAACCCCTAGGTCTACAACAACGACCAAGCAAACTTCAGCTAAAAATTCACCAAACCTATGTTAACAATTTGCCAGACTTTAGCAGAAAACCTAAAACCCAGAACACCACAAAAAATGAACCAAGAACAAGAAACAAATGTTTAGGGGTAAGAGTCCTCAGAGTTGGAGTAGTCAACTTGGGCAGTAACCTTGGTGTTGTCTTTCTTCTTCTTGCTTTTTTTTTTTTTGAGGTAACCTCTTGTTCGCTTGCTCGACCCTTTAGTCGAATCTTCCACCTCGCTCTTCTTGGCACAAGTGCCTTAACTCTGATTTTTAGCTGAAATATCTACCTATTTCTTCTTTGCTTGAGTATTCAGATCTTTTGTAATTATTTCCTGCTCCCTCTTCTTGATAGGGGTTGCCTTTTCTTTCTTCTCATTTAGGGTGGCTTTGGCTTTAATATTGACCCCCTTGTTTTTGTTTTCCCCCTTTCAACATCCCAAGCTTTTCCCACCCCTCCATCTCGCATTTTGGCTCTCTCAGTTTGGATTAGTGCCAATCGATTCCTCATTTCCTTTGTTTCCTTCTCCATCTCAATACAAATTTGTTGTTGCTTGGAAATTTTGAACTCCAACTTTTCAATTTTCTCCTCAAATTCCAAGGCTTTTATACTCTTGGCTGTGGATAATTCAAAGCTTTCCTTTAGCCTATCAATCTCTCTTTTTCATCTTATCTCTCCCTTTTCCTTCCATGGGAGACTTTGGAGTTTTATTTGATTCAACCATCTCATACTTGGGCTTTTTCACCTTATCTTGCAGCAATTTCTTCCTACCTTTACTTATTTTCTTCTCCTTTGGAGTGTAAATGATCTTGTCAAAAGAATCCTCCTCTTGGGTCTCCTGTGTCTGGTCTATGGGATACTAGGAATCTTCCTCCTAGGTCCCCGTGTCATGTCCCCTTCTCAAATTAGAGTGGTTGAAGACCCTTAGCCTATTTCCTTGTTTCTCATAGGCTAAGGGAAGGAAAACTGAAAGGGAAAACTTTGGTTCTCTTTTTCAAGTTGTAAAAAGCCACTTTTGGTAAATATTTTCTAATTTTGATTAGAAATGGGGGCTTTTTGATCATGGGATAGTTTAGCCCTTAAGTGAAGTTATAAGACATGTACTTTTTAAAATGTTTGAATTTTCCCTCCAATTGGAGCGCACCTTTTGGAAGGGTTTTTAGAAGAGAATGATATAAAAAGGGGAAGGAGGTTCATTTTGACAGGGTACCATGTTTATGGATTGAATTTGTGAGTTTAAGCATGAATTGCTTGACTTATCTCCATTGAAGATGAAAACCTTTACTGGAAATTTGAAATTAAGGATGGCAACCCTTAACCTTCAGCTGGACAGTTTCATTTCAGAGGTTGCAAAGGGAAGAATTGATTAGTTTGGGGTTCCTAGGGCATCATCTTGTAGAGAGCAACAATTCGCAGGGTTCTAGGAGAGAGGCGTAGCTGTTGGAGACCCTTTGGAGGGTGGTGAACCACTTTGTAGAACCTTTTTAGGTCAGTGACCGACTTGGAGGGTCTTTCCTAGGGTGGCGATCCACTTTGGGAAGAAAATCTGCAGTTTTTGGGGCAGCATGTGGGAGATTTTGATGTATTTGCATTTAAACATTCAGTTGGTATTTATTTGTGATTTTTCAGATCTATATTTGCATGCAAAAATCAGGTTTGAAGGTATTTTGTGGGATTTAATAATTCTGAAATTTGGCAAGTATTTCTAATAAAAATTATTGCAATTGGTGCCCTAAATTTGAATTTCCATTATTCTGAATTTTATGGTTAGGGTTTGACATAAAAATCAGAATTTGTTTATGCTGGTGTTAGGGTTTGTGGATAATTTTCAGATTTGCATAATGTCTTAGAGGGGACATTACACACCGTGAACTCTTCAGCACTTCCCTCCAATTCCTCCTCCCCACTATCCAATTCAATTGGTTCGACAACATCTTTTCCCAAAAAGGGTCCACCCCTCTTGATGATAAGGAAGTTGAGACCTTGATGGATGATCTCGGTGGCTGAATTCGACTAGTAGGTGATGATAGAGTTTTGCAACGACCTTAGCAGAAAATATGACAAACCAATTTTATGACCTTTGATGTGATTCATCAAAAGGAAATTATGAGAGTAAATAATCTATACTTACCCTCCAAAGTTAAATATTTCATGATTTGTAAGCAAAATTTTGGTCAAATCCTTGGCAAATCCATTATGAGGTAGCCTTTCTTCTTGGTCTCAATTGCCTCCTCAGTCTTGAAGAAACTTTTCATTAATTCTTCCTTAGGCCTCTTGTCCTTAAATGTCTTCATGCCTTCACATTCCATCCCTGCTACTTCACCAATAACCTCCTTAGTAACGGTAATCCATAGGCCCCTCATTTTTACCACTCTCTCTTCTCATCCCCTGGCAAAATCCTTTGAAATAGAAGGTTCGAAGTGAACTATCCTCAGCATGAAATTCATATGTCCTCTCTTCATAAGCTTGTGTCAGACGACCAAGTCTTCTTTAGCTTCTGCACAAGATATTGGTTCAAACCTGTCTCGTTCTCCACCCATGACTGAATACTTTTCCTTCCTTGGTTTCTTACTTTAATCTGAAAGCAGATTAACCCCTGCACACCCAAAACATAATGTGACAAAGCAATTAATAGTTAACTCATTTGGTCCTCTCACATGCTTCGAAGGTAATTTCTAGTCCTAGCAATGAGTACCGTCATCATTGCACAAGGTTTCTCAAGCTGTGTCTCTGACCATTTAAAGCAAGTAATCTGTGAATTGTGCTTCCTCCCAGAGGCTTAGGTCTTTTGCCACATCACTTGTAATAATATGGATTACCTGGCTAGGTAGGTCCTCTAGCTTAGACCATTGGTTAAAACATGAGCTGCAAACTCCTAAATTGGCCACAGTGTCTACCCCCTTATTCCCTTTCCTATAGATATTAGATATGGAAACCTCTTTGAATTGCTGTAGAAACACTTTGGCATCCTCAATTTCCTTTTGAATGGACCATGAAGGTTTAGATTTTCCTAACAAACAATTTAGGATATTCAAGGAATCCCCTCGACCTTGAGTTTTTCAATTTTCATGTTCGCTGCCAATTGAATGCCCCAAAGTGCCGTCTTGGCTTCTTTCCACCTTGGCTTCTGCCAAATGATTAGTTTGCACCCACAATGGCCTTGCATAGGCAGCCATCACTAGGTCTTCTGAATCCCTTATGACACCTCCTCCTCGCTCTCAAATATCAACATAAAACCATATTCACTACTGAGTGGGGGCGTATGTTATGTTAAGGTGTTTTAGTCTTAAAAATGCCAGAGCAACCTATCAACGTGCCATGACTCACATCTTCCACGATCTTATTCACAAACTCATGAGACTTATGTGGATGATCTCCTTGCAAATTACAACCGTTGTGAAGACCATCCTCATGACCTAACCATCATTTTTGAACAATTGATTAAATACAATGGTAAAACTCAACCCTAAAAAGTGTGTTTTCGGTGTTACCTCCAATATGCTTTTAAGGTTCTCAGTCTCTAGATGAGGGATTGATGTTAATTCTTCCAAGTTCAAATCAATCATTGCAACACCTAGGCCACGTAGCCATCCCTTAAATCCATACTTTTCCTAGGAAACTTGGGGCAATTTGGAGATTCATCCTTGAATTGGCCTATCAAACTCATTCAATCAATTCTCTCCTCAAGAAAGGTGTCAAGTTTGAGTGGAGTTACGCTTGCCAAAATGCCTTTGAAAACATGAAGAAATCCTTAATCAAACCTCCTACATTGTGACCAGTATCTAATGAGCATCCTCTCATCTTGTACACATCTTCTACCCCCATTTCCTTTGGGGCAATGCTTGCACAAGAAGATGAGTTTGGCAAAAAATATGCTATTTATTACTTTAGTTGTGCATTGATTGATTATGAGACCTGCTACACCAAGGTTGAATGTGATTGTCACACCATCTACTTTACCACCAAAAATCTTTGACATTATATACTTTATCAAACAACCTCCATCGTAGTGCTTTCTGAGCCTCTTCCCCATCTCTTCTCCAAGGCTTTCTTGCCCAGTGATAGAATTGGCAAGTGGATGACTCTCTTGATGGAATTTGACCTTAAAATCATTACACAAAAATCAGTCAAGGGGCAAGTGATTGCCTATGAACTTGTCGCTGCACCCTTTCCTACCGAAAGGCATATGCAGGATACCTTTCCCAATGAAGACATCATCTTCATTGAAGGTTTTGATCAAGCTATAACTCTTAGACTATTTTCACAATTTCAAGGCTGATCTCAAGGCCCAAGCCTTCGAAGAACCTGAATTTCAACCATCTCAAGCTTAATTTAACAAGCAAACCAAAGAAGAAGATCGACCCAAAGTTACAATTGAATTGCATGAGAATACTTGGACACTCCACCATGTTGGAACCAAATGCCTACAAGGAGCGGGGCCAAGATGTGTCCTCTTTGATGCTTTTGGCAAGATCATCTAGCTTTTTGACTCAATTTTGATGTTACCAACAACATGGCTGAATACAAAGCTTTGATTCTTTGTATGCTAGCAGCCATTGATTTAAACATTTCCAGTTTACATGTTTCAAGTGATTGACGACTTGTATGTCGACAAGTCAGTGATGTTTATCAATGTAAAAGTGAAAACCTCAAAGCATATTATGAGTTTGATAGCAACCTTGCTAAAGAATGCACATCTTTCACCATCAAGGCAATCCCATGAGAAAAAAATGCTATAGCTGATTCTCTTACCTCTTTAGTCTCTTGCAATCAAAATTTTAGCGCAAATGACTTTTAACTCAACTTTATTTTTGTTTTTACTTTTATAAATTTTAATTTTCGTTGAGATCACCTCAATAGGTTGTGGGTTTGTCTTCAGCTGGGTGGAACTAGAGTACATACACCTTTATCCACTCAATTAAGCACAATTGGCTGGCTTTGAAAAAGGTGGAGGATTTTGTGTTTGGTTTAGAAAACATTAATTGCAAAATCAAGGAATAGAACATTGTAACAATCTACTGCACTTTGTTTAATCTTTTGAAGGCATATTTATACAATATAGATGTCCCATTTTCTAGGACATCTTATTATCTCATTCTTCTCAACCATCAACTATTTCTAATCTCCTACATGAACTACAAACTTTCCTAATAATCTGACTAACAAAATTAATCTACAACTTATGTTTTATTAGTTAATAATTATTAAAACCTACTAACGATACATTTTATTTCCCTGATCATTATCTTATGATGTAATACCTATATTCCTAACATTCCCCCCTTATTACATCATTGTTCAATGACTGGGAGAATCAATTCCATATGGGAACTAGGATATGCTCATAGTTCGACATGCTTACAAACAATATTGGGAATGGCCTAACTTTACCTATTTGAACAATACATACGAATGGGGACATACTCTACCAATTTCCAAACACAGTTGTGGGATTTGGCCTCACAAATTTTACAAACAGTTGGTGAACGAGGTCACACTCACTTTCATTGAGAAACATTAGATTAAATGGACTGTGACATACTCTAAGTCCATACACACAATCTATGTGAACAAGAACTCACCCCACTGTCTACAGCAACAACATCAATAGTGGGACTGAGCTTCATTTCAACTGCTCCCTAGGTGGAACTGGGTTTCATTGAGTAGTACTGTTTTCATCTAGTGTGCAGCAGTACAGTCTTTGTCATCACATTCACTGGTGATCACTGTCTTTGTATTTGTAGTTTTTTGGCGCTAGATTGCTGCTAAAGTAATAAAGTGGTCGCTGAGCTATTAGTGAGCTCAAGATTTGAAGGTATCCTCTGTCCTCTTCTAGAACTTTACTCAGTCAGCCGGGTCAATCCTGATGGTCTTGTGGACCATAGACCGCTACATGAAGTTCTTTGAAGGTTCGTACTGTGTTTTTCCTGATACTTGTCACCTTCATAAGAATAAAATTTGTTCCTCAATCAAAAACTAGTTAAGGCTGCTGGTTACCACCTAAAATGCACCCATATACAATTTTTTTAAAATTAAGGGTTTAGACAGATGGCTTTTAATGCATTTAATGGGAACAACACTGATATTTTTTAAGTGCTTAAGCAATTTCTTTTGCCATAAGTGTTATAATATAATTTTACACAAACTGGCAAGTTTTTGTTAGAATCTGCCTCCTGGATAAAAAAGTGCTAGAATTAATACCACATTTTTGGGCGAGGATAACCTAAGTTACACAATGGGAGTACAAAAAACAATTATTTTTTCAGACCGTAAGAGCTGTAGCGAATGCTTTCAAGAGAACTTTGATAATGGTATTTGAAAAATTTGGCTTGGTGAAGGAGAAATTGAATTAATTTGACTCTAGGAAATTCTGGAGAAACAATTGAATCAGAAAAATTGTAGGAGCAGAAGTGAAATCTTTTTACATGACACTCGATAATGACTCTTGACACAGCCTGGAAAATTTTCATTAGATGAATCTCACAAAATAGAAAATATACAATTAAATAAAGTTTTCAGCATAGAAGGAAATATTTGTAAGGTTTTCTAATGTTTTGACCTTAGAGCAAAAATAATTATTAAGTTTTATATAAAAAATATAAACACCTCAGCCCTAAATAAATAAAAGAGGACTATAAAAAAAAAATTGCAATAAAACTTGTCTTATGAAGCGTGTTCGTACCCCAATGTACAGCTGCGTCTACTTCTCCATGCTTTTCATGCTCTTTTCACACTTTGCAAAATATATTTGACACCACCTTCTTACTAGATCTCAATGGCTTTGATCTGCTGGGTGCTTCTATATGGAAGCTACTCACTGTCGCACTTTTTCAGGCTGTGCTTACTTTTACTGTACGGCTTTTGTTTTATGCTGTGCAATCATGCACTGGCAGGCGCTTCTTTTTAGGCTGCAGGAAATCTTGCAGTTTTGAATTGCCTTTCTCGCCTTCACGCCACAGCCCCTACTACTACTCCTACTGCTTATTTGTATTTAAAATATAAAGCTGCACTATTGTAAAGATCTGTTGCCGCCTTCTAGTCACACTTTTTTAATGTATGAATTACAGATCTAACAGACATAAACACTCACTAACAAAGAGAAAACTTACCTAATGGCTGCTATATTTAGATAACAACTATAACAAATTGGAATATCATTAATCGGGCAACCCAAACACTGTAAAGCTGCCCTTTGTTCGGAATTGAATCAATCATTTTCATATGACAACTGTTCCTCTTACGGTTGGCTGTCTTTCTCTCACCTGCTCTTATACCAAATTTTGTATTTGTCCTTAAAACCATCAATTGCAAAATCAAGGAATAGAACATTGTAAAGCTCTACTGTACTTTAGTTAATCTCTTGAAGGCTTATTCATACAATGTAAATGTCCTATTTTTGAGGACATTTTCTTATCTCATTCTGCTCAATCCTCAACTGTTTATAATCTCTTATGTGAACGGAAAACTTGCCTAATAACATGACTAACTAAACTAACCTACAACATTGTTTTAATGATATATAATTATTAAAACCTACCAAACATTCAAATTATGTAATGCATCATTATCTTATGATGTAATTAATACCTATATTCCTAACAAGTTGGTCGATGTGCATTCCAACTTGTTCCTTCTATCACACAAGCTGGCCGAGTACAAGTAAGGGGCGACAATGCATTGGGATGTAGAGCTAGAGTATTCTAACTTGGATGCTTCCATAGCCACCTTTCATTACTCAACAATGACATACAGGGGCAAAAGCCTTCTTCGCAAGATCCACATAGCGCAATTAGTGGGAGTGCTAGTGGCACTGCTACTGCTTGTGGTTCCAATAAACCACATAATGATGATGATGCTCTCGATTGAGAATAATATGATTATAATTTCTAATTCTAACTTAATAATTAATGTTTATCATGACATTTGCCATTTAGTTATCATTATCAATTTATCAACAATCTTTTTGTGCTTATTTTGTTAAGTCTATGCATATTTATACCCATTCCTCTTTATTAGGATAGAATATTTATACACCCATTCAAGTCTATGTATACCCATTCCAAGGCATCCTTGATGTTACAACTCCTCAAGTTGTACTTAGAAAATGCAGTAAATTTTTCTTCCTTAAAACAATTAACATTTAGTCCATAGAATTAAACAATACAACATGCCCAAACTAAAACTTAGAACAAAACTACTTCAAATTCAAATACAGAATGCAATATAATATATCACGATATCAAGGAAAGCAAATACAATAGGACACAGCTATCGCTAGTCTGCTAGTACAACAACTACTATTCAACAATACAAATGAAATACAATTACATTTTTTTAGGCTTTCAACCTTAATATAATAATTACAAACCAAGCCTTCCGGCTCATATCGAACCAACCTGTGCTCTTCCAATCAACTCAAGTGTAGTCTCCAGACAAGTAGTACTGCTATGGGGAGGGAAAGCATCATCCAAATGCTTTACCACACTAACCATGGACCAATGATCCTCTGTACAACTTCTATCTGGGTATGGCCCTCCCTTCACAAATGGTTAGATAGAATGTTACGAGAATCCAGATAACAAGCTAGTACCCAAGTGTGTATGATAATAGTAAAGATGCAGTGTATCATAGAAAGTCTATTCTATTGCAAGATATCGCACTTACATATAAATCATACACGCCAAAAGATAATGTTTCACCAAACATTATTAATCCACAAGATTCATATTAAGTACATTCTCTTAGCAATCATATCACATCACATACTAAACATAGGAGTAAACTAAGTATATTTATATTCCATCCACACATGAATGAATCATACATCATTATCTAATTCAAACGGGAAATAATGACCATTGTTTTTACCACTAGGGTAAGACACATTAAATTACAGATTCCAACTACTACACTTAGTTTCATATGACTTCATCCCCATGATATCTCATTTTATCATATTTTGGTGTTGTAAGGCATAACTACTAGTTTATCCACAAGCAACCATACAAAGTAGTCATAAACACATGGAAGCATACGCTTTTAAAACAACAAATACATATAACAAAGCAAGTCAATCAAATACATATATTCTATCCTAACGTTCGTTTACATTCTCAAGATTGTATGCAACAAATGATATCCTATCAAATGTGACAACACATACTATTCAAGTAACAACCAACACATATATTTATGTAGGTATGGGTCAAGGTTTATCAAATACAGGATGTACTATCCGGGTACTTTCTATACTAGAAACTCTATGACATCCCATAATATCATAGGTCATTGTGCTTGAGCACCCCACTCAAACACCAACAAACAATCTTACACCCAAATAATAATAAACCAAGTACAGGATTTTACCACCCGAGTGTACCCTAGATAATATTGCACAATAATAATCAGATGTAACATAATGTCTAGATACACATCTCGATGCACTATTTTATACTATAACAGTCTAATTACTTTTGCGTATAAATACTCATATAAAATTTATTGCACACAAGTTTTAATCTTCAATAGTTATCATAATATCGGATATCTGTAAATCAAGTTATTCGTTTAACTTAATGGTCTGTATTCCTAAGGTTGAGGATTCCCGTTTCCTAGAATTCTTATTAGAAATTAGTTACTTTAGATATATGCATATCATCTAATGTGCTATGGAGTTATTAAATCACATGAATACCTAATCCCATGTATAGATAAATTTCTATAAGAACACCCCTATTCACTTTAGTTTGTTGAAAGTACATACTAGCAATACAACAATGGATTGCAAAGATCAATGACTTTCGTCAACCGTCATTGCCATATCACACTTTCATGGACACTTGGGCATGACTTAGAATAAATATACCATCTGGGCATATTATCCTCTTAAATATTCATACATTAATCAATATCTTTCCAAGAAGCCTAATATAAATGGTTAATATGATATGACCAAGAAATTGCTTATTTTAACAACTCAAGCTATTATATTATGCCTCAAAAGTATAATTAACAATTAATATTATATCTATTTGTCAATTTTACCAATTTGATAATCCTTCATTTCCCAAAATTATCTCGCTCAAACCGCAATATGGAGATCCGAGGCAAAATAAAGTTCGACTGAACATTCGATCTTGTATTTAAGAGACATATTCCTTCTTCGGAATAATATATGGTCTCAATAGAATAGCGATTTAAAAATGCTTTAGATACCCAAATTTAACTCAACGTTTACGTTCCATAGACTTAGCATAATATTTTAATCTCAGCAATTTAGTTTAAAGTTTGGGCTCAGCAATTTCATTTATAGACATGATGTTTAATAATATTTAATTCAACTATTAAATATTTATACTCAGCCAAATACAGGCGTTTTAATAAAATAGACACAACATTAAATATACTACAAGGCTATCACCTAAATATTCAGTGCTCCTAATTAAATACTCCATGTTCAAATTAGAGGAGGCACTTCAAAGGAAAGACTTGGCATATCCTCTAATTGACAGCTTAGCCAATAATTATCTATGCTCAGTGCTTTTGTTTGAAGGCTGGGCGTTATAATTCTTTATTTCAACATTCTATTTTTTTAAAGTGACTTGGCTATTTCATCTTACGCTGGGCATTCAACAAGTACTATTCAGCACTTAACAAACAAATATTCAACATTAAATTATATACGGGACCACTCAAATTATCTAGCGTTTTAAATCAACATTTAACAATATTCATTCACTCTTCAAATAAATATACTTAGTTTTTACCAAAATACCCAGTGTGGTGTCAATAATTACCCAGTGTTTTAAATACACAACATTTAATTAGAATTTCCAGCGATCTAAAATACTCAGCTATATTTTCTAAAGATTCAATGACTTCCATTTATTTAAATTGGCGTTTTATAATTTACTTATGACATGGCTTTTCAAATTTAATAGCACGGCTTTTCAAATCTATAGCATAGCGTTTAACACAAATAATCAGCTTTCTAGTTTTATGGGCTCAACGTTTTTAATATGTGGCTGAGCATTTCATTTTTGCTTGACGTTCCAGTTAAAACTCGGTTTCCTAAATATAACCTCTGCAGTTTTAATTTTACTTAGCTATCTACTTATACATGTGCGCTTCTACTTAGCTTTCTACGCTATAAACTCAACGATTTTTTCATTAACTCAGCTTCCATTCTAAAATACTCAAAGATTCAATAAAAGGTTGGGCGTTTTATAATTAAACTCAACAAATTTATAAAGACTCAACACAATCAATAAAATAGAATAAAATAAGTGCTGCCCTTTCATAATTGCAAACTTGATGTTATACTCGGCACTTTTAATCCCAAAACACAACCAAACCAATTTTATTCATGTTCCAATTTTCGACTGGGCGTTTTAACTTTTGACCTGGGTTTTAATAATAAAGTGGGGCTTAGCAATTTTATAATGATTGGCGTTGCTAATTAAAAATCATTGATTTTATTAAAATACTCAAGTTTAAATAATAATACTCAACTCTATATTAAAGATTAGACACTTTAAAAATACTGGACTAAGCGTTTAAATTTTGAGGTTGGGCATTCCACAAAAGAGACTTAAATTTCAATAAATATATGACTTAATCAATTTACTTCTTAAAACCGCAGCCTATATTATTTGCAGTCTAATAAACAAATATAAATCGCAGATCTTTAATTTTGAATTTCAGATTTCAATGACAAAGATATCACGGATAAAATATTTCACATAGAAATATAATTGCAAAACCTACCTTGTTCGAGCTTGCTTGGAAAAATAATAACAATAATAATCTTACTATCTTTTACTTCCGCTTTTCTTCAAATCCTCCCCTTTCTTCTTTCTGTGCCCGTGTGTGTTTTTAAATAAATTTCAAGAAGCATTTTTTATAGATGCTATACCTCTCTTTCAAAAGCTTTGCCACTTTCAAGCATGTTAAAATTCTTTTTAGATTCTCCCCATGCATTGAATTTTGCTTTCTTTTAAATTCAATAATAATAATAATTATCTTTTTTTACTCTTCCCTTAACTCAAGTTATCTAAAACAATAGACAAGTTGACCAATATTAAATAAAGATATCTACATTTATCTTTCAATGCAATCTCATTTAAGACTAAGCTTAGTTTGTTTTTATTTATGGTTTAATTCCTTTACATGCCACTTCAAACCATAGTTGAAGGCTTTGTTCCAATTAATTAACTGGCAGCCTCAAATGTAATTATCCAAGCAAAGATATGCATTCGGCTAAACTTCCAATTAACCTCCCTTGATTTCACAAGTTAATAACAAGTTGATAATGATAAGATAAGTCTTTTTAATGTATAGGTTCATCCTAGTGTTTAATTAAGATTTTTACACATATTTATTTAGCATAATTAATATGTTGAATACCATAAATCAATAATTGTCTAATACAATAATTCAACAACTTAATATTATAGTAAATCAATATTTTGACAAATTAGATATAATATTACTTTTTTAATTTTCTATTTAAATATGCATTAATGACTTAGTTTTTAAAACACTATAAAACATCTCACAAACACAATAATCACTAAAACTAGTAGAATCTATTCTATTACTAGAGGATAATATATATATATTTTTTAATGCACAATTGCAATATAATCAATGCAAACTACTTTAGCATTAACAAGCATAATACTCGCAAACCAAATCAATGCAAATAATTTAACAAGTCAATCTACGATGGTGTGTGACTTCCTTTGATATTCTCCCAATTGTTTCATCTAGCCCATCCTCTCCGATGATGCTCTCCCTCGTCAAGTTCTGAGGGTAAGACCTATCTTGCATCCACTCGCAACAAACAGGTAGTTGGCCTGAGTCATCATCAATCAATGATGCAAAACTAACAAATAAACATCCTTAATGTACAAAATAATTAAAATACAATTGTCACATAATGTATACAATCAACATTATCACTGTCCCATACCAGTATATGTCAAAATGCTCAAATCAAGGCAATAATAATCAGAGAGTAACCATACTAATCCACAAATTTAAAGGTTATTAATTATAGGGTAAAATCAGGGTGTGACACTTGATGTCCATGAAAATCATTTGTAGTTTGCACCTTGGCTCTAGTTTACTATCATAATTGTCGGCTCTTGTACTTCATATCAACAACACATTGAAACTTATGCATAGGATTATCATCAAGGTTTGCTTCCTTGACCTTGTATTTTGTGAACTATGGAGAATAGGTTGTGTGGGATGCGAAAGGTTCAAAATCAATTGACATATCTGATTTCTTCTTTTGATCATCTTGGACCAAATTTTCATCTTCTATCTCCAAAATCTCAATGCAATTATAGTCAGGATGGAGTACTCATATGTGATTAGGGTTCATCTTCAGAAACGTATCTGTAACTCTAGAACTCCCTCATTGTTTGGCTATATTGCATGTTAGTTAGGGTCTTTTGTATCAAATTTGGAAGAGTCAGACATCGTTGGGTCCTCGTTGATGGTTTGACTTACGAAATAGCAAACCAAAATACCCCAGGAACACCTCCAAAATGGCGCCACAACTTGGGTACTTTTTGGAAACGGCTATGCTATTTTTGGAAATTACCATGACGTTTTTGGTATTGAAAAAAAACTTAAAAAGCTTAATTTTAAGCATGTTAACTGTTTTAAATTTTTGTGAATTTTATTCTTTTAGTGTTTTATCTTTTATGGACTAAAAATGAGAATTATGCATTTTTCATATATATATTTTTATAATTTATTGTATGGTTTCCATATCATTTCTTTTCCAAGGGTTCTTGGAAAATCAGCGTTTTCACATTTTGGATCCATTTCTATTTCCGTTTCCTACAAACTTAGATTAAAAGCATAGGGTCAATCACTTGGTTGCCTGGAAATGAGGGTTTGACTATTAATCCTTGCTTCTTGGACTCTACAATTTGTGTTGTTGCTTTCCTTGTGTTGAGAATGTCGTCAAGTATAATTGTGGTAGTAATAATGGCATTCCTAAGGTTGAGAATGCTTTGCAACAAATCCACTACCTTTATCGGTACCATTGTAATTTGCAAGACTTGGTTGTCAATCTTCTTGTCTGACTCAAGTTAGCTGGTCATTGAACTCATACGTTCATGGGATTGTCTGCATTCATTGGTCATTTCTTTCTTGATCTCAGCCTTGGCCTTGGTCATGGTTTCCTTCTACGTCATTGGGTGTGGGAAATGAGCTTTCTTTTCTTACGAATGCGTAACTGCCATGACCTTCATCTTCATCAAATTCAATCATATTGATTTTCTCTCTTGATGGCTGCTTAAGCTATTACCATCGTTATGATTATTAGCATGCACCATTGACAAGAAGTTCTGTGTTGTTCTAATTTGGGGGTTGGCATCGGGGGAAATGTTGCCTCTCTTTGCATTTTCAAACATTGCACAATTGGTAGACCTTGAGAGTCGTATTTGGATACAGCTATCACCACTTTTATTGTGCAGGCGTCGATTATAACTATTTCTATGACTCCTCTATCCGTGTAAACTTTCTCCCTTATTGTGTAGGCGTCGATTATAATTATTTCTATGACTCCTCTATCCATGTAAACTTTCTCCCTTGCTAGTATTTTGGTTGTTTTAGTGTTTGGTTGGTGTGGTTGCTGGGGTGGATGGTTTGTCTTGGATGAAGGGTACTTCAACACTCTTATTCTTAAGTTGTATCTGCACTCCTCAATCGAATGGCCCACTACTTGACATATCTCACATAACATTTTCTTGGGGCAAATGGCTTGTGTGGCCTTCTATCTTGCAACTAGTGCACCGCACATCTTTCCTATCCTTTGTGTTGTCCTTCGTCTCCCACATCATTTTCCACATATCTCTCTTGAGAACTTCTACAAATGTTGGTTCACTGCCATCACTTTCGTCAAAGTCATACTCCACATTGGTCAAACCGCATGGACATCTTATTCTCACTTTCGATGACCATCACTCTATTGCATGCATCCTCTTATGATAAAGATGAATCCACTTTCATTTTCATACTTGGAGAGGGTATCAATCCCCCATTCAACCGCCATTTATTTAGTCCATCAAATTCTTCTTTTTCATGTTTTCGCAGCAATTCCTTGAGTCATTAGTTGTGGGAGTAGACAGACCGATGCTTCCCTTGTTGGGTGTTGTAAATTTCAGAGACAATCTCATCATTTCCTTTGAGCAATTTAAATTATTTATCAAAATATTTTTGAAGTTTCTCCTAGGTGTTTTGGTCATTTACCGATGTGCCCGTATACTAGTAAATTGCCACTCCTTTGAGTGTGGCTGAAAAAAATCGCAGCCAATGTTGTTCATCAGTCCATCCATTGGTGGCCGAATTTGTTATGCACGTTTTACAATGTCGGACAGGGTCTTCTGAACCATCAGCAGTAAACTTCAACAACTTTTGTGTCTCCAAGTCAGGACTCAATGGGTTAGCCATCATTCTTGGCCATTCTTGATTCCCTGTGTGGGTCTCTAGATGTTGCTTAACCTGCTTGATCTCTCTCTTGCGGAAGGTTTCTATTGCATGTTCCAATGCTCTCTCTACACTTTCTGACACACTTTGATCTCCGAACCTTCCCACAGTCCAAGTAATCTGGGCAATAGTCTGCTCAACATTGTCTGATCCTATATTGTTAGTTACTTGTCTTCGTTCTCTTTTTTGGCCCAAAGTTCTCGGCTCCTCTTCGTCATTGATTAGAAAGTCTTCAATTTGCCTTGTGTTCTCAATAAAGGTGTCTCTCTCCTTGCCTCTGAAGAAATCATGATGCTACATCTCTTGATATTGACTTCCTTTCTGCCAAAGGGGCTAGCTATCAGTACTTTACTCGGTTGGTGACCCCTCTACAGGATCGTGCAACCCAACCTGTTCAACAAGGTCTCCAATTCCTTCATCAAGAAGGGGAAACTCTAAAACAATATTGACCTACGCGTTACCATTGAGTGGTAGATGAATTTCCGGCTCTGACTGAACTCCTGTTTGTTTTCAGCTTTGTTTGTGGCTTCCGATTTAGAGTGATTCTTTGGTTGCAGATTATTGGCTGCCTCTTGCAGCCTTCGTCTTTGCTCTACGAATCAAATTGATCATCTTAAATTCTCCTTCTCCCTGACACCAATAATGTTTCCTTCCTGCTGTATTCAAGCTAAAGGGCATAAATTCCCTCAAGGATGCCAGTCCTCAAACTGTTCTTGACGAAGCCTCTCCTCGTACTTTTGCAAAATTCTAGTACCTCAACTTCTTGTTCTCTCCTCATACGAAGGTCTTGAAGAATGATATAATGCCTTGCCAAAATTCTGAGCAAATAGCACATCAACCAGTCAATGTGTTTGCTATAGGCCAGTCTAGATTTGTCTATGTATGTCTAGATTTGAATAGACTCCTCTCATATTCGTTCTCATGTAGATAAATACTTAAAAGGTTAACCCTATAACTCTTACACCTGTTATATGATTGCGGTGTTAGCAACTTAAATTTTCAAGGGAGAAAAAAATGCAATTTGGTATTAAGGATTGATCTCACTGCCCTGAATAATTGTGGGCAATCAATATGCATAAGAAGTTCATGATTTGGAATTTAATTAGTTTTCCATTTTCTATTTTGGACTTATATTCAATAATTTTAAGGTCATTAAAGAAATGGACGAAGACCTTTCTTTGTTATGCAAAGGAAAATTTGATATCCCTTCCTAGCTTTTGTGATCACTTTGGTGTTCATACTATTCTCAATCTCTGTAAGTTGCTGATAAAATGCATTTTTTAAATGCACAGTTGAAATTATTTTCAGTCTAAACACCTCTTTAGGAACCATAAACATGAAATTTAAATATGACGTATTCTTAAGAGAATTTTATAGTTCATTGTCCATATCCGTACTCATTTAAAAAAATACATAAGAATATTTAATATATTTTTTATAGGTATGAACTAGATGTTCCACTATTTAATAACAGAACTGGTTACAAAATAACTTTCTCAAGTGTATGCTATAAGCACCCATATATCTCAATAAGAACAAATGAATGGATGATTGTACAGTAGAGTATTGTGTCAAGGTGTAGCCACATTATCATAGCTATTGTTGACAATTTTGCCCCCCACAGGGCAAATTGTCACCCCTACTATTTGGAACTTTGCTATGGTGCCAAGCTTGTTTTGTGAATCAGTTTTGGGGTCCTTAAATGTGCATTTACAGCCAGCCAAAGTGGCCATCTACAGCCAGGGGAATTTTAGTCATTTAGAGGTTTCCAAGGAGCTTGCTTGATTACAGCCAAGTGTGCAAATACAACCAAGACATACACGCTGTAAGTTTATTTATTTTGTCTTCCCAAGGATTTTTTTGGGCTATAAGAGGTGGACTATTTCTTCGGACATTTTGTCCGAGAGAAAAAGCTCTCAAAGGACTATGTAAAAGTCCGAAAAAATGACTAAGTGGCAGTCGTTCATAGCGTATTTTCTTTGGACTTTTTGTCCGAAAGAAAAAATGGAAAAGCACAGTTGAGAAAACCCAAAGGGTTTGTAACCCTTTGGGAAGGTCCAATTCAAAAGTCTCGAAGGGTATGTAACCCTTTGGGTTGGTTCACTTTATGGTTTTCAAGTCAAGACAAAAGTTCCAAAGGACAGTTTCAAAAAGCCCGGGTGCCCTTCAAAAAGCCCAGGTGTCCTACAATTCTTGCAGAGGGCACTTTTGAAGGTAGACATACCCTTGCGGAGGGCACTTGGTTGGTGGCAGGACCCTTTCAAAAGTTTCGAAAGGCACTTTTGAGGACAAAAAGCCCTTGCAGAGGGCACTTGGTCAGTGAAGTGGACCTTTACAATTCTTTCGAAGGGCACTTCTGGAAGAACTTTGCCCTTGCGGAAGGCACCTAGGCGACTAACAAGACCAAATCAAAAAGCCCGAAGGGCAATTTTGGGAAGCAGAAGCCCTTGCGGAGGGCACTTTCATAAAAGCAAATGACACTTAAAACGGAAAAGAATTTCCTTCAGACTTTTTGTCAAAAACTCTGAAGGAATTCAAGGAAAAGGTCTGACAGAAGATATACCTGGGAAAAAAGCCCGATAGAAATAAAAAAACAAAGGCAAAGAAGGAAATGAGAAAATTTAAGGAAATCCTTAAGAATAATTGTCAAACAGGAAATCCGCGGGAATATGAAGTCAACAAAAGTCCGAAAAAAACCAAAGGGCAAGACATAAGAGCCTAAAAGAATAAATTCGAGAAAATTGGCAAGGAAACAAATTCCTTCGGACAAAAATTCCGAAGGAATTCTGGAGGACAAAAAGCCCGATAGAAAAGACAAGAGCGTAAGCTAAGGACAAAAAAGAGAAAAGGAAATGCTAAGCCTGGGAAAGAGAAGAGACAAAGAGTCCTTTGGACAATTTGTCCGAAGGACGAAAACTAAAATAAAGCCCGAATCTCGAATCACAGCAGAACACGGGAAAAGCCAGAGAAAACACAAACATGGACATAAGCATGAACATTGAATAAAACAAACACAGAGTAAAGACAAAGGCAGGGTGAACAAAGATCATGCACAGACTAACGTGAGTGAGTCCAATGAAGTAAACGCGTTTAAGGAAACAAGCATGCTTCAGTTCTGAAAATAGAGTTGTCTTGCATGAATAACGGGCAAAGCGTTGAACATTTCAAACAACCAGAAATTCCATGCACGCACTCTCGTTTGTCTCAAAGCTTGAAACGTTCCGACAGTTCAAACGTAATTCTTAATTTGGCATTTGCATTGATTTCATGCAAAGGGGAGACTTTCAAACGTTCCAGCAGTTCGAGTGTATTTGACTACTCTTGTTTTGGAGTTGACTGGTTTTCAAGTCAAGACATCTATTCGTAGATGTCATGCATCCAAAGCTTTTTCTTCTCTTTTTTCAGCGCCAAGGATTCTTCATGCAAGACAGCTAGGTATAAGCCAAGGAAAGACAAATTTGGAAGACTCATGCAACACAATTTGGACTTGGGCTAATGAAGAGTTAACTTCCTCTCTTTTTTTCATTGCTAATCTTTTGGCTTTTTGTAATTTTCTATATTAATGGCTTTTCAGCTTTGTAAAATTGATCCCTCTCCTGGTAAAACGAGACTCTGTCATTGGTGAGTTGTGTAATCTGTTTAATCAATAGAAGGATTGTACTTTTAGATTTCAAGTGCTGGCATAGTGTACATTCATTCAACAATTTGCATACGTGGTAGATTTCTCTCCCTTCCCAAATTCTAATTCGTACCTAATTGCTAGCTCGTCATGTTATGCAGGTCATGTTCAGTGTTTTATATGTCTTTTGCTGAAGCTGTAAGTGGATGTTAGGTGGCTGCAAAGTGTCTTGTATCAGACCTCTCTCCATCGTTTTCCCTCACGTTTTTGTCATTGGAACGAACCTTCTCATGAAATACTTATGCATAGTGACCAATTGAAAATCAAAGGTCTTCCTTTTCCCTTGTTTGATTCAATTGTCAAGGTTCCAAGTAGGGTGGATCAACATTCTGGTGTATCACCATCATTAGGTAGGATTTTCCCTTCAAGTTTCTTTCTCCCTTTTCATGGTAGTCCACAACGTAGAGTAGAGATCCTCATTGATATATCTTACAGGAACCAGCCTTCTCAGGAGGTTCTTCTCACCATTGAGGCACCCACCCTTGTGAGAAGAGCTCATTGTTTCAACTGGAGAGAGGATTAGCCATTTCAGCACGTCTTCGATTCAGGGTGCAACACCAGGTTGACAACAACGATCTCAAGCAGAAATTTGGCAATAAACTTTGGCATACTAGCTGAATCAAAATCACTGTTAAATAAAACAATTAATGCAAATCAACCGCACGACATTTTGACCACAAATGGACGTTACATATCCCAACAAACAGTGATCTCCATTTGAGGTTTGTTACAAAAGGAGATTGTATGATAGAGCCATGGTCTGGAATATTGAAGAGTTACATGCATCCTTAAGTACTTAAGAGCAATGCTGAAGGACAATTGGAGCATTTGTTTATGCTTGTCAAACAGGGAGCTGGTTATGCTGTTGCCCTTGCAGGTTTGAATGAGAGAGCATTTTTTACCTAATTATCTCCATCCCATCATGATCAAGTCAATCAATTATGAAACATTTGCAGCTTTAGTGAGGCAAAGGAGGCAAAGTAGAAAAGTTCAAAGCCCAAGGACTCAGATCTCGAGTTACAACATGTTGTGAAGTATTCTAGCATTTCTAGGGAACTCGCTAAAATAATTGAGTCCGCTGATGGCACTGGTATTCTAATACAACATTGGAGGTTGTCGGTGAGATGTGGTTGCATAATCCATCCAAGTCTTTGTATTTGTATTAATTTTTCCTACTTATGTTTTTTTTGTTGTCCCCAAAAAATCACAGTGAAATCTATCATACCTTTGTCTTGGGATGAGACAAGAATTTTTGGCAGGGGTGGCATTTTCCAATTATGTGGTGCTTGGAATAATTTTCATATCATGTTTATTTTTTTGTATCCTTTTTAATATTTACATGGTTATCTTGCGATAAAAAATAATTTGATGTGCAAGTAGCTTACTTTCATTTGATCATGACTTTGTTGACAAGATAGTCTGGAAAATTGTTTTTTAACAGCCTATCTTTCCTTTATATTTCCTCAGGATTGTTCCAAAGTCACTGCTAATGGTGCTTCATATCTTCTAGAATGTAAATCAGTGGAAGATATACTGTTACGGCATAATGTAAGTATTAATAGAAATAAATGAAATGAAATCATATATGAGTCTTATGTACTTAAAGCTAAACTAAATTTATGATGTATCCTCTTAAACCAAATATTTTATTAGACATTCAGTATGTGTTTCTAGTATGATGTTTATCCATTTTTTTTTGTGTTGATTTAGTTTACAAGATGCAAAGCTTTCAATCTCATTTTATTTAGTTATTCAACTATGAGATGGTTTTATGGAATTTCCTTTTGCAATGGATATGCAGAAGAATTATTGTAGGCATGTTGTTTATATTCTACAACGATGATTTTTGGAGTTATAGGATTTGCCTCTGCCTTTGATTTTTTTTTAATTTCTATGTCAAAAATTTGGAAAGAGGGTGTTTCATTCCCCACCCCCATTTTGTCTTAATAACTTGAACGATTGGCGGGCCATTATCAAGATATGGACTTGAGCCACTAGTTTTGCAAAATCTAAATAATTTAAAGATAATCTCAAGTTTTAATTTTGTATAAATCACTTTTGGATCTAAGCATACAAAGTTTTATCGAGATGAGATCTATACAAAGTATGTGCATTCTAAAATTTAAATCTTAAATTTATCAAGAAGAAATTTTACAAAAAATGCATTGTAGAAAATTCTGGTTTTTAAAGCTTAAAATTCTATTGAAGTTTCTCAAACACATTGCCAAATTAATTGACATGGACCTTTAGTTTTGAAAAATCTATATAATTTAAAGCTAAACTTAAGCTTCAATTTTGTGCAAATCTCTTCTGGATTTACACAGTTTTATCCATAAGAGATTTATACAAAGTAAATGCAGCAGAAACTTAGAACCTTTAATCTTAATTTTATTGAGAAGAGAATTGTATGGAAAATTCTAGCCTCTAAAGCTTAAATTTGCATTAAACGTTTTCAAATGCATCATAATTTTTTCAGTTGGATGACAAAAAACACACCTTGAATCTAGAAGCTCTCACTAAGATTCTTGTCATAATGGGTGCCTTCATCAACCTTGTCTTCAACATCTGAATACTTCTTTCTCTTTTGTTAATAAGTTCATGCAAGGGGAAATACTCTTGGCTGTTATTAAGCAGGCAATGGCCTTCCAAAGTATTTTGTTGTTTTGTAGACTTTAGGAAGGCCTTTGACTCATTTATGAGACATCTGATTTTCTAGAAGTTGCATGACATCGGCATTCTAAATTCTATTATTACTGCTGTTTGGAGGCTCTATGAGATAGTTGTTAAGCAGATTCATAATTCTCATGTTCTTTCTGGCTTTGTGAAGAGTACCATTGGGGTCAAGCAAGAACGCCCTCTCTCACTGACCCTCTTCAACATCTCCATTGATGAGATGGAGGATTTTCTTCGATAGCATATCAGTGTTGATGATGGTCGCATTTTACACTTTGGGATGATCACCATACAACATACCAAAGGACATGATGGTGGCACCTAATGAATGACCCATTATGCAAGTTTTTGTTGACGTTTCGAATCACCCTAAGTGATTTATCATCAAGACACAAATGTATACTATATTTATTTGAAGGGCTCTATGCCTTGAAAGGAACTACTGAACTTTCGAAAACAAAGCCTGCCCGATACGAGTCATTGTCAAGAAAATCAAAGTATATATAATCATGACTTTTTTGGCCTTAGTTCTCAACTACTTTTCAAAATTTGGATATGTGGGAACTGACTTTTATCAATACTCGGAAATTAAATTCTCATGGCAATTATCCTAGGTTCACTCTCACCTTTCTCGAGTGTTAGGAACTCCCACATCCCCATTTATGAAATTACATAAGGATATTTATGGTATATTAGCAATTTGAGTCAATTAGATGCTAGGGGGATTTAAAGAAGCCCATTGGACATATTCTCAAAGGACAATTTAAGAATGTGGGAATTAATTCAAACAATTTTGAGGAGGTTGGGGGCACTTATGAGGGGATTGAAGATTGTGTTGGAATGCCACATTAAAAATATTTAAATTGAGGGGGATTCCAAATTTAATTATGGGCATGATAAGAAACCTTATTACTCAAGTTTCAATAGGCATAAGCATAAACAATCCCTTTGACTATGTCATCCCTCTTTGAGGTATATTAAATAATATTTACGACACGTTCAAAATATTCAAATAAGTTAATCTTCTTCATGCCTAACGTATTAAAAATTACACTGTAGATTAAGATTTCTTAGCTAAAATAGACTCCATCATAGTTCTAGTATCTCATGAAGCCAATTTATGTCATGAAATTCAGCCTCCACATATTAGAGCAGTGAAATATTAGAAAAACTAATAAAAGCCCTTGGATTGTAATTAAAAATATATTAGCTTTATCTTCTCCTTCATCCAAGTCACTCACGATATAAAAGAATCCACAAACTTTAAAAAGACTGCCTCTTCATGAGTCCACTAACCCGTCCGTGGCCACAATTTTTACCCCTTACTCCCACTCTCATCCGCTCAACACATTGTATTTACATTCATATATTTTTTGCTTATTCAAATATGCTTTCCTCAAATTTTAAACAAGAAGCTCCACTGCCCAAGTATATGGTTCCCTCCTCATATTCCGCGATGCATCAACTCATGTTCAGATAGTCACCAGGGCACACCCAATTGCTCAAAGTCAAAGGAAGACATGTTTTGTGCAAAGATGAGATTGAATCACGTTGGGTCTCAAACGACACTTGCATTTTATAAAGTAGATGCGTTTCACTATCTTTATTAATTCATGTCTACATTTTAGATGATCTGAATGGAAACTAGCACTAAGGTACAAATATGACAATCAAGGAACCAAATTTTTTGCTTTGCTATTGTATATTAAATGACACAAGTGAAGTTGTTGCATTCAAATGTTTACTCAGAGTCCACACGTCTGTAATTTGGGGGCCTAATTGATGTTTCTTTCCACTCTTCTCCTTAATCATCAGATATGCATATAAGCACATGGATCGTAAACGTTCCACAAAAAACTGTCACCATCCATCAAAGTATGCTTTGATTCTCTATTGTACATAATCTAGAGGAATGATCGATTTTTTAGTGAACAAAAATCTTGGGCAGAGTCTCGAGTTATGTTACTTTGCAACTTTAGAACGACGATCCTCATCAATACTATTTGTGTGTAATGTCCCCTAATTGGTACAAACCCTGAAATCTGTAATTTAACACCAAACCCTAGCCATAAATAGTATTTTCTGATTCTTACAACAAACCCTAATTATCTAAAAATCTCAACAAAGCTGTAATAAGATAATCCAAACCCTAGCAGTACTTTATGGGATATTATAAAGAATATTAGGGTCTGAAATCAACCCTCAAAACCAATTCCTCAAGGCGCCAATATGCAGAAATTTTACTGGCCTTTGTAGATGCCTTCTCAACCCAAACCCTGAATATTTTATGATCAAATAATCACCAAAATTATAGAATAAAATAATTGTCATAAATACCACTTTTCTAGAATTTTGGAGCAATAATTATTGGATAATTTCCAATAAAATAATAGAAGTATTATGCAATGTTCAAATCTTGTTTCTATGCTACATTAGCCCAAAGGGGGTCGCCTAGTTGTAGAAGAATCAAATAATTATTATTCGCCAAACGTGGCCCTAAAGAGGGGTCTTCAACATCCCAAAATGTAGCACAGCCCTAGGTTAGGGGTCTTCAACACATACAGTTCGCTGCCCTCAAATTGCTTTAAACCCTAGTCACTTGGCTCCCCAAGCAAGTCGCCTCACCCTTGGACCAAGTTGCCAAATTTGTAGAAGACAAAATGGTGTTCAAAACACCCTTAGATGCCAAGTACACTCAATACAACTTCCTCACAAAGTTGCCCAATTTGGATATCAAGGGTTTGCGTCCTCAATTCTAGCCACTTTGAAAGTTTTTGTCTTCAAAGCAATACGTCAAGCTTTTTGTGCTTCAACTCAGAAATTCAATTATCAAAATTCATGGTAACCCCTCAAATGATCATCATAGCACTTTTTATACCATTCTTTCCCACAAGTTCTTCCCAAAAGGGGCGCTCAACTTAGAGGGAGAGTTAGAGTGGTTTAAAAAGATTATAATCCCTTTTCTTCATTAAGTGTTAAGTTAACCCCTGCTCCACAAGTCACTTTTAAGTTATAATTAAAATGATATATCAAAAGGTATCTTTTATAACTTGAAAATAGAACCAAAGTTTCCCCGTTGATTTTACCTTCCTTTAGCCGACGGGAAACATCCAGGTATTCAGCTAATGGTATTTTCCTGCTCTATGTTCAAAAGGGGGACATGACAATCCTCCCTGCCCAAGATTCCTTGTCCTCAAGCAATTGCAACATCCAAGGGGCTGCCCCAACCATTGGCTTCACATAGAATCCATCTTTATCCTCTTCCCATGGAAAGAAAGCCTTATTTTGAAGCCCTTCATTGTTGTACTTGTGAAAATATCGCTGCGCATATGTGCTGGAAGTGTTGTGACAACAAAGAATTGCTATCCCTCTCCCCAACAAGGGGCTGCCCCTACTGTGCTCCATATCACCAATCATGGGAGAGCTGCCAACACACTCCAAACTTGCTTCCTTGCTCAGAATTTTGCATATTTCTTGGTCTGGAAGCTCCCTCAACCTAGCTGCAATTTGCTCCTCCTTCCTCATCAATATGTGATCTTTCAATTTGACAAAAGAGATCACATATACTGTCATGTCTCTGGGGGTTAGTGGGCTGTAATCATGTCTAACATTCTTATTATTATTTATAACCATGAGAATTTTTAACAAAAACTTACTCTTGTGAAGTTTTTGTTTGCAACATACCTTCAATATGGACTTGATGACCCTCAAGCTCTTACCAAATGGGCTGGAACTGTTATGGACAGCATGGTGGAAGAATGCACCATGGCTGCCCTTCATGGCTATTTTTGTCCGTATGTGCACCTTAGAGTGGGTGCCCTTTTGTATGGTACCAAATGTGTCTTAGGACTTCCAATGAGCCTTAAGGCTCTCCTAGCAAGCCAAAGATATGGTTCACCAATTTTTATGAACCAAGCAAATTTGAACAAATTTGGAACCATACCTTTCATGTGGACACCTTCATGGAGTTGGCAATCTTGCCATGATGTCCCAAGAAGTGTCCATTGTCTACCGTCATGCTGCCCCTTCCAAACATGCTTCCAAAGTGGCCTATGAGTGCATAAAATTTTTAGGGCAACAAATTTGGAACCATACCTTTCATGTGGACACCTTCATGGAGTTGGCAATCTTGCCATGATGTCCCAAGAAGTGTCCATTGTCTACCATCATGCTGCCCCTTCCAAACATGCTTTCAAAGTGGCCTATGAGTGCATAAAAATTTTAGGGCTTATTCCTCCTTGGAGCTGTCCCTAGATTGTCCTTCCATCTCCATGAGATGGAGAGTATTTGTGGCCTCCATACAACCTTCTATTTCTGAATTCTGAATTTCCTTTTCCATGGCATACTCCAAGCTCGAAATGGGCTGAATCTTGTTCAGATTTTCAGAATTACAGGCATGATGTAGTGTCTTTCCTAACTTAGAATTTGCGGCCTTCTTTGCCGGTCTCTCATGGAAGGTCCCTTCCATCATCCTTGATGTCACTTCCAGGGGTGCCTTATTGCTCAAACCATGCAAAAAATCAGCTTTTTCCCATCCACCTTAAACTTGAGCTCAATGGTTTGGTAGTTTTGGGTGTACTCCCCAAGTGAATGCAACCAGTGGATGCCAAGCATCACATTCGCTTCTCCTATGCCCACCACATAGAAGTCATCCTCAATTTGATGCCTTTCCAAGGTAATGGTTTCCTCTCTCCATGGGAAAGTAGGTTGTAAAGGCCTTTGTGAGGATCCAATCGTTGTCCTTGGGGAAGGGTTATTGTTTGTACCTGAATTACTTCACCATTTTGTGTCTAGTTTCGATTCATTCCTTCATAGTTTGTATGAAATCAAACATCATATTTGTCAAATGTTCTTGACTTTGAGTGTATCTTTCAAACCTATCATTGTCTTTGTCCTCCCTGTCTCTATGCCTTGTTCATTTTGTGAATATCTCCTCTTCCATTTGATTTTCCTCTTGTTGCTCTAGCGCTTTTTTCTTTTCCCTTTTGTAGTACCTAACCTCTCTATCATTGTTAGGCATGTAAATTGCTCAAACCCCACAGCTGGCCAAGATTATGGCTCTAATATCACTGTAATGTCCCTTAATTGGGACAAACCCTGAAATCTAAAATTTACCACCAAACCTTAGCCACAAATGGTATTCTCTGATTTTTACAGCAAACCCTAGTTATCCAAAAATCTCACCAAAACTACAATAAGATAATCCAAACCCTAGCAGAAATTTATGGGATATTATAAAGAATATTAGGTCCTGAAATCAACCCTCAAAACCAATTCCTCAAGGTGCCAATATGCAGAAATTTTACTGGCCTTTGTAGCTGCCTTCGCAACCCAAAGCTTGAATATTTTATGATCAAATAATCATCAAAATTATAGAATAAAATAGCTGTCATAAATACCACTTTTCAAGAATTTTGGAGCAACAATTATTGGATAACTTCTAATAAAATAATAGAAATATTCTGCAATGTTCAAATCTGGTTTCTAGGCTAAATTAGCCCAAGAAATGGATGAAGACAATGCCCAAAGGGGGTTGCCAAGCTGTAGAAGAATCAAATAATTATTATTTGCCAAACACAACCCTAAAGAGGGGTCTTCAACCTCCCAAAATGTAGTGCAGCCCTAGGTTAGGGGTCTTCAACACACATATACAGTTTGCTGCCCTCAAATTGCCTTAAACCCTAGTCGCTTGACTCCCCAAGCAAGTCGCCTCACCCTTGGACTAAGTCGCCACACCTGTAAAAGACAAAATGGTGTTCAAAACATCCTTAGATGCCAAGTACGCTCACTACAACTTCCTCACGAAGTTGACCAATTTGGATATCAAGGGTTTTCGTCGTCAATTCCAACCACTTCAAAGGTTTTCATCTTCAAAGCAATAAGTCAAGCTTTTCATGCTTCAACTCAGAAATTCAATTATCAAAATTCATGGTAACTCCTCAAATGATCATCATACCACTTTTTATACCATTATTTCCCACGAGTTCTTCCCAAAAAGGGGCACTCCACTTGGAGGGAGAGTTATAGTGGTTTAAAAAGATATCATCCATTTTCTTCATTAAGTGTTATGTTAACCCTTGCTCCACAAGTCACTCTTAAGTTATAATTAAAAAGATATATCAAAAGGTATCTTTTATAACTTAAAAATAGAACCAAAGTTTTCCTTTTGATTTTACCTTCCTTTTAGTTGATGGGAAACATATAGGAATTCAGCTAAGGGTCTTTTCCTGTTCTATGTCCAAAAGGGGGACATGACATTGTGATAAGATTAAATTTTTGTAGCAGACATGATTTTCATGTCTTGAAATTTCTAGCCACATCCCTATTTTGAGAAGTACAATATGTATCACACTCACTCTTGCAAGAGGAGATTTTATTGGATATGAGAGGAATTATGTATTTCAGTTTCAGCCTGAAATGCTATTTTTATTGCATATAGTTTATCCCCTGTGGTCTAGAGTGCCATGCCTTACGACAATCGATATGCTTTCCCCGTATTATCTACTACTGGTTTATATCTAACTAATTCAGGGACTATAATTTCCCAACGCCTCCTCTTCCCCTACATGGCTATTGCAAAAAAAAGACATGATTATCCACACTTGGTTATAAAATCATAGATGATCTAGCTCCAAGACCTACTCCTTTTAGTAATGTGAACATATTCTCTCATGCAAATAATTATCAGAGAAGACGAAAATTCATAGCTCTAATGCAATGCAATGACTACATCAATATGGACCTTCAAAACAACTTTATAATGTCCCTTTTTTTTGTCTTTCTGACATCTTTGGAAGCTCCAACATTCTTGGAGAGTGCCAACATTTTTGGAATGGAATTTCGTTAGTGGCATGGTGTTCAGGGGATCAAGATGAGTCTGTTGGTTCTTTTTGGGAGCAATTACGACATTTCAGGTGCATTCCACATTTCTTGGAGAAGACTGCTATATTTGAAAAGTATTAATTTTCATTAAGTTGGATTTCCAATGAGCTTCAAAGTATGTTGGTGTTATCAGATTTCACATTCAGGCTATTTTTGTATTTTCCACAACTTTGGATGGGTGTGCGAAAAATATTTAAAAAAATAAAATAAAAAGTTAAATGTTAAGTTGTTGAAAATTAAACATTAAAGGACAACTTATATTTAATTATTTAAAAGGAGTCTAAAGTGTTCATCCGCTATCATTCAAGGAGTAAAATCCCTTGGGATCCCTGGTTTCTGTGTAGGAAGAATTTGGCCCCTTGCCAGAAGGGCTATTTCGGTGAGAGGGTTCATCCTCAACCCCTATTAGTTGTTCTATCGGTGTTGAAGATCATTTCCAGCATACTAGAGATATATTTTGGTGATCATCATTCATAGATTGCTTCGATTATCATTGAAAGTTAAAGGAGGCCAACGATTCATGCAAGGAGGCAAACACTTCATTCGAGGTGGCTAGTGATTCAGCCCAGGAAGCTTGCGATTCATCCAAGGAGGTTAGTGAACCATTCAGGGCAGATTGTAGCATTGGAAACAATTGCAACTCTAAACATCCATCTAGCAATCTAGCGTCAGGGTTGTAGGGTTTTTAGTGTGTGCATGCGACATGCATGTATATGCATGCTAATGCATATGCAATATTCCCAAATGGGACGATTTAACCACAAAGGGGTTTTCCCCAAAATCCACATTCTGAATTTTTGAAATTAAAAATCAGCAAATCCTAGTTGTTGCAATTGCACTTCCAAACTGAAAATTAACTCCAATTCATGCTGAAATAAATACCTTGTGAATTTGGCCACTAATGGCTCTTGTCACAATGAAAAAAGAGCTTGAAATGAATGTTTCAACCCTCCAAACCCTAGCGCCACACTAACTAAATTGAAGTCCTTTCCCACTTTAATCCCTGATCAAGCTTAAGTTCAATCTAATCAGCAAAAATCAGAAAATTACCACAATAATTAATTCAGAATGAAACTCTTGCAAATCTGCCCTCAACAAATATTATTTTCTATGAACAGCTAAAAACTTCAAAAATTCATAACTCCCTCAATATTTGAAATTATGATGCAAACAGAGCTCAAACTGATCATGAAAATAATGAGTATCAAATAAAAATAATTTTAGAATTTTTCTTCCATGGGATGGTCACCAAAAATTGCTTTAAAATTTTGAAAACCCTAGTTTCTTATAAAAAATAATTAATTAATAATCTTAAAATTATTATTTAATTTTCTATCAATTTAGGGCTTTAAATCTTCCACAAATCTTCTCAAAAAATTAACAAATAATTTGCAAATATTAATTTGCACAAGTAGACCTTAAAAGAGGCCTCCAAACCCTTAATCAACCTTCCAAAATAGTTTGCTTCACTTGCAAAATTAGTGCAAATAATAATAAGAAATAATAAGCATCAAAAGAACCTCAATTAGTTCACCAAGACCTCACAATAGCTCCTTAATGCAAATTGCCCCACTCTAAGGCAAGTAACAAGATCTCCTTTAGCTAAGGTAGCTTCAAAAGACACATTTTGTAGAACGATCAACACCAAAACAACGAACACCTATTGGGCATGCATTCCAATAGCTTCTTCAAGTATGGAGAAACAATTATCAAATTCAACATGTCTTCAATTGTGATTTTCACCTTGTCTTTGTACCTTTCAAAGGGGGATGAACCACCTTGGGGAGGTAAAATACCTCATAAGCCTCACTTGCCCTTTTTAAAATATCTTTTTCTTTCTTTGCTTTAGCTCCCAAGCCAACATTCCTTTTAATTTCACTTTAGGCCTTTTTGAATTAATTAAATAACTTGGCTTAATAAATTAGTAATTAAAATTACTTGTTTGGTAAATTGAATAATTAGGTCCTCACTTAAATAATTAAGTAAATTGCTTTAATGATTAAAGTGATAAAAATCATTTTTCAAGTAATTTATTAATTCTAAAGCCCGTTAGAATAATTATCAAAATTACCTTAATTTTTCAAATGGTTAAAACCATTTCCATTAATTCGAATAATTATTCAAGATAGAGGTATTTTAATAATTAATTAATTTTTTTATATGTTCAAATGATTAAAATCACTATTCGGACAATTTTATTAATTATTAAAATTATATGAAAAGAGGACATCACAGTCCGCCCTTCCCAAATTTGCTTGCCTTCAAGCAAATGCAAGCTCATATGCCCAATTACCATGTCCAAATGGTAAAACCTATTGTAGTGCTAAAAAAATTTGATCTTGTACCTGTTAAGTGGAATAACTTTTGCCAAAAAGCTTAATGTGACATATCCCAAATAGATACTGAATGCGATTCCACCTTGCCAACATGTCCCATAATGCAAACAAAATCTGTCCTTGCTTCTCAAGAAGTGGTAGCCCTCAACGGAGCCATGAACCTGTTGTACCTATACTTTGGGGGCTGCCCCCAAGTCCTAGATGTGTCCTCATAGCCTTCCAAAGGCTCCACATGTTCCCAGCCAAACACCCCTTTTAATATCAAGTGGTGGATGAGGAAGCTCCTTTCCTTTATACCCTCTAAGAGAGTGATATGTGGCAAAAATTTGAAATAAAAAACATAATAGAATTTGATTACTTTGCTGCCTCAAGGGTGATGACCTCCCAAATGTCATGCTATCACTTTCCAATCATGCAAAAAGAAATCAGCTAGGTACTATTTTGTAAACTTACCATGATGTGAGGCCTCAAGGTAGTACAATTCAACATATATGGGCCTCCTTGTGCATGCCATGTGCCCTTCCAAAGGCTGCCCCTTATCAACATTCCTATGCATGCATGTAACATTCCATAAGCTCATCAAGAGTCCCCACAAATATCCACAAGAGAGGTTGTACCCTACTGGTGTGAAATCTCCTTATGTCACCTTCCCAAAGTGCCAACAAAAACATATTTCCTGAATCTTGCATAAGCTGGACTGTATTAATCAAATCAACATTTCCTTCATGATGACATGGCTGTTTATGCAAATAGATCACTAATTTTTCGTGTAGACAAACATGGAAACAGATGTCTTCATACCTTTCTTGTTCCCATGACTGATATATGTCATAAATTCTCAATTTCCCTCTTCCATACATGGCTGCATTTGTTCTTTGAAGTCTGATTTTTCTGAGCAATAAATTTCAGAACTTATACCCACCTTCCTCCTACCTAACAAGTGCTGGAAAATGCTCAAAAGACTCATGTATTGCCTTTCAAAAAACTGCTATGTTTGCATACAAAAAATTGATTTTTGCGACAAATTAGAATCAACATGTGCATGGTCACCTTTTTCCCTTACCTTTCGCTGCCATGTGCATGATAAATTGCTCCTAGTGTAGATTAGAGACCATGAATATAACAAAATGATTTCAGAATGTTCCGAAAATAAAGGATACCACTTTTTCTTTAAAAAAATACCTTATAAATAGCTACTCATAACTTGGGCCTTTTCCAAAGCCAAGAGAGGTGTCAAAACTTTATCCATACTTCCAAAGTTATTTATAAACCTTGGCGCAGGGGGATGTCCATAGCAAATTAGGTACTGCCCTTGCAATTCAAATGTTTTATTCTCCTCTTCTATCCATGTAACATAAAAATCAGATTCATGCATACTTACCAATTTCATGATAGGGCATTTTCTTTTTGGACTCATTGGCTGCCTATGCTTTGAAATTACAGCCCCGTTATCACTCCATCCAACTTCCTTCTTTGATTCAAGCTCCTTGTTTTCACCCTTTGTGACTTCACTGTCATGCACACAATTATTACAAAAAAATAGACATCTTCAAAAAGATCTTTACTTTGTGCTTATTTTAGTTCATACTTATTGATTTCCTCTTCTTTTTTATGATCCACTTGCACCCCTATGGGCTGCCCCAAAGTGTTATCTTTTGGTAGCTCACCTTCTTCAAATCTGATTTTTTTTTTAGGAACCCTCATGAAGGGCTGTTCCGTCATTCTTTTCCTCCAACTCTCCATGTATTTCAATACTCTCTTCTTCTATATGCTCCACTATCAACTAAGGCCTCAATTTTTCCTCACAATCAATTGCAACATTTTCAAACAGCATATGTGCATTTGGAAAAAATTTCTTTTCTAGCCCCAAACCTGTCAACAAGATAGATAATAATGGCTTGGAAAGATCATCACTCTCATTAAGTGTCACGGTCAAGATTCTTTGCATAGAAGCTACAATATTCTTGGGAGGATTCTTACAAGCAATTGCAAAGAAATGTTGAAACGTCTTAACAAAAAGTTCATCACACTTCATACCTAGCATCAAAATACATGACCTAGTTGAAGCCATAGTTTTCAAGATGTCGACCCTTCTAGCCAAGGAGTGTCCTTTGTTATCTTGGAGATATTGGAAGCTCTCCACAATCAACGAAAATATGTCCATGATTTTATCACTGTAGAGAACTTCAGAGACCGTTAGTCTTGAAATCTCATTAATACAACTAGTAACCAAGAGCCGGACTTCCTCATCCGTGTCTTTCAAGAGTTCATGTTGAACTAAGTCCATCCTTGAGGGCTGTACCGCCCACTTCATGGATTCATATTGTGATTGATTTACCTTAGACAACCTCTTTTCTACTTCTAAGATGCTGATTACATCCTCCACTAGTTGGCATAGGTCCCCTAGCCTTCTTCCTGCATTGTACAACCTTTCTTTCTTCATTTCTTCCATGATAACACCAAAATATTTTTATCTGCTTGCAATCAAACCTCATAGGTGGACAAGATCGGTGCTCTTATACCACTGTAATGTCCCCAAATAGGACGATTTAACTAAAAAAGGGTTTTCCCAAAATCCACAAATTCTGAATTTTTTAAATAAAAAATAACAAACCCTAGCAGCTACATTTGCACCTTCAAACTGAAAATTAATTCCAATTCACCTTGAAATAAATACTTTGTGAATTTGGCCACTAGTGGCTCTTGCCGCAATGAAGAAAGAGCCTAAAATGGATGTTTCAACCATCGAAACCTTAGCGTCACACTAGCTGAATTGAAGTCTTTTTCCACTCAAATCCCTGCTCAAGCTTAGTTCAATCTAATCATCAAAACTCAAAAAATTACTTTAATAATTAATTCAGAACGAAACCCTTGAAAATCTACCCTCAACAAATATTATTTCCTACAAACAGTTGAAAGCTTAAAAAATTCATAACTCCCTCCATATTTGGAATTATGATGCAAACAAGAGCTGAAATTGATCAGAAAAATAATGACTATCAAATAAAAATAATTTTGAAAATTTCCTTCCATTGGAAGGTCACCAAAAATTGCTGCAAAATTCTAAAAGCTCTAGTTTACTATCAAAAATAATTAAATAATAATTTGAAAATTCTTATTTAATTTTGTATTAATTTAGGGTTTCAAATCTTCGATAAATCTTCTTAAAAAATCCCACGCTATTGTGCAGAAAATTAGCAAATAATTTTTGAATATTAATGTGCACAAGTAGACCCTAAAAGAGGCCTCCAAACCCTCAATCAAGCTTCCAAAATAGTTCGCTTCACTTACAAAATTAGTGCAAATAATAATATGAAATAATAATAAGCATAAAAAAACCTCAATTAGTTCACCAAAACTTCACAATAGCTCCTCAGTGTAAATTGCCCCACTCTAAGGCAAGTAACAAGATCTCCTTTAGCAAAGGTAGCGTCAAAAGACACCTTTTGTAAAATGATCAACACCAAAACAACGAACACCTATTGGACATGTATCTCAATAGCTTCTTCAAGCATGAAGAAACAATTATCAAATTCAACATGTCTTCAATTGTGATCTTCACCTTGTATTTGTACCTTCCAAATGGGGACGAACCACCTTAGGGAGGTAAAATACCTCATAAACCTCACTTGCCTTTTTTAGAATATCTTTTCCTTTCTTTGCTTTAGCTCTCAAGCCGACATTCCTTTTAATTTCACTTTAGGCCTTTGTGAATTAATTAAATAACTTGGCTTAATAAATTAGTAATTAAAATTACTTTTTCAGTAAATTAAATAATTAGGTCCTCAAATAATTAATTAAATTGGTCTAATAATTAAAGTGATAAAAATTATTTTTCGAGCAATTTATTAATTATAAAGCCCCTTAGAATAATTTTTAAAATTACTTTAATTTTTCAAATGGTTAAAACCACTTCCGGTAATTCGAATAATTATCCAAGATAATTCTATTTTAATAATTAATTAATTGTTTTATATGTTCAAATGATTAAAATCACTATTCGGACAATTTTATTAATTATTAAAATTATATGAAAATGGGACATCACAGCGTGTGAGAGATTTGGTTTGATATTGTATTGCATGTTAATGCATGTGCATGATTTGGGGTTGACACTATTGCCTGCTCGCTGGAATTTAATTGTGAAGGCAACGTGAGTTTTCTAGGCAAAATCACAGGAATCTAATCTTCATTTATTGTTGGACGTTGCTACCTCTGAGGTATTAATTGCAGCTTTAAATAGAAAATGAGATTGTTTTCATGTTGTACAAATCAGTCATACTCCGTTGTTCAATAGAATAAGAATTTTTTGAGTTTAATATCGAATGCATGCCAAATGTTTGATGTAACGCCCCAATCAATTTATGCAAGTTAAAGAGATTTTGTAATGTCAGAAGGATCAAAGTATCTAGACAAAATACTTCAAATGATTACAAGCTGGAATCTTTAATAATCGATTGCATACAAATTGTTTGACAAAATGCCTACAATTTAAAAGTCAGGAATAATGCAAGTTTGGAACAATATCTTCTGGTTGGGGATATTTCAAACTCTTGGTCCATAAAGAGAAAATCCATGGCATCATTGGAAAAGGAACAAATCTATGTTTTGGGATAGTGTGTAATGTCCAATCAACTTCAATTGATTTAGAAAATTTGCGTTATGGGGAGTTAACACCTTACATGCGATTTCTCCATTGGCCTTTCCAAATTTTTGCATCGCAAAACCCTTTTCTTGCTTACATATTACACGGTCTGGCCACGAGGGGACCTTTTGACTTTTTTTAATTGCGTGACTGCAAATGTCTAAATTATGCCCCTGCAATCAAACTATCGCAATAGGAAGCTTAGGCATTTTGATTAAAACAAACTCTGGATCAAGCTGGGTCCCCTATCTTAGCACTACCTAAAAATTCTTGGGATGAAAAGGGTGAGGGAAAATACAAAAAATGAAAGTAAAAAGGCAGTGCACCAAAATAGTGTTATCTTTTACATGTCACAAGGAATGGAAAGTACATACCAATTACTTAGCCCAAGTCAATGATAGTCATGTTCATTACTAAATGTGAGTAAGAAATTTAACATTGCAAGTAGGGCAAACCATCCACACATAATTTTAGGCTAAGGGCATAGAGATAGCCACAATTTTTTTATTATTTAGGCTAAGGGCATAGAAATAGCCACAAAATTTTCAATATATCTTTCAAAATGTACATATGAGCATATGCCTTAGAGATTAACTAACATTAAACCCAAAAAGTAAAGGCTAAAGATAAAATTTTACATTGAAAGATCTTAGAGAAAGATACAAACTTCTAAGGGAAAAAGATGCCCAAAAACAAAAGATGTCCAAGATGAACACATGTTGAACCTTTAGAGCCTTTCTAGGTGGATTATCCTCCTCATTTGATCAATGATCCAAATCGATGCCTTCATCTCCAAGATAACCCCACAAAAGAAAATCCTACAAGTCCTTATCAAAAAATAAGCACCACCTCAAAAAATATCCCAATCAATGTATTTTTGTCAATGGAAAAGGTGAAACGGTATAGGGGCCCTGAAAAATGAACTTTTTAAGGTTATGCTTTTTATTTCATTCTTCCAAGGAATATTCCTCATCTTTTTAATCTGAAAGGAATTACATTTGATTCTACCTTTTGATGTCATGCCCCCTTCTCAGGTTTAGAGAGGAATGAAGACCCTTAGCCCATTCTTTTGGTTTTCCATAGGCTAAGGGAAGGAAGGAAAAATGGGAACATGGTGTTTTCTTTCCTCAAGTTGCCAAAAAGTGACTTTATGTCAGCAACTTATTTTTAATTTGACTTTTAAAAAAGACTTTCTAATTTTAGCAAGTTATCCCATAATTAGAAATTTTAACAAAATCACTTTTTGAATATTTGAATTTTACCCCCACTTGGAACGCCCCATTTGGGAGTTGGTTTGGAGGGAAAAAGGTATAAAGGAAGGTGGTGAGGTTCGTTTTTGGGGTGTGATCATCTACCATTTTATTTCATAAATTGGGCATGTTTTCTTTTACTTTTAGCTATTGAGGATGAAAATCCTCATCGACAATTAGAAATTGGTGACGAAAACTCTCAATATTCTGTTGGTAGCTTTATTCAAGGGTCATAATTGAATGAAGGATTTTGGATAAGGCATAGGGGCAGATTTGAGTGTGGCACAACAACTAGGGCATCCTTTGGAGGTTGGTGTAGTAACTTTTTGGGAGTGGCGACCAATTGTAAGGGACTTTGTAGGCTGGTGTCACCCTTGTGGGTTATTATTCAGGTCTGTGCAGTATTTGAGGTCAACGTGGGCATAGCAAGGGTTGATTCATGCTTAAAATGACCACTTTTCGCAACTAGATAGTCAGTAGGATTTGGAGTTTGCATTGGTATGGTTCGCTGTAAATTCAGTAATTTACAGCCTAGAAAATATTTGTAAAATTCAGATTTGTTGTTGCAAGGGTTTATTATTGAAATAAATTGAATTCTTATTTTTTCTAAGGGTTTCCATGTGGCATATATTTTTCCTATGATATTTCTTGGTTCAAATTCAAAATTTGGTACTTTCAGGCCTGACAATTTATTAAAAATTAGATTTGATAATGTGAGGGTTTCACCAAGGAAATTGATTGAATTACCATATTTTGAAATGTCCCCAAATTGGACAAATTATGTGAAAATCTGATTTTTATGTCAAACCCTAGCAATAGAAGAAATTCTGATTTTTATAACAGCAAATACTCGCTGATCTAATATGCCAAAAAATAGCATCAATCACCCTAACACCAATGCAATACTTGGAAAACTCAAACTTGCTAAAATAGCCCTTCAAAGGGTGAATTGAAATTCCAAACCCTAGGCGTTCCCCTCTAGAAAAAATCAGATTTATTTCCTGCTGATTATAACCACTTCCAGAATAATATATTGCTCCAAAATTACTAAAAATATTAATCAAATATTCAAAAAATATTAAAGAAAATTCAGAATCATGTAAGGGCATAAAAAGATCTTCAAACCCTACTAAACCACTTTCAAATCAATTCGTCATATGCTGGAAACTTATATAAAATATTTTAGAATATTTTAGGGCAAATATGACCCTCAAAACATGCCAAAAATCCTCCCAATACAAGTCGCCCAAGTGCAAAAATATTATAAATAATTCAGAATATTATTTAGGGCACAAAATCACCCAAAATTGGTGCAAATCAGCCACCAACCAAGTCGCTAACCTTCCCAAGTAGTTCGCTGCCTAGGAGACAACTTTTCACTGAAAATCTGAATGTTTAAGTGCAAATACAGCCCTTGGATAGAGCTGCCCTATGAAGAAAAATGGAGGTTTTTGTCCCCAACTCCTTTGTGCACTTGAAGGGTTTCATCGTCAAGTCACGAATTCAAGCTTGACATACTTGAGCATAAGTTTTCATATCAAGATTAGCATGCCTCCAAATGAAACCTTCATTTGCTTTTATACAACTCCCCCCAAGGGGCGTGCTCAAAAGGAAGGGAAACATATATTCAAATCATAAGGAAGATTGCTTTTAAAACTCTTATTTTAGTCAAGTGATGCCCATGACCCTTAAAGGGCCCCAACTTAAGTGGCTCTTATAACATAAAACACTTTTTAAAATACCTTTTATATGTATTCATTCAAAATCGCTTATTTCCCTTTCTTTTTCTCTTTTTCCTTGGCCCTTGAGAAACAAGTGAAGTTAAGGGTCTCCAATCGGTTCATGTCCAAAAGGGGGACATGACAATCCTCCCCACCCAAAATTGCTTGCCCTCAAGCAATTGCAAGATCTAAGGAGGTGTCCCAACACTCCTTATTGCAATGTCCACTTGTAATTGTTTTCCAAGAAATGAAAACTATCTCTAAACTCCCTTTGCTGCTGTGTCTGTTGTTGTTCGGCATGGATCAGCGGTAGTCATCCTCGAAATCAGTCACCAACCTTATTCTTCTTTCACACCAATGTCTGCCCTGACTTTAGTTTTCCATGTGGAACTAATGACAGCTGTTAACCTTCTCCAAATCATCTTCCAAGCTGGTCATTACAAGCTCCATAAGGGCTGGAAACTTCCTCAAAAGGGCTGTCATCCAATCCTTGGCCCCTAAACCCAATTGACCCTCCATCAAGAAGAGGATCATACCAGCAACCACCCTGTACTTGCTGATATGTAGGCTGTATATGTGAGTACAGCCATGCAGTTACCCCCAAAAATCGACCAATTCACTATGAAGTTGACCTCCCATGTGCTCTCCATATCCACATACTTTGATTATGCCAATATGAACACAAACATCATACAAAAAGAGCTAGAGCTGCCAAAAGAAAAACATTTGGAAAGTGATACCTTGCTGCCCCAAATGAAAAAAATCCATTTGATCTTCATTCATCGTGTGCATACAATTGTGGCCATCTTTCAACAAACCTTTGGTAGCTCTTACAAGCCATGGTAGACTCATCCAAGCTTGTAAGAAGAGAACAACAAAAAATTTTTTGGAGGACATACCTTGGAAACCACTTTCCCCATCTTGCCAACCCTCTTGAAAGGTTCTCTTCATGTGTGCCACATGTATCATCATTGGCTACCCCTCTTCCACACTCTCATGCATATGTGGAACCAAATGTGAATCCACAAAGAATTCATTATGATAAGCAAAAGAGTGTTGTATCGTACCTTCATCCATCACCCTCCATACAAGTGGTGCCCTTGAACATAAATATTTTCAAAATTTGATAGCAGCTGTAAATGGACAAAAAAGTCAGTGTTTTCACCTTTATGAAGTGGTTGGAATTGCATCCAAAACTCAGAATTTTTGGAGTTACGAAAATCAGACTTGGTTGGTACCCTTCTCCCTCCCACTACAGGTTGTACCTTGCTCAAATCTTCAATTTTATTGGCCTTACTAGATGGCTGGAATATGCTTACCAACTCAGAAATTTCTGAGTGAGAAAAATCAGTCCTCATACATGTATTTTCAGACTTGACTGTGAGCTGGTACATGCATGAAAAATCAGTCCTTATAGAGACTTTTTCAATACTTACTGTCGGATATAAGGATCCAAAAAAATCAGCTTTTAGGCCCCTACCATAGGGCTGTTCCTTGCCAGATCCAGTCTGAATTTTTTGAGGGATAAATTTCAGATTCCTTATGTGCCTTTTTGCAAGTGGTTGCTTGATGGAGTGTTCTCAAAGATTCAAGATGTGTCCCTGTGAATGATGGCGGTTTTGGCCACTCAAACTCAGAATTTTTCAAGTGTACCTTAGGCTGATTATTCAAATAAAACTTCCTTCTACCCTTCCCCTCCAATGCACAACAAAATTCAAATTTAGTTATACTTACTGATTTAGTAGAAGGCCAAATTCCCTTTGAAGCCATTGGCTGCCCATAATCAAAATTTGCAGCCTCTTGCTATGGCCTAAAAATCACACTTGCATCCCACAACAATTCAGAGCCTTGATCTACTTCCTTATCCATTTCAAACAATGGATTGTCCATACAATGCTCAATTTTTATCTTTGTAACTTTTAGTTTTTTCGAAAAGCACCCCAAATCAAAGTCTTCTTGAAGCCTAAGGAGCTCATCAATGACTTGTTCAATTTCCTTAGCCCTTGCCCCATCCTCTTGCTCCCTCAATCGCTTTGTTACTTCAATCGAGTGCCCATGTTTGGAAATCACCACATTCCTTGCATTGCTCTTGGCTAGTACAATTGATCTCCCTAATGCTCCTACACATGGAACAAACAAATTAGTAAAAACCATGGTGTCTAACAACACCCTTTTGATTCCCTTACCAAGCCCTAGGATCATAAAGTGCATCCTTTCTTGATGCCTTGATTTTTCCTTGCAAATCCCCCATATTTGGAATTCAAAAGTTCGGTTCATGTTGCTCTTCACAGGGCTGTAGCAACTTATTTTCCCCTCTATTCTTTCCCTTATAGTGGCTGGAAATCCACTCATATATGTGTGAACCACTCCTATGGTGTTTAAGTGTAAGAGGCACACCTTCTAAGAGCCAATACTCACCATGGCAACAAGAAACTTGATGGAAAACAAACTGAAAATGGGGAACACAGCAGTTAATGTGTTACTTACAATTCTTCCTTTAATCCTTGGATCATGGTACTTTTTGCTTATACCTCTTTCCATGATGGTCCAAGCCTTATCCTTTGTTTCACAACATAACACAATGATAAAAGTACGCTTGTAGGGCTCACCTGGATCCCACATCCATGTTGGAGGCTTGTCATGCTTATCCCTAGGATTCACTTGGAAGAATTTTCTTCCCCATTGAGTGCCCTTCAACTCCACCTTATTGTTAGTACAAATTTTACAATCAAAACATTGAAAGACCCAAGCATGAAGAGAAAACAATGAGCACTCATCAAGAAGATTACCCAATTATTTATCTATACAAAAATTTGATTTTTCTTCCCCAATATGCAAAATGGATTCTTCTTCCTTACCTTCCTCTTTCTCTTGTTCTTTTGATTGCTCATGAAGTTGTTGAACAAATTCTTGCTTCACCTTGAGAAGTTTTGATTTTTTTGTTACCCCCCCCCCCCCCCGCCCTTAGTGTCTACCATTTGCAACCCCATCGGTTGCTCTATAGCTTGTTAGAAACCTTCAATAGGCTGCCGTTGAATTTCTGGTTCTTGTGGCTCAGAAAATTTGATTATTGACTACCCTTTACATAGCTGAAACAAATCTTCTTGGTGCTCATGAAGTTGTTGGACAACTTCTTTTGCTGCCCCACTATTTCTAAATTGTGAAACTCATAAATTTCACTACTTGGCTGACCCAATTTTATGATTTATGCATTTTAGAAGATTCAAAACTTGGTTGCCCGTGTTTGATTTTTCTTCAAAGTAAGGTTTTGGACCAACCCCATCAAACTTCCCAATGAGCCTCTTGCTGAATTCCTCATAGTTGTCTATGAGGTGATGCCCTTGGGTTATCAACCTTTGGTGCCACCAATCATGAGCAGCCCCTTCTAAATGTGTTGTGATGAATCTTAGGGCTTCCTCTACCTCCGTGGGGACGAAGTGCAAGGTATGTACCCAATTTATCAATCCATGCCCTAGCTGAAATATTTATAGAACCATCAAATGTGGGAAGAACAATCTTCTTCAAAACATCAAGTAATTCCTGTCTAACCTAAGTACTGCTCTTACCTCTTTTCCATGATACAAAATTCTTGAGATCTATCTCCTTCCTAAAAGGGGGTGGGTATGTCATATACTCCTTATAAATCTCCATCAAATCCATCCGAATGAATCGCTGCTCCTTCCTTTTATGAGCTCGAGAGGATTTCTCAAACCTTATATTGTTCATATCTCCCATGTCACTGTTTGACATGAAACCCTTAAACCACATAATTGGCCAAGAAATTGGCTTTGATACCACTGAAATGTCTCCAAATTGCATATATTACCTGAGAAACTGATTTTTATGTCAAACCTTAGAAAAAGAAGGAATTCTGATTTTTAGAACAACAAACCCTAGCTGATCTAATATGCCAAAAAATAGCATAAATTGCGCTAACATCAATGCATTACTTGGACAACTCAAACTTACCAAAATAGCCCTTCAAAGGCTGAATTGAAATTCCAAACCCTAGGCATCCCCCTCTAGAAAAAACCAGATTTATTTCCTATTAATTAGAACCACTTCCAAAATAATATATTGCTCCAAGATGATCTAAAATATTATTCAATAATTCAAGAAATATTATTCAATAATTCAAGAAATATTATAGAAAATTCAGAATCATGTAAGGGCATATACAGATCTTCAAACGCTTCTAAACCACCTCCAAATTAATTTGCCATATGTTGGATAAATATATAAAATATTTTAGGGCAAAGATGACCCTCAAAACATGCCAAAAATCTTCCCAATACAAGTCGCCCAAGTGCAAAAAAATTTCAAATAATTCAGAATATTATTTAGGGCACAAATAATTCAGATTTTGTTGCATCTCAACACTTTCTTTATTTTTTATCTGACAACACTTCTACATGTCCTTTGCCTCGACAACTATGGCTTAGCTCCAAGGTTCTTTGTATGAGAAACAAAGTTTTTATCCTCTAAAATCATTTTTGCTGCCATCTTTTTGAGAGTCCTTGTTCAGTTCAACTATCATTTCTATTGTTAAGTATGGTTTCAACTTTTCTTCACATTGTTCAACCACACTTTTAGCTGGTGCACATGTTGTTGGTGAAACTTCCCACACATTTTTTTCTCACATTAGTCAATAAAACTGATAGGAGTTGCTGGAGAATATCATCACTCTCATTGACAATCAATGTCATAATTGTTTGCATTGAGGCAACAATATTTTTTGCATGATTCTTATGAACAGTAGCAAAGAAATATTCAAACATTGGAGAATAAGATCATCAAATTCAAGATCTAACACTAGAACACAAGATCTAACACTAGAACACAAGATCTAACTTTTGCAACAGTATCTAAAATTTTAACCCTCTTAGCAAAATAAGGACTTTTTATTTTATCCATACCTCAAAAGCTTTCCACAATGACATGGAATATTTTTCCCATGCTGTTGTTGTATGGCTTTTTAAGGGCTACTATTCTTGTAATTTCACTAATACAAACAATAACTATAAGTCTCACATCTGGGTCTGGACATCTCAAAAGCTTGAGTTTAGCTAAACGAGTCATCGATGGATTCACTACCCAACATAGACTCAAAATATGATTGTCTTATCATGAACAAATAGTTTGCCACTTCCTCCAAAATACTGAGTAGAACCTTTTGTGAATGAGGCGGCTGCTCAAGTTTCTTCCTTGCTCTGTAAAGCTTTATTCCCAAATCATCTTTACTCATTAACTTCATGTTTCACAAGCTATGCATCAAATAGTATCTATAAAATATTAATTCTTCTCGACAGGTTGGAACAAATATTACTAGTTCTGATACCACTGTAATGTCCCTTTCCAGACAAATTTGAACAATTCTAGATTTTATGCAAACCCTTGATTTCTAAGTTGGCAATTATTAAATGATTTTACAATTGCTTTCAAAGTTATAATAGAATTGTAATTTCACAGGAAAGTATCAGTTTTATTTTAATTATTTAATCCTTTTACAAAATGGGTTTATTTCCAAAATCAGATTACAAAGGAATGCTAACAATTTTGTATGAAATTCCAACCTTATATTTGTTGTTGGAAGCGCAGTGTGTTGCTGTTAAAATGACAGAATTTATTTATTGTTCTTATTTCTACAAACCCTGATGTTTAAAAGGGAAAAAAATATTTTATAAAACCCTTGTGATCCCTTGCTCAATGCTAAAAACCCTACTATCAGCTGCTATCTCTATATTGGGCATCTGAAATCCAACTGTAAGCTGTGATCTTATTTCTGCACAAATTTGAAACTTTAGTGCTCTTGCTCGATATTTAAATATTTTGATGTAACACACTTGTAATTTCTAGATAAAATTATCTCAAAGGTTTAGAGAGTTTTCGTCGTCAAACCTAAATCAAAATGGTGAGAGTTTTTATCCTCATAATTTGTTCTAACTATAAGGGTTTTCATCCTTATGTTGAAAACCGATGAACTGGGAGGCTCAATCAATTGAGAAATATTGTTAATAAAAGTTGAATGATTTACAATGAGGACTCTCAATATATAGACTCAATTGTCATTTTTATGGTTAGGGTCATACTTTTAGGTTTAGGGTTTTACTTTTATCCTTTTTTTTTATTTCCACTTTTCCATTTTCTCACCCTTTTCATTTATTTATAATAATAATAAAGTAATATTAAGTAGTCACTTTCTTTTTTAATAAAATAAAAAGTCACTCAGACAACTTAAAATATTAACTTTATTATTTTTTACTTTATTTGAAAAAGGGGACATGACAATTTTCTATCAACTTATTCTGAAATCATTGGAAAAATTTTCCTTTAACAATCATCTAATAATGTAATTGTGAAATTTGATTAATACACAATTGTACCTTGGCTTGTTCTTGGCTGCATATATATGTTGCTTGGGTATAGGTACGGGGGGACGTCTCGGGTATGCAAATACGCCATTTTTCAAAAACCTTGATTTGGATACATCGTGGGTACGTCTGTATATATATATATATATATATATATATATATATATATATATATATATATATATATATATATATATATATATATATATATATATATAAAACACATGAAACTACATAGTATGAAAATATTTGTCTATAAAATATAAAACTCTTAAAAATATGTCATATTCATTCATTCATTCATTCAAAGACAAAATATACATTCAAATCTAAAATAAATCATCTCGATTGCCCTCAAAATCATGAAGGCCACTCCCATTATTTTTCAACTTTATCATTTACTAACGCTTTCTCTCGTAAGGGCTCACCGGTTCATTGAATCTCCTAGTGCATGCCTTAAGGGGTGCACAGGGAATGGGGTGGGATCGGCTTGGGGCACTTTGTGAGAGATGTTCTCATACTATTCTATCATACCTATATCCCTTCATGCAGCGTTCATACCTCTTATGATGTCTCCTTGAAATCTTGAAACCCTAAAATATGGTTGTTTGAAACCCTGGAATTTGAATAAGTCTGAAATATGATAGGATCCTCCAAAACCTAGAATTTGCATTATAGTTCCTAGAGGTCTGAAACCACTCTCAAACATCTTGAAAGTATATAAATAAAATATAACTTTAAGAAACTAGATGTCCCTATCTAAATGTAAACTTATACTTTAATGTTTATTTTATTTATATATTGTTTGGTTCAGACTGGGTTTACATTTTTTGTTGACTTCCACTATTTTTTTCTGCCGGAAGCGCTTGGGCATGCTCGGAAACAACTTGGAAACGCTCGGGTACCTCCCAAAAACGTTCGGAAAGGGCCTGGAAACGTCACAGCCGTTTTTGGTACCTTTCCAGACGCCTTTGGGACATCTCTAACAGGTACTCGGGACGTACCGGTACTCGAGGCATATCGAGGCAGGAATCGTGGGGGAGGGGTGGGTGGCAATTTCTACAACATATCTGCAAATTTCTTATTGTTGTCTGAAAATTGATTTTTGCAAGTCAGGATTCCAATGTTTTTTCAATTGTGTAAACTATTGTTTGCAAACTGAACACTGTTTTGAAAGTTTCTTGGCCCTGTTCTTTAGCCTCTCATTTTCTCTGAGCTGAAACAATTGTTTCCTTATTTGTTCTTCAAGTTTGTTGTTTACCTCATTCTAAAATTTATTGGAATGCTCCAATCTTTGTTGTTGTCCTTATGTTGAGCTCTTTCTTACTTGAGCAACATAGATTACATTTGCACCAATTTCCACCTCTTCAATGGGATGTACACCTTTGATTTTTGCAACATATCCTTCCTATACTTTAATCACCTTCATCTTTTGTTGGATCTGATTAGTTATAGCAGCATTCTTGTTACTAGTTTATGAACCTTAAAAACTCTTGTGTATTCTCCAAAGAGTGTGAAATCTGCTTAGCTTTCACATTTCCCAATAGTAACTATACTTTTGGCAATCTTCTAATATGTGTTAGCAATAATAAAATCTGCTTGATTCATTGCAAAAGCATGTTATTGTGATTTGACATGAGAAAACCGAACCTTTTCTAGCATATGTTCAAATTTGCATATCTGTTCTGCTCCCAAGTATGTGCAATGTTGCAAAGACTGACTTCCAATTTTGCAACCAACGAAGCCACAAAATTCCCTTCAATGTAGTTTTGTAGTGTTTCATCTTTTGCAAATTCTTCTTTGTGCATCTTGGAGTAGCTAATAACATGTTTGGAGATTGAATCCAAACTTATGATGTGTTGGGTTCCTTTATTTAGCCACAATCCTAGGGGCAAAGAACTAAACACCACACTATAATTATTCAGAAAACTTTGAATATCAAAATGGTGTTTTTCTAGCTTGCCATAAAATGAGAAGGTATAAATGCCTTCCACAACCAAGCATCTTGCTACCCTTGCTACTTCCATTTTTATAAACATTGCAACTTTCCCTTCTTAATTTAAGTTTATTTCCTTGAATTGATGTCACGTCCCCCTTTTTAGCCTAAGGCCATGGACATGATCCTTAGCCTTATTTGTTATGTTTCCCCTAGGCTAAGGGAAGAAGGGCAAGTAGGAAGCATGAAATACCCCTCCTTAAAAGGTAAAGTGAAGATTTCACTTAATTTGTTCTAATTTTGCATTAAGGAGGGCCCTTTATGACTTAAGGTCTTAAAAAGCCTTTAAGTAGTCTTAAAGAGGTAACTGACCTTATAATCCATTAACTCTACCTTCATAACTAAAAAGGTGAGTATATAAAGGGGATTTAGATTTCATTTAATGGATGTTAATATTTTGATATCGAATCTTATGCTTAAGTATGTCAAGTTTGAACAAGTGACTTGAGAACAAAACCCTTCGAGTGCACAAAGGAGTTTGGGGACAAAAACCTTTTTTCTTCCACATAGGACAGCTCTATTCAAGAGCTATATTTGCGCCTCAGATTTGTGGATTGCGGATTTACACCCTCTCCTAGAGGGCAAGTTGCTTTGGCAAGTGTGGTTGTGTGTTGGGATTGTGTGGCTTGCTATTGGAAGCCATTTACAGGATTTTGAGGAGCTCTAGAGGGTGGCAACATGGCCACTTGTGTTGAAGACCCTGTTAAGGGTTGTGTTACATGGGAATAACCCTCTCCTAGGGTTTGTAGATTTATTGCTATATTATTCCAGCTAGGCAACTTGGTATTGAGCGATTTTGGAGGTCGTTGAGTGACCACATTGTGTCGTTTGTGGCAAATATATTTCTAAATATTATTTAGATAATTTTTTGATATTTATCATAATATTTGGCAGCCCCTTTGAGGCCATTGATGACATAAACAACTTATATTTATTGTTGTAATTTTCCGTATATGGACGACTTGAATCGGTAAGGTTTTGCCATTTTGAACTCTGCTTGGTGCTAATTGAATGCTGTAATACTTGTTGGGTTTTACATTATTACCAATTATTTGCAAGGGCTTGAACAAGGTTGTGTAAGGAAAAAGGCAATGAATGTCCAGTACAAATCAGCAAAGGGTGGCACTAGGTTTTGGGGGTTGAAACCATCATTTGCAGCCATATATCTTGTGGATTGTTGGAGCTATTGATTGCTAAGGTTACAAGGTATTTTATTACAACTTGCATAGTGATTTAGAGTGTTCAATAGCAGCTTATCATCTATCTCCAACAGTTAGGATTTGCTGTAATATTTCAGTATAGCAATGGTTTATGGAAAACTCGTTTTTGCACATGTCCCAAGTTGAGGATATTTCAGTGGTTTCAAAGCCAATTTCTTGGTCAACTGTGGGGTTTGAGGGTTTCATGTCAAACAGTGACATGAGAGATATGGACAATACGAGGTTTGAGAAATCCTCTTAAGCTTATGAAAGGAAGGAGCAACCTTCCATTCAGACAGATTTGTTAGAGATTTATGAGGAGTATATGACATACCCAGCCCCTTTCAAGAAGGAGATCGACCTTGAAGATTTTGTATCATGAAAACGAGGTAGGGGCAGTACTCGAGTTAGACAGGAGTTACATGATGCTTTGAAGAAGATTGTTCTTCTCACATTCAATGATTCTACAAACATTTCAACTAGGGCATGGATTGATAAATTAGGTACATACCTTGCACTTCATCCCATGGAGGTAGAGGAGGCCCAAAGGTTCATTACAACACATTTAGAAGGTGTTGCCTATGATCGGTGGTACCATGGGTTGATAAGCCAAGGGCATCACCTCATAGACAACTATGAGGAATTCAGCGGGAGGCTCATTGGGAGGTTTAATCGAGTTGATCTAGAATCTTATTTTGCAAAAAAATCAAGTGGGGCAACCACTTGTAAAAAAGAACAAATCATGCACACAGAAGGAAATGAGGAAGGGACAAACCCTCATGAGGATTCCAATGAAGGAATAAAAAAACACGAGAATTCAGATTTGAAGAAGGAAGGTGCACGAGTCATGGAAACATCCTCCATGCCAAGGAAAATTGGGCAAAATACTCCAAGAGGAAGAAAAGGATGCCCTTATAGTAAGGACCCAAGGGAGGTGTGATGAATGGCTAAGGAGGGCAAGGGAGGTGAAATTGATAGCCCTTCAAGCTAGAGAACACCTAAGGGAGTTTAAAAGGGACGATGAGTTTTTGTGATGTCCCCTTCTAACTAGAGACATCACTCTAGCTTGTGATTAGCCTATCAGAGACCCTCGTAGGCTAGTAGGATTGGATAGAGGGTCACCTTGGCGTGGAGATCTTCGGGGATAGAGCAGAGTACACTTCTGGGCTGCCAGAGTTTGTTTATGATGAGTTTTGCTTTGAGTTTGGCTTGGTCAGGCTATTTTTAGCAGTTGGAGATGGACCCCTGCTATTTCTAGCAGACATCACGATCATATGGGTGGTCAACTAGTGAGCTTCAATTTCAGACGGCATAGCTAAATTCAAAGTATTCATGGAGTTAGACAAGTTTGAATAACTTAGCATTTATTATTAAGTGATTTAATAATAAAGTTATAAACTGACTTTATATTATAATCACTTAACTTGAGGGTCAACTCATCATTAAACGGGGCCATGTTTTTAATTAAATTATCTGAGCCAAACTATTGAAATATTAATAATTAAATGCCCATTTAATGATTAAAATCGTTTTGACACCCAAAGTGAAATTAAATGAAATTACAAGCAAAATTGTAATTAAGAGGATTAGGGTATGATTTGCAAAAAGGATATATGGTGTTGAGTTTGGAGAGAGGTATCATTGATTGCTATTTTGCTATTTGACATTGTGAAATTGAAAGGGGTTTGCTCTAGAGACTAGGGTTTTCAGCCACCATTGGAGGACGTAGTTGCTTCAATGTTCACCCTCTGAGCTGATGAAATATTAAGTGATATTTGGTTTCAGGAAGATTTCATTCAGAGATCTTATTTGCATCTAATTGTGCAGAATTGAAGAATAAATTCACAAGTAATTATTGCAGATTTATTGAAGAATTTTTGGTGATTAACAAGTACGGTACGGATTGCTACAATACCGCCGTACGGACTGCTACAGTGCCGCGTGAACAATGCCGCCGTACGGACTGTGACAATACTGCGTGAACAGTAAAAAAATAAAAAAAAAATTAAAATTTGCAGTTTGCAGATTTTCATCTACTGGGACAACAAAAATCAGGTTTTTATTTTACATTGTAATGAATTGTTTTTTTTCAAGCATATTGACATTAGAACAGAATAAACATTCTCCTTGATAGTCTCATAAATTACTTCCAGTAGTAGTATTATTGTTTCAAAATTATTTTAAGCATAGGAGTTTATTTCAGAATTGTATCATTGCTCATTATTACCAAAAACACAAAAAAAAATCCATAAACATTCAAAAACCAAAACAAATTCAAATCAACTGCATTCAAAAGAAACAGTCAGCAGAGGAGAGCCAAGTTGGGTTCTTACAATTTTTAAAACGTCACTATGATAGTTTTAAAAATGAAGAAAAATCCGTTTTGGATATTGGTGGAGAGAAAGTGATAGACAAGGTCAAAATGCCAAGTGCTAATGTTCTTTTTCAGTCTATTGTAATTTTTAGAATAGCCTATAAAGGTAACCAATTTGATTATTTTCATAACAATAATTTGTTGCATTACTATGTTCCTACAACTTTTTGGTCATCATGAAGACCATGCCAAGAATAAAGACAAGATGAAGGGCACTAAATGTAGAAAGGAAGTTCTCCAAGAGAGTCTAGGGATGGGGAATCACAAATTACCTATATGGATGTGGGATCCAAGTGAGACTTATAAGCTTGGTGTTGTTTTCATATCACTTCTATGTTCTTTGACACCCATGCACGGAGGTTGGCAAGGCCTTGGGATCAAGAAAAGAAACAACAAGGTGAGGAGTATGATGAATAGCATGCAAACCATTCCAAATCATGGTAAGCATCATGATTCACTTACTAGATTTCAAATTCCACACAGGGTGGTTTTGACCAAGGGAAGCATGCAAGGCAAGGGTGTACAACCATTGGCCAAAATCGAGGTATGTATAATTGTTTTTGATTCATTTCCAACTCTTGTAAATCAGACTCCATGCGGGAAAGTACACTTTAACAGCCATGGTATGAAGGAGAACACTTTGATTAGTGTTGTGGATATAAGGGTTTGTTATGTTACAGCCCACTTACATTCTATGTTATGTTAGTGGACAAGGGATAGAGTTTGGATAATCATGAAAGTATTGGTAAGCAATAGATATCCTGATCCAAGGATAAATGGGAGAGCTGTTTGTGACTTGTTGACTATTGTTTTTCACATTTCTACCTTGTTCCCCTAAGGTTTATTGTCGCTATGGTGAATATGGGCCCTAGGAAGGTGTGCTTCTACACCTTAACACCATGGAGGTGGTCCAAGCATCTGTAAGTGGATTTTTAGCTGCTATAAGGAGTTTGAAGAGGAAAATGACATGCTACAGCCATGATAAGAGTGACATAAGCACATCTTTTGAAATTCGGGTGAGAAGGGGTTGTAAAGAAATATCAAGGCATCAAGGAGTGCACCTCATGTTCATAAGGCTTGACAAGGTGATCAAAAAGGTGTTATTAAACACCCTTGTTTTTACTAACATGTTCGCTATATGTGTAGGGTCACAACGTGAGCTGGTTGCAATGGAAACAAGAAGCGTAAAAGAAGCTACAAATCTTGAGTGGGAGCAGCCACTATGGTGTCCAAAAAATTATCACCTTCCATGATTGGAAGATTTGGTCAATCCGTAAAATGATAGGATCATCAGAGCTGGAAGTGATGGACTTTTCACATGAACTTGAGGGAAGAGGATGGAGAGAAGGCTGCAATTTCTGAGCGTTGGCAGCCATTAACTCCAAGAGGGGACCACCCTACCATGAAATCGGTAAGACATGCTAAATTGAAGTTTGTTGTGTTTTTGAAAGGAAAGATGGAAGGAAAATTATTGTGCATAGGCAGCCCATAAGATGTAATGGGCAGCACCCTATTCCATGGTACAAGGGTGTGTTAGAAGATGAAGATGAGGGAATTAGACCCCTCTTGAATTTGGCAAAGGGCCAGATCATAAACAGCAGAGGTAAACATGACTTTTTGAGGAAAAATAAGCTTACTTTACACTCAGAAATCTGAGTTTGTAGGGCCAACTCAGCTGCCCACAAAATTCATAAATTCTAATTTCTTTTGCATGCTATAGCCCCTTGTAAGTTCTGAAAATTCAAGGGCAATGGGGTCCCTCTTTCATGTCAAAAGGTTGGACCATGCAAGGAAGGTACATCCCTTTCTAAGTTTGAAGTTGGGGTATTTTTTTGGCTCAAGGTGTGTTCCCAACATTGTTGATACTGTTGGAAAAGGGCAGCAAGGGAAAGGACAAGCAACACTCATGAGGACACCAATGCAATATTGCTTACACTTACATGGTATCTACATATAGGGTATGCCTTCAAGTTGTTTCAAGATGGTTATCTTTTTGCAAATTGGAAAACTATGATTTTGGGTTGGGAGAAGCTTGTCATGGCACATGGGAGACCCTAAGGAGTTTTTGGATGCTTACCAAGGTAGTGTACACTCCATGACTGAATTTCAAATGGACATATTCATAAGGGGCCATGATTCTTTTGGCAGCTTGAGCTCACCTAGCTCAACTTGTGATTGCATATTGGTGTCCCTTGAAGATATATGCATGAAGAACTCATCTAATTTCAACTTGGTAGTGAATGAGTTGACATTTCTGAGCAATTGCAAGGCTGAATATCACAACTACAGCCCTCGTAGCAGCAAGTACAGTTTGGTTGATGAGATGTTTTTCTCCTTGTTAAGGGGACAATTGATCATAACTCCAACTCGGGGTTTTACAGCCCTTGGAAGACATGTTTTGGAGAGTTTGAAGTATGAAATGAAGAGTAATGACAGTTGTTTTGAGTTGCATAGGGCAGCCTATGCTTGGGGCAGCAAGTTGTTTGGAGGAGAATACAGTTGGAGAGCTAATTGGGAGGATGCTAAGGGTTGGTGGCTTCTTAGCAACAACTAATACATTTACGGGAGCTTCATGTGGGGGCATGAGAAGCCTATAGAAGGTTGTTACAACACTTACAACGCTTGGGGTCAGCCCTCAATTTACAAGAACAACAGTATTGGGATTCGGATTGAGGTTTTCTTTCCTTGGGAAACAACTACACATAGACATTGCATAATAAGGAGTGTCTGGACACCTCCGTGGATATTGCAATTTCTTAAGGACAAGCAATTTTGGGCGGGTAGGATTGTCATGTCCCCCTTTTAGCCTAAGGCTATGAACACGATCCTTTGCCTATTTTTTGGTGTTTCCCCTAGGCTAAGGGAAGAAGGACAATTAGGACTCATGAATTACCCCTTCTTAAAAGGTAAAGTGAAGATTTCACTTAATTTGTTCTAATTTTGCATTAAAGAGGCCCTTTTATGACTTATAGGTCTTCAAAAGCCTTTAAGTAGTCTTAAAGAGGTAATCTACCTTATAATCCACTAACTCTACTATCACAACTAAAATGGTGAGTACATAAAGGCGATTTGAATTTCATTTAATGGATGTTAATATTTTGATATCGAATCTTATGTTCAAGTATGTCAAGCTTGAACAAGTGACTTGAGGTCAAAACCAAGGAGTTTCGGGACAAAAACCTCCATTTTTCTACATAGGGCAGCTCTATTCAAGGGCTGTATTTGTGCCTCAAATTTGTGGATTGCGGATTTGCGCTCTCTCCAAGGGTGGCAACTTGCTTTGGCAAGTGTGGTTGTGTGTTGGGATTGTGTGGCTTGCTATTGGAAGTCATTTACAAGTTTTTAGGGAGCTCTAGAGGGTGGCAACTTGGCCACTTGTGTTGAAGACCCCGTTAAGGGCTGCGCTATAGAGTGATAACCCTCTCATAGGGTTTGTGGATTTATTGCTATATTATTCCAGCTAGGCGACTTGGTATTAAGTGATTTTGGAGGTCATAGAGTGACCACATTGTGCCATTTGTAGCAAATATATTTCTAAATATTATTTAGATATTTTCTGATATTTATTATAATATTTGGCAACCCCTTTGAGGCCATTGATGACATAAACAACTTATATTTATTGTTATAATTTTTTGTATATGGACGACTTGAATTGGCAAGATTATTGGGCCATTTTGAACCCTACTTGATGCTAATTGAATGTTGTAATGCTTGCTGGGTTTTAAATAATTATTACCAATTATTGGAAGGGTTTGAACAGGTTTGTGTAAGGAAAAAGGTACCGAATGTTTGGTACAAATCAGGAAAGGGTGGCGCTAGGGTTTGGGGGTTGAAACCCATATTTGCAGCCATATATCTCGTGGATTATTGGAGCTATTGATTGCTAGGGTTACAAGGTATTTTATTACAGCTTGTGTAGTGATTTGGAGTGTTCATTTGCAACTTATCATCTATCTCCAGTAGCTAGGGTTTGTTGTAATATTTCAATATTTATTTCAGTATAGCAAGGGTTTGTTGGAAACCCTGTTTTTGCACATTTATCCCAATTTGGGGATATTTTAGTTGAGGATTTTGTGAGTATTGTCCTATGAAATGTAGCCACTGAACTTCCATGACCATGTTAGTATTCATGACATATATCTTGTCAACAATAATGATATTAAACAAATCACCAATTTTACCCTTCATTTGTTTCAAAATATCATCTGGATCCCATATCCGAATGCATAAGCTACCTTGAGCAAAAAGATCTATGTGCCTTTTCACATTTTCACCCTTATTAGATTGCTTCCCATGATGACAAGAGTTTTGGCACTTACTTTCATAGGCATGTGCAATATCATATGTTAGTTTACACTAGGAAGCATTTAGTGAATTACCTTCTTGACTATTTACCACAAACGGTGGTTCATAAGGATTACCAATACCTTCTTCTTCCTTAGCATGGTTATGCAGAGTCTTCCTTAGTGTGCCATTACTTCTACATAAATACACTCTATTACACATGGTAAATGTTATGCCAATGTTGAGTGGTAAATCAACAATAATGGCAACTGAATTAAAACCATTATGAGAAAAGGAAACTGTTGCTGCCCCACGAACCATGCCATTGACTTTGTATGGAGAATAGTCATTTTCCCACTTACAACCAACCATAATGACAAATATTATGACATGCATTTGCAATTATGACCATGGTTTGGGCAATTGCACTTTATTAAAACATCAAATTTGAATCCAACCAAGATGGCATATGTATGAATTTGATTACCTTGTAATTGAGTTGATCCATTGTCACATGCCTTGAAAGCACTATCGGATGTGAGGTGACTCGCCTTTAGACCTTGCATTGGACTCATGAGTCTCGAGGTCTCTTCATTATAATTATTCTAAGCATATCCTGTAATCTGTGCATTCCATGATACTTCCTCTTTATAAGTAGATAACTTGAATGCTTCTTTTGGTTCTTCCAAAAAGTGCACACAGGAATTTGTGGTTCAATTAGAAATCTGATTTCTAGTTAGTCCCACTAACACAATTTTATCTGGGCCTTTGGGATAAGGATGGAGTAAAGGATCAATCAATCAAACTTACAAAACAACAACTAATTGTTCTAGCATACCTTTTTATGGTTCACATGCATGAACCATACCTTGTTGATAATGAATTGTTTGTTGTTGCAGCTGCTGATTTGTGGCTTGCAGCTGAGATATTTGACCCCTTTGTGACTTGTTAACTATCACGATCTCTGAATTTCTACCAAATAGTATATGCCTCTTTGCTTGGCAGCATAATGGGGTTTTACTTTGCTTGAGAGGTGTTTCATGGACACCCTTAGAAATTATTGGAACTGTTGATGCGGGTTTTATGCACACCACAGCTTTAACGAGGTAGCCTCTAACGTTTTAGGATCTCAATGGAGGTAAACTCCACTCCAGAGCACGAGTTGCAGGTATGCAGTCTATAACAACATGTTGATGGATAGCGGGTAGGGCATGCAGGTTGTTGACAAGGTTTTTGGATGGAGGTGTGGTTCCTAAAGGATTATGAATCTCTATGTGAGTTGGAGGGGCGATTGGCTTCTAATCTAGAGTGGGCAGGTCTCAAAACAAACTCAAAAAGAGAGGGAAAGGTAGGGCAGAAAAGAAAGCTTTTGTGGTTTTCAGGGACTACTTCTTTGACTGGTTTCTAAAAGGATAAGTGCTCTCAAAACCTATGCCTATTGCTAGCAACAATTGCACACACATGTCAAACATGGCTAAGAAGTCTAAAAAGATAAAGATGCAAAGAATTCACAAGCCTCAAACAAAGATTGCTCCTTTTAGGGCAGCTATTGCACACCCTTAATTAGGAGATTATGGCTCGGGCTAGTGAAGGATTTGAGACAGTTGTTGAACACATAGAAAACTACATCCAAGAAAGCACTCATGCACAATCAAAATTATGAATCAATTTGAACTTGACTATTTTAACCAATATATTTACTAATCTTTCAACAACTATTGCATATCTATAGATTAGTATATCAATCAAAACAATCAAGAATCCATTCACAGTTTTTGCACACTAAAGATTATTGAAACATACAACCAACAAAAGTAACAACTAATTACACAGAAATTGGAAATAAAATACACAAACACATTCGCTAATGATCAAAACTGATGATGTGCCCGTATTCAAAAGTTCTCTGACAAAAATCCAAGTTGGATTACAATTGTTTATATAGACTTGGGGAAGGGGTCGTCTCATCCTCCAAGTTCATGCAAGGTCGTTATATGTGGTAGTCATAGCATGAGTTCTAATTGTGGTCTAAAACCGTATGAGTCTACTTGTAATTATCCATTTAAAATAGCCTTTGCCAAAGCTATGTAGCATGTGCAAGTGTATAAAGACAGAGGCATTTTTTTACAATTATGGTTTGAACTATATGCAAACTTCAAGTAGATGCACTGTTTACAAAAACTATACATGCCTCCTTTTATAGGTTGTGAGAACAACCTATTGATCTTTCAGATTAGCTGCCTTCAAATAAAACTCAAACATATGCATGAATGACCAAAATCACTTTCCCAATGTTTTAGAACCAGTGGCACTATTGTTAGTCGTGACTAATCTGAACCGTGCATTGCATGATCCCCTGTGCCCTTTATAGAATCTGGATCTTCACTTTTATATTCATTGTTCAGATTAAAACATGCGTGTTCATACTCTAGCTTAACTGTGAGACCAATGTCTATTAATAGATATAGTTCAAGTGTCCAAAGATCTACGTATTCTATCCATAATGCCTTGCTACCTTTCAAAATGTGACACGTGTTAACACCTGATTGAGTCCAGGATCTTTGAAAAATCCACCTAGGACTTGCACCGTCTATCCTTATGTATTGGTTTAAAGCGATTTGTTAGATTTTAGTGCTTTTGGCTCATTGACTCCCATGTGCTTGACACTTGTCACTCCTTGTTTTGCTCTGCTTCATACGTGTGCCACTTGGTAGCTGCTCGGGGATTCTGAGCTCTATGTATTGGGTCCCCTGCTTCTTCTCGCGGGTCGTTGGATTTGTGTATTGGGCTCCCACGATGGTGACACTTGTCACCCTTGTGGAGCTTTGACATTTCAACTCGCTCTTACGTCATTCGATCAAATGGGCCCGAACAGAGGTGCACCATAGGATCTTGGCTTAGACCTTTTGACTTGTACTTCAATCACGTGAGTATGCCACTTGACAACTCTCAGTTTAATTCAGGGCCTTTGAAAAGTCTTTGTCGATCTCGCACCATTGGATCAACTATATGGATCAACACGAACCATCGATCTGTTGGGTCCACTTTTGAATCCAAACAGGTAATTTCTGAGGTTAAATTTGACGTTTGCACAATTGTCAACTGATGTCCTCGCCATCGTCAAATGACATCCACGCGACTGTCAAATTTAATTCTGTAAATTAGTTGTTAAGGTTAAATTTGACATTCGCGCGATCGTCAAATTTAATCTCTTTAGTTTGACATGTTGCGAGGTTAAATTTGATGTCCTCGCAACCGTCAAATGATGTCCTCGCGACTGTCAAATGACGTCCATGCGATTGTCAAATTTAATCTCGTCAACTTGGCATGTGCCATTTCTTCATAATTGCTTTCTCCTGCAAACACAAGCAAAAAAATGACTTAGCATAATACTTTGGGGAATATGTATAAAGGACCCTGCATGAATATTCTAGCCTAAGGTCTTAGTATTAGTAAAATACAATTTGGTCCTGGGCTAAGAATATATAAAAGAGCTTCTGTGTTTTTAATCTAGATGACCTAGCATGGAAAAATACAATTGGGACCCTTGGCTAAAATCTTAAATCACACTCAAGACATGATGAAAATGTTCTCTAAGCAAGGGTGCCACTTGGCATTATGGTATTTGTTTCGGGACAATTGTTGTGGGGGAATTGTTTTAGAGGGAATTATTACGGGATTTCTGTGCGGGGAATTGTTTCAGACAAAATGTCCACAACAATTCTCCCGAAGGGTTGTTTCATCGGACAAAATGTCCAAGACACAAAGTCCGCAGGAATTCCATCGAGAGAATTGTTTTGGTCAAAATGTCCACAACAATTCTCCCAAAGACTCAATTCTCTCGGACAAAATGTCCGAAGGAAAGTTTTAGAGGGATGGTCTCAAAAAGGCCGGATGGCATGATGTTTTGGACAAAATGTCCGAAGGGCGAAAAGCCCAGGGCAAAAGTCTGGAAAGAATTGGCTGAAGGGCAAAAGGGCTTGGGACAAAAGTCCTGAAAGGTAAGTCTTGGAGGGGAAAGGGTCCAGGACAAAGTCCCGAAGGGTAAGTGGTCACTTCTAAAACCCCGAAGGGTCTTTTCAAAATGTCCGAAGGGAATTTTCAAAAAGTCCAAAAGGCATGTGCCCTTGGGGGAATTGTTTCGGGCTTTTTGTGTCAGACAAAATGTCCGAGACACAAAGTCCGAAGGAATTAGCATGGGGCAAAAGTCCCAAAGGATAGGCTCATAGGGCAAAATTGCTCAAGACAAAAGTCTCGAAGGGCATGTTCAAAAGCGCTGAAGGGTCTACTTCGTAGCGAAAATGCCCGAAGGGTCTACTTCGTAGGGTACATTTCGATGGGAAAGGGCCCGGAACTAAAGTTCCGAAGGGTAGGTCGGCAAGGCAAAGGGTCATGTTCATTTTTCAGGGAAAATGTCTCGGACAAAATGTCCAAAGGAATTGTTCAAAAGTCAAAGGCGCGGGACAAAAGTCCCAAATGATAGGTGCGGAAGGGCCGAAGGGCAATTGCAAAAGGTCCAAAGGAATTTTGTCAGGCAAAATGGCCGCAACAAAAATGCTGAAGGACATGCTACACAAATCTCAAAGGGTAGGTTTAGAAGGTTGAAGGGCATTTCAAAAGTTCTGAAGGGCAATTTCAAAATGCGGAAGGGTACTTTCTATCTGGAACAATTCGAAGGGTCTACTTCGTAGGGCATTCATCCATGACAAAAGTCTCGAAGGATCTACTTCATAAAGGTCGAAGGGCAATCTCAAAAAGGCCGAAGGGCAAGTTGCACAAAGCCCGAAGGGAAGGTTCATTTCCTCGGGGAAAATGTCTCAGCAAGATTGTCTGCAAGAATAAGTCTGATTCGGGGAAATCGTTTCAGGCAGAATTGTTGTGGGGAAAATGTTGTGAAGAGTAAATTCTGTCGGACAAAATGTCCGACATAGTAAACCCGAAGACCAATTCATGCAAAACAAAAGTTCCAAAGAGAAAAGCCCGAAAACATAAATCCGAAAACATAAAGCCCAACAAAGACCCCTGAAGAAGGTTAATCCATGAAAACACAATACCAATGCTACTCTGCCAAAGTACGAAAAAGGCCAATAATCAATCTTCTCCCAGAGTTTGCATAAACATATAGAAGAGGGGGCTCAAAGTCAAGACCATAGTTTGAAAAAAGTGGGTCCTTATTTTCTTATGGGAAAAGGGGGATGTGTTAGGTATAACATGAACATCTTTTACAATTTTACAGTTAACAAGTAACATGTGTTCCTCCATTAAGACAAACTTCTTGTTGGTATTCAAGATTAGGTGTCAATGAAAAATATTTTTCTGATAAAAGATCCTTACCTTCAACTTGCATGGTGGATTCCTCGGTACCTTGTTGGACCTTTGTTTTTGTTCTCTCTTCTTTTTCTAGGAACATATTTCTTGGCTCTTAAAAGAAGCATATTCTTTGGCTCTTACTCTTTAACTTCTTTCATTCTAACTTTTCCTCTTTCTTTCTCAACCTTCTTATGTATTCATATGTGCCTCTTTTATTTGGATACCTCACTTCGAGTAACCCCAAGTAATCATCAAAGGAAACTTGAGATTTAAAACTATCAAGGATCCCTTGATACTGGTCAAGGATTTTGGTGACCTCAAATTTGTACTTTTCCTTGTCGTTTTGTATTTCAATCAACACCTCTTGAATAGGATCCATATTTTGTTCCCTTTGTAAGAACTTTGCTTGAAGAAACATGTGTTGATTAATTGCTTAAGGACTCCTTTGGGTAGCCTTGTTCTTATTTATATTTTGCAAGGCTTGTATCATCTCTGTCATGGATTCTTTCACTGTCCTCTAGATGGTTCTTGTCAAATCTCTCTAACTTTGATGGATGGGTTCATGCAAGGAATTCATTTCTTTTGTAGGTATTTTATTTTTCTGTCTCCTATGATTTCCCATCTGATTCACATGTTGGCAATCTCAAGGCTCTGAAACCATTGAAATGTCCCTTTTGGGTAATTTTCTAAATTCTTTTTTTTTTTGTATTTTTCATAAAACTGGAGCATCAATTAAATATGAAAACAACAATACTCAACAATGATATTGAAGATTAAATTGTAATTTTTATTACAATTGCTTGAATACACATAATACTGATGAAACTATTTATTGAATAATAAATGTATCACAATCAAACCTAATGATGCTGAATCAATAATCAATGATAATAGAAAACCCTTATAGTCAAGTTACAACAACAAAATTGTTTTATAACAATAGAGGAGTGCAACACAATAGCTATTGTAGATGAACGGTGGCCAGCAAGGTAGGGCATCACTCTTCTAGGTTGGCGATTTCCCTAATGCCTCCTAAAACCCTCACAAATCCCTATGTAGTAGTCCTAAAGACAACGATTTGTGTCCCTGAATTGTAAGGCGACCTCTCTAAGGTACGACAACCCTTAAACAATGATAAACCCTGATATATGTATATGATAATCCCTCACAAAATTTTGGAAATTGATAACAGCGTCCAACCAACTGAAAGTTGAAATTAAAATCATTCTGTTAGCACAATTATGATCCCTAGATGGAATCACCTCAATGCATAAGAGGGATTTCGTCCCCTAAACTTGTACAATGGAGGTTTTCGTCTTCAAATGGAAAAGTTTAATACAAAAGCTTCAATCTGGTATAGAGTTTGATTTCAAAGATTAATAATGAATCTTTTGATCCCAACTCCTTTATAATTTTCCTTTTTTCAGTTGTCCTAACCCTAAAAACATTTAAAACACTTCAATATAAATATTACTTTTTGGCCCACTTAATGAATATTATTTTTTGGCTCCCTTTATAATAATAATACATAAATGTTATTTTCCCATGTTATAAAATGTAGTAACTTTATGACGACTTTGTAATGTCCCCGAGTGGGACAATTAGGCGAAGTTGGGGTTTCTCAACAAACCCTTACGTAAATTTGAAAACAAATTGAAATCTGCCCTAAAAACTAGCAAACCCTAGCAACAATAGATGTCCCATCTCCAAGCAACAACACTCCAATATAACCCCAATAATTACTGAATGTAAAACTAGAATAAAAATACCTCTTTTGTGACAAGGTGGAATGGCGATGTGGCTATAATTTCCTTGCAATAATTCTGATTTTTATAAAGAAGGTAGAACTATGTTTTCTCCCTTCAAACCATCTTGAAACCCTTGTACAACTTTTCAATAATTATGTCAAAAATCCTTGCAATTTATTAGTGCTTCCCACGAACACAATAGAGCTGCAAATAGCCCAATTAGCCCATCCAAACAAGTCACCACACTCAGAAAATTAGGTAGAATCAAATCTGAAAATAAACCCTGGATCTAACCCTTCAACAAGCCCCTAAATTTTCTCAAATCAAGTCGCCACTCTTGGGAAATTATTATAATAATTTTTAGAGTATAAAACAAATAATATATGATTAATTCTTTCAATATTAGAGCCCAAAAACACTCTAAAAACCCTCCTAAGTAAATCACTCCATTAGGAAAATTAATACAAATAAAATTTGAATTTATTACTTTTTTTTCAGCGCTCAATTCACTCAAATTCAGCTTGTAAATAATAAAAATATTATAATAATAATATTTAAAATATTATTATTGCCTTTAACTTGATTTTCACCACCGGAAGCAAGTCCAATCATGCTCTAAGGCATTTGGTCCACCCTCCAAGGAAGTTGCCTAGCTTGGGGAATCTCCTTGCTACCCTAAAGTGGTTCGCTCCTCCTTGTTAACCTGCAATTTGTTAATTTTCAGCTCTCTATTGAGATTGATTCAATCCTCAATGAATGTGGTGTTCCAAAACACCTCTGTAAGTCCAATTGCATGCAACCATGCAAATCTGAAACACAATTACAGCCCTTGAATAGAGCTACTTTGAATGAAGGAATAGAGGGTTTTGTCCCCAAACCCTTGGCATACTTGAAGGTTTTCGTCCTCAAGTAGTGGTGAAAGAGCTTGACATACTTGATTAACAATTCAATATTCCAAACATGCATAACCTTTCAAATGAACTCTCAATTGCTCTTCATAATCATCCCCAAGGGTGGTGCCCAAATTGGAAGGATGTGACTTTTGAATCATAAGCAATTTTACCTTTTTTAAATTTCCTTTTTGAGGGGTTAGGCTCCCATGACCCTTAAAATCCCCTACTCAAGTGAAAATTAGACCAAGAGTATTTTTTGCATAATTTAATTGAAAATTAGAATACTTAAGTAACTTTTCATCTTTTTGCTCATTGAATGGTCCACTCATCGTTCCCCTTCTTTCTTTCCCTTAGCCTTGTGGGAACAAAACAAGTTAAGGGGCAATAAGCAAGCTATGCCAAAAATGGGGACATTACAGACTTAAAAATATTATTAAATTATTTCCCTACTTAAACCCTTAGCCCATTAGGCTATGGGTCTTCTAGTTGGTTTAATTCTAGAAAGGGGTCATTACATGCATTTAATAGTGGCTGCAATTTGAAGTTGGCGGATGCACAAATCAAGGCTCATCACTCCTCTTTTTCTTCTACATTGTATAAAAAGAGAGAGTTTCTCTTTTATTCAGGCCCTGACCCCCTATAATTTTCCCAACTTTCATGGAGAGCCTCCTTGTGAAGATTATTGCGTCAACCAACTATTTTATTTTCATTAATTTTATCATTTCCAACATTTTGTATATTGCAACTGTGTATTTTGGGCAGCACTTTATGAAGTGTTTATGGCTATTTGCCACCCTTGTTATTTATTTGTGTGCATATATTCAATCGTTTACCTCTTGCAATGCAAATTCCGATATGATTTATTTGAAATAATAGCATTTGTTTTGTGCATACATTCCTTTGGTTTGGGGGAGGATACACTATTATGGCGTATCTCCTTTTTTAATAATTTTCTGGATTTTGCTTTCTTCTTCTCCTTTTTCATCCCCAGCATGCATTAGAATAGCGCTTGAGTAGGAGTGGCTGGCCTCTCAATCCCGGAGGTTGTTTCGTTGCCTTGCCCAATGTAGTGGAACTTCCAAGGTCTCATGTGGGAGCAATATTCATGACAGATATGAGCATTAATAGTAACCCTATTTGTACATTAGGGTAAATGACCCATAAGTAGGGCTTTGTTTTTACAAATAGGTACACCCAAATTGAGATAGTCAGAGAGCTCATGTGGTACTAAGGGAACCACGTTCTAGTTAACCATCATAACACCAATGCAAGGACAATCTCCTTGTAATTTAGTCATGATTAGATTATGGTAATGATGAACGGGGACCTTATTCCAAAAACATGATTGTGCTTGCATGAGTTTTTTCTATGGTCAGAAAGAAATGTTCACCAACCTCCTTGCAATTGTATGCATTTTTGTAATTACTTAGGTGAGACTTATAGATGTTCAATGATTCATTCATCATGGTGAAAGCCCAATCAACAAGTTTGATGAAAGCTTTCTCATGAAGGTCAATCTCAATGAAAGTTCAGCCTGGTACATATATATTATATCTCAGTTATGTTTTGCTGAAATCTGAAATGGCCATGCACAATATTTACAAGCGAGCCTCTTTGAGAACATGACCATTCTTGTCACCTTTTTAATTTTATCTTCTCACCATCATCGGCTTGAGCCTTGTGGATATGTGAAACACTATTTTCTTTCTGTGATATGCTGACAATTTAATATCCTTTCTTTACAACCAAGAAATTATTTTGGCCTTCTTATTAACCTATCATCAAGTTGGGAACTGTCTAGAGTAGAACCTGAAATTCCGGATTGTGTCTATGCTCCATTTTCTTTGGCCATGAATATATTTCTGAGTGATTCATGAGACTTAAATCATGCATAATTATATTGGCACTTATTCCCGAGACTGATAATGCTATTGTTTCCACAAACCTTTCGTGTGTTCTTATCCAACTATTCTCCCATTCTTTCAGCAGTTAAAGCCTTATTGTTATGAAAACAAGAGATCATTAATACCCCTATAAAATAAATCCCATGCTATTTAATATACAATTTTCTAAATGTTCTACAGATTAGTAGCTTTAAAATTTCACTAACCATCACATAGGTTTTGTCCGATGTCCTCTATTGCATGATATCAGAAAATGTCTCTTTTCCACCAAGACAATTTTTTTTATATTAACATACTGATCACGATATTGTTTTCTGCATTTTTAATGACTTTCAGAGCTATATAATCATACCTTGGTGGTGGCTCCATAAGTCTGCTTTCTCTGCAGGTGGCTAGCAAAAGGAGTATCATACAATTATTAATAATCTACACGTTGCAACTAGTCATCTTAATCAGGCTATCTTGTTATGATAAGATATCTCCTCTATCTTTACAAAGTAAAAGATTTCAAAAGTTTGTTGTCACAAACCTATCCATCATTTGGGTGTTATAAAAATTTCATCACTGAATTTCATGGAGATAATCTGAACCATCCTAATGACAAAACATGTGCAGCATATTGAACTAATCTCATAGTAATTTAAACCAATATTTTTAAGACAATCCAGTTTTTCTTTGAACTTTAACGGACACTGTGGCAGTGACAACAATCACATGTTTGACTCATGCCAAATGGATCTTCCAGGCATGCATGACATGCAAAACCTTCTCCAACCCATTTAATTATGAATCATTGCACTATTATGCTATGACCTTATCCCACAGCATGTATTGGGATATATATGTCCGACTTGTGGCCAACATAACCTTTAATTAAGCTATATGATCATTTCTATAACTTCATATTAATAGTAGGGTTGGCCTAGGGAGTCTCCATAGCACGAGTATAGTATAAATAGGAGGTAATGGTTAGTATTTGATGATCATATTGAGAATTTTGTTCTTATTGTAAGGTTGCAGAGGTTGCTCCCTCAAAGTGGCTGATCATATATTCAAGCATTTTGCCCTTATTTCAATCATATTGTAATCTATTGTTGTGATTCTACTCTAGTGGCAAAGTAAATTTCTTTACAAGTATCAAAGCCTTGATTTGGGCATGTGGTCGAAACCCGAATTTTTCAAAATTGCCTATATCTTGTTAATTGTTCTAGTTTTTTTTTTTACTAAAGTTGAAGAATTAATTGAGGAAACTACAATCCAATTTTCAGCTTTATTTAATCATATTTAGGTGAGTTAGTGCAGTTTTAGGGTTTATCATAAATTTTGTCCCCAGGTGCAATTTTTGAAATAATTGTACTTTTCATACATTTTTGAAAAGTTTGTAAAAACATATAGGAGGTTTATTCTTTGTAGTTTTGGATTTGAGGCCAACTTAAGTCTGAAATCATTTGGTTTAGTCAAAGGTGAAAATCAAATTATGCATTGTCAAGCCTCAACATGACAAGGCTTTAAACTAGAGGCTAGGGTAAGAATTCATACACCAAAAAAAATTTCTAACAAAGAGGGGATAGACTCGGAGTTTGGATCAGGGGGAACTTTGTTAAGCACGAAATACACTAAGAGGGGGGGTGAATTAGTATATTATATATCTTTTACTTAATCTAATTTCTTTTCTTTAACCACTTAATCACACATTCAAGATATGCAATAAAACTGAAACAATAATATGCACCACACAAGAGAGAAAGAGAGAGACACCAGATTTTTACGTGGAAATCCAAAGTGGGAAAAACTATGGAGAACAATCTCAAGTATATGAATGAGCACCAACTCAAAATACAAAGTTCGCATACCAACTTGCAGGAGCACCAACCTCTTTGCCGAGCACCAATACAACTATTTGTGAGCACCAACCCACAGGGGCACCAATCCCTTGCAAAGATTTGTGAGCACCAACCCCTCTTGTGTATAAAACACAACTATCTCTCAATGTTGCTTACTCAACAAATGATAGAACTCTACAATATCTCTTGATGTTCTCTCTTCGAAAACAAATACAAACCATGCACTCTCTTGCATATTACAAATGGTTTCTCAAGCTTTTATTTATAGCTTTCCAAATGACCTTTGACATTCACCCTTTGTGACCCTTCAATCTTCATGGAAAATGGCACCAAACTTGCATGACCCTTCGTATCTTTGCATTTGAAAAATCATATGGTGACCCATCATAAGCAAATGCGTCATTTCCTCTTTTGTCTTTATCTTGGTGACATTTCGTATTCTTCAAAGTGTCCCTTCATGAAAAAATGTGTCATACCCTCTTTTGTCTTGACATGGTGACTCTTGGAATTCCTCAATATGACTCTTCATGAGAAAATGCGTCCCATTCCTCTTTTATCTTTTACCCCGTGACTCTTTGACTTCTCCATGGGCCCTCTTTTGACTTATATGCAACTAAAAATATATTCATTAATATTAAATAAATATTAACACATTAACCAAGATATGAATATTAAAAATACCATTAAATGCAATGGGGCTTTTATCACCAATAATGATATATTTTTGACATCAATGACAATATTTTCAACAATTTTTCCTTTTGTCATTGATGGCAACCTCATGCTGAAACTGTCATATTTTGAAACTAGCACATACTGCCATCTAAAAAACATACAGTAACTCCTCTTTACTGTAGCAACTTGTTCTTGTTCTATGTACCTATTTCTGCACCTGTACCTGTTCTTATCTCCTTTTGACATCAATGGCAAAGGGCCTATGTGGAGCTAACACTTATCTCCCTCTCAACTGTTGTTGAACCCCAATGGTAGGTAGTAAAAGAAATTACTCCCAACTTCTCCCGCTGATACTCAAATATGTCTTTTGGTAGTGCCTTTGTGAAAATATCTGCAATCTGCTTTGCAGTACTGATATATTTTATCTTAACTTGTTGATCTGCAATTTGCTCTCTCAAAAAATGATATCTAATGGGAATATGTTTTGTTCTTGAATTCATCACTGGATTCTTTGAAATATTAATAACACTTGTGTTGTCACAAAAAATAGAAATCGGTTCATCATATTTTACCTTGATATCTTCCAAAGTTTGTTTCATCCAAAGCACTTGAGTACAACACAATATCGTTGTAATATATTCTGCTTTAGCGGTAGAAAGTAATACTGTATTCAGTTTTTTGCTTAGCCATGATACTAAGTTATCACCAAGGAAAAAAGCTCTTCCACTTGTACTTTTTTTGTCATCCAAGCACCCTGTCCAATCTGAATCTGTATAAGCAACTAAAGTGAAATATCTACCTGTGGGATACCACAATTCATAATCCAATGTTCATTTGATATATTTGAATATTCTCTTCACCAACTGAACATGACTATCTTTTGGAGCCGACTGATATCTTGCAACCATACTACATGCATGATGTCTGGCCTCAATGCTGTCAAATATAAAAGACTACTAATCATAGATCTATACAAAGATTGATCTGCAACAAGGGAATCTTCATCCTTGCTCACCTTATTCTCTGTACACATTGGTGTGCCAACTGGTGCACAATCCTCAAAACCAAATTTTTTCCAATAGTTTTTTGGCATATTTACTTTGAGATATGAAAAATCTTTTATTTGACTGAAAGATTTGCAATCCTAAGAAAAATGGCAATTCTCCAAGTATAGACATCTCAAATTCTTTTTGCATATTATCAAATTTTTTTTCATCTTTTCAATGTTTCCTCCAAAAATGATGTCAACATATACTACAACAATCAATTGATGCTCATTTTCTGTTTTGATGTAGAGATTACTGTCAGCAAATCCTCTCTTAAAACCTTGATCTGCAGGTACTTATCAAGTCTTGCATACCAAGCTTTGGGAGCTTGTTTCAATTTATACAGTGCTTTCTTCAATCTGCATACATGGCCACTAATATTTGAGAGAATAAATCCTTCAGGGTGCTCAATGTAGACTTTTTCTTCTAGATTATTGTTTAGGAAGGCAGATTTGACATCCATCTGAAACACTTTGAAATTTTTAAACACTGCATATGCAAGAAACATTTTAATAGCCTCTAGTCTTGCCACTGATGCAAAAGTTTTTTCAAAATCTATTCCCTCAATCTGAGCATATCCTTTACATATTAATCTTGCTTTATACCTGGTTACTTCTTCAGTTTCATTCAACTTATTTCTATAAACTCATTTTGTTCGTATCACATTGTGATCTTTTGGTCTAGGGACTAATTCCCAAGTATCATTCTTTTATATCTGATTTAATTCCTCATCCATTGCCTTAACCCAATGCTTATCATGTCTAGCTTCAAAAAAAGTTCTAAGCTGAATTTTGGATAACAAAGAGAAATTAACTTGCTCAGATTCACTTCCCATCATTCTTCTGGTGCAAATTTTTTCATTTGTCCCCGATGATGTCATTTTCATTATGATTTCTCTGAACATATTTGGATGGAGTTTTGGTCTCATTTTTCACCTCATCTTCATTTGATTCTTCAAAATCTCTCTCTTTAATGATTTTAGGAATGTCTATTGGATCATTAATTCTTTGTATTATATCTTCTTCTATCCTGACATTTGCACTTTCAACAATTTTTTTGGTTCTTTTGTTATAACATTTATAAGCTTTATTTTTGCAAGAATAACCAAGAAATATATTTTTATTTGCTCTGGATTCAAACTTACCAATTTTTTCATCGATTTTCTTTATGAAGCATCTGCTGTCAAAATATCTGAAATAATCAACTGTTTCTGGGTTGTCTTTCCATAGCTCATAAGGAGTCTTGTCACTATTGACTCTCAATAATGCTCTGTTTTGAATATGCACTGCTGTAGCAACTATCTCTCTTTAATATTTATCTGGGATCTTGGATTCATTTAGCATTGTCCTCACCATCTCTTGAACTGTTCTATTTTTTCGCTCAACTACTCTATTTTGTTGTGGAGTTCTGGCTGCTGAATAATGTCTCTTTATTCCATGGTCTTCACAAAACTCAATAAACTGAGCTGACATGAATTCCCTTTCTCGATCTGATCTTAAACACTTAATCGTCAAACTAGTTTCATTTTCAATTAATGCTTTGAAATGTCCGAAAGTTTTTGATTTTTTCTTTAAAAACATTACCCAAGTCATGTGAAAAATCAGCAATAAGTAACATGAAATATTTCTCACCTTGAGTACTTTGAGTTCTCATAGGTCCGCATAGATCAGTGTGAACAAGCTCTAACATCTGAGTGGTCGAGTACTCTTTTGTCACAAAGCGTTTGAATTGTCTTTTGCCCTGCTTCCCATGCTGACAAGGTTCACAAAGCGTGTCGGATGGGTTTGTAATCTTTGAAAGATTTCTGACTGTTTGTTTCTTGCTAATGTTGACAAGATTGTCAAAATTTATGTGCCCCATTCTCCTATGCCATAGCCAACTTTCTTCAATCTGACTTAAACATCTTTGACTTTTGATGTCTGATAACATATACAAATTATTGCATGTTCTCTAAGCATTTGCAACCAACACATCTGAATTTTTTTTTCTAATTTCACTACTTTTTGCATAAAACTTTAGTGTGTGCCCCTGATCACACATTTAACTTACACTCAAAAGATTATGCTTAAGACCTACATATAAAATATTTTCAGTTTTAGTTCTACTATTATCCAAACTTAGTGTACTTTTTTCGACAATTTTGGCAGTAGTATTGTCTCCGAATTTCACTAAACCACCATTGATCTTCTTCAAGGTTATGAACTTGCTCTTGTCCCCTGTCATGTGCCTCGAACATCCACTGTCAATGAACCATGGCTTTTTTTCATTTCTTGCAGTCAACGCTGTCTACACCAACAGATTTTTCAATTTGTTTTTTCTATCATGAACATGTCTGAACTTTTTTCTTGATGAAGCCTTGAAACTCTGGTCCTTCTTGACTGACTCAAATATGCTTTTACAGTACCGAGCTATGTGTCCGAAGTTGTTGCACTTGTAACATATTATGGCTTCTGCATTAATCCTTAATAGAGGAACAAAAGAGTTGTGGCTTCTGCTTGACTCTGCATGACTTTTCTGCTTATTTTTGAAATTGTTAGCCCTTTTTTGACATTCTATTTTCTTATGACCATATCCATTACAATAAAAATAGTAACCATAAAAATAGAACCTGTTTGTGTATCTCTACCTTGATTGTCTTTTGTAGCTCTGTTCTTTTCAGCCTTCTTTGTTTGAGATGTCCTCTGTATTCTTAACTTCTTCCCTTTTGATTTTCTCTTTTGTAAGAGTTTCAACATAGCTCTTTCTTTTTTTCTTGTCCGTGAAAGTAGTGGCCTCCCATTTTTTTTTAAATCCGATCTTTGTCTTATCTGACATTGATTTTTAACTTTCTAATATCTTATTCAACATATTAGTGCTAGTCTCAAATTTTGAATCATTGGTTGTTCTATCATTGATTGCTTTATTTGTTTTATCAAGATCTTTTTAAAGAAGCAATTTCAATAACATTCTTTTCACATTCTTTACTTACTTTTTGCAATTGTGCTGTTAAATCTTTTTTATTCTTCTTGGCTTCTTCAAAGTGTGTTTGTAGATCTTCAATTGTTTCCTTTGACTCTTTTTCATTTTTATCGATCTCAAGCTTTAATCTTCGATTCTCTTAAGAGCTTTTAACTATTCTAAGGTACAAATGAGTTCTTTCAGATTCACTTTAGCTTCATCCTGTTCTTCTTCTTGATCATCTGTGCTTTTGTTTGTGGAGGCATCTTTATGTATGGTCATGAGTAGAATCTCTTCTGAATCCTTGACTCCACTATCTTCAGCTGAGCTAGGATCTTTAGAATACAAACTCTTCTTCTCGAATTTTCCTTTGAAATTCTTCTTGTATGTAGACTTTATTTCTTCATTGTCACCATTACCCTTATTTGGGCACTTAGTTGTAAAATGTTCAATCTTTCCACAATTAAAACATTTAAAAGGTAATTTTTTTTTTATATTTATTTGTGCTCTTTTTCGACTTGTGAATGAATAGAGCTTTGTTGTCATCTTCATCATCGTTAGAACTTGATTTTTGAATCTTAGCCTTTTCTTTTTTTGATGTTTTGAAAGCAGCGTCTCTCTTTGAGGGTTTCTCTTGTTCGGTCTGCATCTCATATGCCATAAGAATACTATGTAGTTCATCCATATTTAGCTTGGCTAAATTCTTCATCTCTTCAATTGTCGAAACTTTTGCATCATATTTCAATGGTAGAGATCTCAAAAAAATTTGAACCACAATTGATTTTTCTAACTTTTCTCCAAGACCTTGAATCTGATTAACTATTTGATCAACTCGTAAAAGATAACTTGCTATATTTTCTTTCTGTTCCATCTTCAAACTCTCAAACTGTCTTTTGAAAGTCTGAAGCTTAGCTAGCTGAACCTTTCCATCACCTTTGTAAATATTTTCAAGTTTTATCCAAGTTTCATGAGCAGATTTACATTGCATAATTTTAACAAATTATGATTCACATAAACCACACAAAATAGCATTTAAAGCTTTAGCATTATTTTCACTTGCTTTTTTTTCTATCAGAGTAGTTACAAGTGTCTGTGGCTCTTCATATTCTTCCACCACTGCTTGCCAAATGTCAAATCCAAGGGCCATCAAATAAGTCTTCATTCTTATGCTCCAAAAAACATAATTTGTCCAATCAAACAAAGGAGCCTTATTTGTAGAAACACTTTCATGTGATCTAGCCAGCGTGCTTTCCCGATCTACCTTCAAGCTGTAAAACTTTTTCAAAAAGAACCTGCTCTGATACCAATTGTTAGGCACAAAATATACAGAGAGTGGGGGTGAATCAGTATATTATATCTTTTACTTAATCTGATTTTTTTTTTTTAACCAGTTAATCACACATTCAAGATATGCAATAAAATTGAAACAATAATATGCACCACACAAGAGAGAGACCAGATTTTTATGTGAAAATCCAAAGTAGGAAAAACCACGGAGAACAATTTTATGTATATGAATGAGCACCAACTCAAAATACAAAGTTCTCAAGCACCAATTTATAGGGGCACCAACCCCTTTGCCGAGCATCAACACGGCAACTATTTGTGAGCACCAACCCCTCTTGTGTATAAAACACAATTATCTCTCAATATTGCTTACTCAACAAATGATAGAACTCTACAATATCCTCTGTTTTTCTCTCTTCGAAAACAAATACAAACCATGCACTCTCTTGCATATTACAAATGACTTTTCAAGCCTTTATTTATAGCTTTCCAAATGACCTTTGGCATTCACCTTTTGTGACCCTTCCATCCTCATGGAAAATGGCGTCAAATTTGCATGACCCTTCTTATCCTTGCATTTGAAAAGTCATATGGTGACCCTTCATAAGCAAATGCGTCATTTCCTCTTGTCTTTATTTTGGTGACTTTTCGTATTCCTCAAAGTATCCCTTCATGGAAAAGTGCGCCATACCCTCTTTTGTCTTCACCTGGTGACTTTTGGAATTCATCAAGATGATTCTTCATGAGAAAATGCATCACATTCCTCTTTTGTCTTTTCCTTGTGATTCTTTGACTTCTCCATGGGCACTCTTTTGACTTATATTCAACCAAAAATATATTCATTAATATTAAATAAATATTAACACACATTAACCAAGATATGAATATTAAAAACACCATTAAATGCAATGGGGCCTTTATCACCAATGATGCTAGACCTTTGACATCAATGACAATATTTCCAACTTATAATATGATCTTTTCTTCGTTGGTTGACAAATTGTGCGATTTGGACAATAATGTGCACAACATACATTCTAAATTGAAAGAAGATATGGTACCATAAGTACACAATCAGCTCCTCTCGCGACTTCCGTCAATAAGATGTTAGTCTCACAATCAACTCAAGGTGGATCTAAGGGACAACCAAGTCTTGATCCAAATGTTGTGTAGCGTCATCCCATGTCTAGCACTAATTTTGAGCCTCAGAACTTGCTACCGAAGGTGGACATGTGTAAGTTCGATGGAAAGGATCCGCTCAACTGGATCAATGAAATGGAGATTTTTTTTATCTACATTAGATCCCATGTGAGCAGAAGGTTACCATGGCATCCTTATATTTGTAACCTAAACAATTCATCTTGTATCGATGGTTGTGTGATCAAAAAAAGAAGGCTCTCAATGTCACTTGGTTAGTTATCACAGAGGAGTTGCAGACACACTATAGCAATTTTGTGACAGAGAATTACATCATCTAATTGGAAAAGTTAAGGCAAAGAGGGTCTTTCAAGTACTATATTCATCAATTCCAAAACTTGTCCTTGCAAGTGCAGACGATTACAAATGAGAACTTGAATGACCTATTTCTTGGTTGTCTCAAGGACCACATTCAAAAGGAGATATGCATGTTCAATCCTCTTAATGTATCTGATTCGATTATTATGGCACATAGGAAAAATTCTTGGCTGACAAGAAGCAAACATTCACTACCATCAAAGACCGTAGCACTTTGGTACCATCATTCCCTTACCCTACTAGGTTGACACCTCAACAAATAGAAGAAAAGAGGTTATATTTTAATTATGATAGAAAATATAGTCGAGGATGTAAATGTGCTAAAACATTGTTCTACATTGAGGGTGCCATTGATGAAGAAGAGGATGAAAAATTAGCATTAGAGGTTGTTGATGAGCTAAATGAATCAGAAGATCCCCAACTAGCTATCTCTTGCCATGCACTTTCATGTATTAGTACCCCACAAATCTTCGAGGTAGTGGGTTTCCTGAAAAAACAAGTAATGGTGTTGATCCACTCGGGAAGTACTCACAACTTCATCAACAATAAATTGGTTATGCACAAGAACTGTATTGTTTATCCAGCTCTGAAATTTTAGGTCATGATTGCGTATGGTGGTATAGTCAATTGTTTGGTGAAATGCCATAGCATTAAATTCACCATGGAAGACTATCATCTAGATTGCCCTTTGTTTGCCATTCCAATGGGTGGAGTAGACATTGTGTTTAGAGTCCAATGGCTCATTACCTTTAGAGTGATTGAGATGAGCTTCAAAGAGTTGTTCGTGCATTTTCATTTAGAGGGCAGGACATTCAAACTACAAGGGTTGCACGTAAAGTCTTAATAGTTGGTCATCTCTCATCAAATGCAAATGATGCTTAGCAAAGGTGCAGATGGGTTTGTAGCACAATTGTTTTAATTAGAAGCACAACATTCAAAGGTGCCTATGCCACTAGATCTACAAGAGATTGTAGATGGGAATTTAGTAGGTTTTAGGTTTAGAGATATACCAAAAGGATTACCTCCCAAAAGAGATCACGATCATGCCATTCAACTAGTACCAGGAAGCCAACCACCCAACATGAGACCTTATAGGTATCTGTATTTGCAAAAGAGTGAGATTGAGAAGATGGTACAAGAAATGTTGGAATCAAGTATTATTCTTCATACTCAAAGTGCTTATCGTCTCCAGTGATGACGATGTGTAAGAAGGATGACACCTAGCGCATGTGTCTAGACTTAAAAAAACTCAACAAGTACACCATCAAAGATAAGTTTTTTTATTCCGGTAGTTGATTTAATAGATGAGTTACGTGGTGTTTTTTATTTTACAAACCTAGATTTTCATTCAGAGTATCATCAAATCAAAATTTTGAGATGAGGATATTCATAAAACAACATTCAAAACATGAGGGCCACTATAAATTTGCGGTGGTGCATTTTGGCCTCACAAATGCATCATCTACATCTCAGAGCTTGATGAACTCATCTTTAAGCCATTTTTGCAAAAGTTTTTCTTAGTGTTCTTTGATGATATTTTAATCTACAACAAAACATGGGAGGAACACCGGCATCATGTAAAATAGGTTTTGGAAACTCTTGAACAACATCAACTTTATGCCAAGCCTTCCAAGTGCACTTTTGGAGTCAAGGAGGTGGAATGCTTGGGTCAGATTATCTCTCATGAAGGTGCCAATGTGGACCCTCTCAAGATCAAGACTATGGTAGAATAGAAAGTACATAGAATCCTCAAGAACCTACAGGTCTTCTTAGGGTTTACAGGTTACTATAGTAGATTTATTAAAAAATAGGGCAACATAGTAGCACCAATCACATCTTTATTGAATGACTCTTTCCATTGGAATGAGGTAGTGATTTGTAAATGAGGTGGATATTCCACATTGATCTTCACCAACATGGATCCTATGACTCCTATCTCAACAAACAATTAGCAAATGACTGTTTTAGGCTATTTACAAAGCTAAAATACATATAAACACGTTCTAGAAATGAAACGCACTGTATATTGCACATGAACACGAAGCATAAGAATAAGCAAAGCCCAAAATGAACACGAGTTATTCTGGAGAAACTCGATGTGGGAAAAACTCTAGTGGGTGAAGCAATTGCACTCCCCTTCCACTATGTAATGCAAGAAATGTTCAAGGTACTATCAAACATGGCCTCCATGGACAAAATTCTCACTACTACTCTATCCAAAACTTGCACAGAAGATTGCTATGCACTTATCAAACACTTCTTAGAACTCCAACACAGTTGAACCAACCATCTACAAGTAGGAAACAATGAGACAACAAGAACAAAGACCCAATTTTGCAACTTGCAATGTGAATCCAACTTCAAGACTTCTTAGTGTGTTTTCTTATATCTTTTGCCTTGAACAAGACCTATATTTATGTTCTCTCAACTTTGGAGTCTGCAAAGAAGCTCAAACAAACCGCCATTGAGAATCAAAAATGTTTGCAACCATTTCCATTTTCGTACTTTGTCTCGTGGCAAAACTACCGGTGTATATAGAACGACAGTTACACAATTGCCACTTGCAAACACCGTCGATTGCATAAATACCACCCTACAAATAGCAACAGTTCCACTATCTATGATAAACCCCTCCAATTCAAGAGCTGCAACTCACTAACTTCATCACTATGAAGATGGCTGGATCACCCCCACATTGACTCTGCCACTTTACCAAATCTAATCTAATGTTTGGAAAGTGAATGTTTTACGATAGTGTCTTATAGGCATGAATTACATACAGTCAGGCATAGTGGAAATATCTAGTGCACATGACTAGTACGTTAGGATCCAAATTTGGATCATATTTCACCAATTTGAGGCTTTTAAGTCCCCAAAAGCTTTATGAATTTTTGAAGCGAGGAAATTTCTTCCCATCTTCTTTGGAATATCATTTGGCCTTTTTGGGTAGCTGACCATTTTACCCAACCAGCCAATGTTCTTGCACTCCTCTTCATGTTGTTCTTTCCTTCTTCAGCAATACAACATTCCAAATACCTATTCGGAGCGAGATCTTCAATTGAAGGTCGCAACAACCCTTCATCTTCATTGTCTAACTTAAAAGGCTCAAAAAGACATAAGTACTCAACATTAACAACTAAATAGACTGTCATATAAGAAATAAAGTCTAAAAGCATTCCTGCTCACTTGTTCCAGAATTTCAAATAGATCATACCTAAGAGGCTTAAGCTTCTTATACTTTCCTTGGAACTTTTCTCTACTAAGTACAACCATACCTTGTCTCCAACAAGGAAACTATGTTGATCATGTATTGCTTCGTACTTAGCTTGTGACTCCTTCAACCTCTCTTGCACTTGGAAGTGAATTTATTGAATCTTTTCAATGAATTTTTTCAGTTTTATGGACCTCTAAATCCACTTGCCCATTGCCTTTGTATCGCTGTCTCAAAACAACATCAAATGCATATAAAGGTAAGTAGTCAAAACAAGTTTCAAACGGATTTTGTTAGTAGAAGAATGCACTGCCTTGTTGTAGGAATGCTGAATATACACCAAATTTTCATCCCAGGACTCAGGATTCTTTCTATTGTACCCTCTCAAGAGTTGTACCAATGTTCTATCTACAATCGCAATTTGTCCATCGGTTTGTGGGTGAAAAACAATAAACCATTTCAACTTAGCATCTATCTTCTCCCACAATGTAGCACAAAACTTCCCAAGAAACCTTGAGTCCCGATTTGAAACAATAGAATTAGGCTAACTAAAATGAACCCACATTAGCAAAAAACAACTCAGTTGCATCACCACCTTTGAGGGTCTTCTTACAAAGAATAAGAATGCACATCTTACTAAATTGGCCCACAACCACAAAGAGGTAGTCTTGCCTCCACCTTGACATAGACAACCCGCCTACAAAATCCATGGAAATGCTTTCTGATGGCCTAGAAGGAACCAGTAATGGCACATACAAATCCAACTTCTTTTTACTAGGCTTGTTTATACTACATAATACACATCCTCTTATGAACTTGGTAACATTTACTTGCATATTAAGCCAATAAACATATCTCTGCAAATGTGCAAAAGTCTTAGTAACACCAAAATGTCCTACAAATTTTTAATGTATGTGCTTCCCTCATTCGTTGAACTCTTTCTTCCTTAGGCACGCAATGATTGCCCAACTTGTAGAGCAATCCATCTTGAAGGTAATAATTCTCCTTGGGCACAAAACTTGCACCTTGGGACTTCTCTACTTGAAGAAATGGCTCCCCAAAATCTACATCATGCTCATATCCCTCCACCTAAGACTCGCACATAAAATGCTCAAGAAGAGTTATGATGCCCATGGTTGAAAGCAAAGGTCTAGATAACATATCAACTAGGTTGTTAATCACACCTTTCTTATTTTTGATAACCAAAAGAAATTGTTGCAAAAATCCCAACTACTTATAGTCATAGTTTGCATACTCGTACTTGGAGAGTATTTGTCCAACGCCTAAAAAATTTACTCGGCGATTAATCGACAACCACTCGTCATTAATGGACAAATTAAAAAATACTAAAATTTATTAAAAAAACATAAATTTTATAGAAATTGCAGTTGCAAAATGTATTAAATGAGTACAAATAAAATACAAAATCGCATAATAATGATTCATGCGAATACAATTGTTAACAACAAACTGATACTTATACAAGAATCTACAGTTTTCTCTTCCCTACCCTATTGAAAACTAAGGGAGACTGAGAGAGTCTAGTCCTCCCACACGGCAACCCCTCCTCGCTCTACCTTTGACTCTACCTCTACCTCCGCCTTTGCCTCATTTTCGACATCTACAAGGATGTCATCCAATCCAATCTTTCCTGCTATAGCTGCACCCTCCATAGCTTGCCTCTTGAAATCCACAATCTTGTCCTTTGTGAACAAGGGGGCCTCCTTGTCTTGTGCAGTCTAATCACCATAGGGATAGATCTCATCTAGATCGATAGGACCCTATGATGCATTCTCCACTTTTTTTGTGTGAAGCCAAAAGTTGTATTGCACAAAATTTAGGTCATGAGACGTTGATTCAAATTGTTGCATTGCTTCATGTGAATGGCGTCAAACAAACTCTAGTTGCACTCACATCCAGAAGCGCTACAAGGTTGAGATGAAATGCGGAAGGCTAGCCGTTGAATATTTGGGGTATTTCCACCCCAATCTTCCCATCACAACCTGACAAACAAGATATTCAAAAGTTTGTAAATAATTAATAATTGTAAATATTGTAACGTGTAAGGTACAAGTAAATATTTTCATTTTTATTACCTAGTGACTGCATGGTTTTCCCTCGGATAGCTAGCGTTGAAAAAAAGAGCCTCCCCTTAGCTTTCTTGTAGTTCTGCAACTATGAAATAATGAGATCCCTCGCCTCAATATTAAGTGTCATACTCTTAAGCATGTTGAGAGGCCCTACATAACCTCCCCATTAGCATTTGAATCCATCAGAGTAGAAAAACATGGGGTTAAGATAGTACCCCACCACATGTATAGATTGGAGTTGATTGTTTCGCCTCCGATCAGTCAACTCCCAGATGGGATCAAATCTGACATTATTCCTCTATATAGTTTTCGATAGCCTCTTTGCCCTATCCATGTTTTCATAAATGTAACCCATTGGGTTTTGCTCTCCATCCACCAAGCGCAAAACCCTCACCAAAGACTCTGGACACCTACAAATTAAAATTACAAACTTACAATTAAAGTAAATACTTTAAAAAACTGAAATTAAATGAATTGACTTGAAATTGAAGTTGAAATTTGAAGTAACTTTGACGATCTTCGTAGCTCTACACAAAGTCCTCATTAAAAACTACCTTTAAGACTTTGATTCCGTTAGATTTCTTTGAATATGTTAATTCCACCCATGCTTGACACAAATATCTGCTTCAAAGTTGTCAACAAACTGCAAATACTTTGCAACATAACAAAGTTAGTTGCAGACTTTGTGAGCCCTACTCGCACAAGCCCTTTCCCTTTGGTGTGTTCTCTCATCAAGCTGAGAACCCAAAGGTGATTATAAATATATTTTGTGATGTCTCTGGCCTCTTCTACAACTTTTCTTACTTAGAGAATTTTACTTATGTCCTCCAAAAGAAGGTCAAGGCAATGGGCCATGCAAGGGGTCAAAAAGAGTGATGGATGTCTGATCTTGAGAAGTCTCCCAACCTTGTTAATGATGACTTGGACAACATTCTAGATGCCCACCTTTAAAATACCCTGTTCGAGCATCAAGCACAAAGTTTCTATATTTTTTATTTTGTTAGATATATCAATTGACTTCAAAAAAATCAGCTCACCATTTGAAGCCGCCAAAAAATTGATGAGCATGCAGTTCTTTCCATTCGTCCATCTATCATAAATAATTGTGCATCTGAATTTTCACCACCACCTCTTTTGATCTTCCATAATTAACTTTACATCTTCAATTGCATCATAGAACAACCGCCTACTTAATTCTTTTGGAGAGGGTGCCTTGTACCATTTCCCTACAATTGTAAATACTGTTATCAAATATTTTTAGTACGGGCTCTCCGTCACATTGAAGGAAAAGTTGTTGAAGTACCAAAGATTTGCGCATGCGTTATCTGTTTTCATGTGCTGCTCCTTGTTCTATGTTGTACCTTGCAATGAAGGTCATGCTCCAGATATCTTTTTAGGCACCAAAAAGTTATGTAGTTGGCTTTTGCTCAATCTTGATGAGGTGGATGTACCTCGCTTGCGTGGACCATGACTAAAGCCCACAATTTCTGTCAGAGTTGCCTCAGTTTTCTCTGTCAATGCGGGAGCAATGACTGCTATTAAGGTTGCTTGCATCTTTGCCCTCTCTAATTTTTTTTCGTCCAACAATGCAAGCTCTGCAACCATCTCTTGTTTTTTCTTCCGTTACACTAAGACAAGGCATGACATCGTGGGAAAAAATGCATGCAAGATGGTACTTGAAGCAATTGATGCCTCCATCAATCTTTTTCGAGCAAAACATACAAATTATAGTCATCGAGGACGTTCTAATATGTATGGCATAATTCCAAGTAGCAGTGCAAGCATTAGGGGGAGCCGGTTGGCTACCACTTATTGATTCTAACTCTGATGTAGCAATGGATGCCATTGTATGCTAATGGTAAACCTGTAGCATGTTCAAAATAGCATTAAAAAAATAAAAATAAAAACATTAAAAAAAATTAAAATACAACATTTAAAAAAAAAACTTATACTATAAACTTTTAAATTTGAAGTTTAAACCTTTAGCCATAGGGCTTATGCATACGACATAGAAAAAATATTTGAAATATTTAAAACATCTAGTATCTACAATAAACATAAACCATAAACAATCAAACTACAACAATTTTGAAAAACTATGCTTAGCCAAATTGTAAGTAGGAAAAGGTAGCCAAAGAAAAAGAAAAAGGAGTAACAAGTGCACTTTCATCTTATGGACAGCCATGAAAGGAGGCAGCTCTATAAGAAAGGAAGCTTTCTAAGAAAGAACAAATACAGGCAGATTTTCCTCCTCCACAAGTAGCTTCACCATCAAAGCAAGGTAATGGTGCTAAGAAGTATTCTATGTATTTTTGGTATGAGCTATGTATTTTTGGTATGAGCATTTTTTGGAAAAATCTTGGTGGAATTTATGTTCAAAGTTTTTCTTATACACAACAAAGTAGTTATCTTCATTTGGTGAAAGCGAAGGGCATGTTGCTTGGCACAAAACACCAACAATGCATCACTTATTTCCATTGGAAACTTCATATGGCAACTATACATTACCCGCACCACTTGTTGGGAAGCATGGGCAGCAAGCAAGGTGTAGGGAAGATGCAAATATTTCACGTCAGTTTGGGGCAGCCATACAAAGAGGAAGAAAGAATGCACACTTGATAGGTTGTAAGCATAACTTTCATCATATTGTTTAGTAAGCAAGCATTCCATTCTTGTTTCATCTAATAATGTTTGTAACATTAGCATTTGAATTAGATTTTGGCCAAGGAAGGTTGAACTTTGAAGCATGCACAGTGACACCACTAGGTACAGGTTCAGCTATAAAATGCATGGGAAGGTTGAAAACTTGAAGCTATATTTGATTCCGTAACTTTTTTCAGCCATAAATGCCACCAAACCTAGCATAGGAAGGCAAGATATTATGTTTGCTCAAAAAAAAAAAAAAAAAAAAATGAACTGACCTGGAAATCGAGTTTGCTCCAATTCGCTCCAAATGATCCAAAAGAATCCAAATGTTGTGTGATTCCAATGTGGAAACGTGTAGGCTTTTATAAGACAAAATTATGTGGGTTTTCCATGTTTTCCCAACGTTCTGGACGCATTTGCAAGCTTGTACATGTTTGGGACATAGGATAACCGATACTTGAGCTTGGACAAGTACTGATATAGTACTTGGCGAGTACTCGCGAGTACTGTGCCAGTATTCACTGAGGCTCAAGTACTTGAATCATGATGATTTCGAGTGGCGATTAATGATTTATGTTGGAGCTTGACGATTAATTGCTCACTTGGCAAGTAATAGGCGAGTATGCATACTATGCTTATAGTGTCTAGTTTGTTGAAGTCTAGCTTGAGTTTGCAAATATTGGAAAGGTTGATGATTCGTATGAACAATAGTTTCCTTACCCGTGAGATAGTGCTTCCATTTCTTAACCAATTGAATAAGAACATATAGTTCTTTGTCATATGTACAATAATTTAGAATTGCACCATGAAATAACTTTGAATGGTAACATACTGGCTCACCTCCTTGAAGTAGGACAACCCTCTTAGCATAGTCACTAGCATCCATTTCCACCTTGAAGGGTAGCTGCAATTTAGGCAAAGCTAAAACCAGAGCATGGCTAATCTTATGATTGAATATATCAAATGCATTTTTTTGCTTTTTACCACCTGTTGTAATGACATGCAAATGTGTGGCTATGGAAGAGAAGTTCATGACGAACTTCCTTAACCATTGAACTACACCCACAAAGTTCCTTGTCTCTGTCAAATTGGAAGGCTTTGGTCAATTCATAATGGCTTCTACGTTTTTCGGATCAATCCTCAATTTCCCATCTCCAACCACATGCCCCAAGGAGGCAAGTGTTTTTTAGCAATTTCACATTTCTTCCCATTCAACACTAACTTGTTCTCCTTCGTAAAACTTGTTTAAGATGATCAATATGCTCATTAAAAGTTTTGCTAAAAACAAGAATATCATCCATATATACAATGACAAAGGAATAAATAAATAAATGACATCATTACTTCATTCATCAACCACATGAAGGTAGTCGGTGCATTGCATAGCCCAAAAGGTAGAACCAACCACTCATACAACCCTTGCCTTGTTTTGAATGTTGTTTTCCAAATGTCCTCTTCCTTAATCCACACTTGGTGTTATGTGTATTTCAAATCAAGCTCAGTGAAATACTTGGCACGCTGAAGTTGATCAAGAAAATCCTCAATCTGTGGAAGAGGGTACCTATTCTTGATGGTTATCTTGTCAACTGCTTTATAATCAACACACATTCTCCATGAACCATCTTTCTTAGATACTAAAACAAAATGACCACATGGAAAAGTACTAGGACGAATTACACCTTGATTAAATAAAGATTGTAATTGTTGTTTCACTTCATTGGCATCCTTCAAGGACTACATATATAACCAGAGATTTGGAAGTGGATTGTCGGGTAGCAAATGAATTTTGTGCTCATAACCGGTGGCAACTCTGTAGGCTCATGGAAAACTTCCTTTAACTACTGCACCAACTCTCCAATATGTATTTTCTCTTTGTTAGTAAGCATGCTACCAGAAGTCTTATGTGCAGCAACTTCATCTTGCATATCTCTTAAAAGAAGCAAAGCAAACTTTTGACTATCATTAATAAGCTTCTTAGCTTTAGAGGCACTTACCAAAGAGATTTCATTATTAGCTTTGTAATTTGAAATGATGCAATGCTTGCCATCGTTTACCAAATGGTATTGGTTGGCTCTCCCCATGAAGAAACCATATTGGATATACAAGGGCTACCAAACACTACACCACACACATCAAGAGGCACAACATCAATTGTAACTATATCAATGAAATGTGCATTAATACCAAACTTAGCTTGACATTGTTTGGTCACCTTGATGTTCACACTTTTCTTCACCTAACCCAAAGACTATGGACTCATATGATTGTAAGTCTCAAATTCCAATTTGTCTACCAACTTCTTGCTTATCAAATTTGCTTGTGAAAGTGTATAAAAAGAGCATCCATTTTTTGTTTTCCTCATTTGAATTTTAATATGGAAAAACTTAGAAAGTTCACTCTATTGAGCACCACTACTAGCCAAATATACCTCTCTATTGACAGAGGTACAACACTTAGTGTCATCCACATCAGAGTTGCGACCAATATTCTCACCTTGGAGAGAGGTCATGGCCTTCTTCTTCATCTTATTTTTTAATAGATGCAATTTCGGATGGAGCTTCCATCATTGATTCTCGGAATGACTATCAACATCATGGAGCTACGTTGTTGCTTGGAAGTTCTTTGAGAGCTAGATGGGGTCTTCTTGTCCATCTCCAAGTAGTGACCTTGAGAACAAGCCTTGTCTACATCTGTAGGCTTGGCCAAAAGGAAATTTCTTCTCAAATGGCTATGGGGTCCACCCACATACTTTATCAAGATGTCACAGTCAACTATATCTTTGCCCATTTAGACAGCGTTCTTATAGAATTGACTTGTGTACTTCTAGATGTTTTGGCCTTGCTTTTGCCTAAGATATTGCCAATACATGGACCTCTCTTCCTCATAACAAATATGATAGAATTGGTTCTTGATTAGCATCTTGAAATCATCCCACTTAGTAATAGGAGGAAGCTTCTTGACAAACAAGGTATGAACATAGCTCTCAAACCATGTTAAAGCATGATTGGTTAATTTTAAACTTGCAAAAGAAATATGTTGGTATTCATTAATTTGATGCAAACTAAAATATGCCTCAAGTTGGGCTAGCCAATGGTTTAGCCTCTCCACATTCACGCCTCCATCATATGACTAAATCTCTATCTCTACCTCAGCCCTGAATGGAGGTGAAGCTTGGTTGGCATGGAGCTGCTCTTCCTTCTTTTCATGAGTGTTGAGAGCATCCTCCTTGTTTTCTTTCAGCACCTCAGTAGAAACACCAAATTTCGCCACGAGAATCCCCTTGATGGACTCCAAATGATCAAGTTGCTCATAGAAAGAGAAATGCTAGCTACTCCTTCAAGCTTGCAAAATCGCTCTTATGTTGTTTGGGCATCTTCTTTATCAGCATGGGCCATATTTTTTCTCTTTTTTCCACTTCCTTATTGAAATATTTGCTTCAAAGGGAACTATGATACCTTGACCACTAGCACTACTTGCTCTAGTGACAAGCATAAACTTGCAATCTAGTCACAAACACACAAAACCACACAAAGGAGTAATTCTAAGCCAACACTAATACCAATATGATCTGTAAACTAGGTGGATATTCCACGCTGAGCTTCACCAACACGGAATTATTTGACTCCTAGCTCAACAAATGATTCGCAGATGACTGTTCTAAGCTATTTATAAAGCTAAAACATAGATAAACAAGTGTTGGAAATTAAATGTACGACATATTGCACTTGAACATGAAGCATAAGCATAAGCAAAGCCCAAAATGCACACAAAAGTCATCCTAGAGAAACTCGATGTGGGAGAGAAACTCTAATGGGTGAGGCAATTTCACTCCCCTTCCATTGTGAAATGCAACAAATTACAAGGTACCGCCAAACATGGGTTCCATGGACATAATTTTCACTATTACTCTATCTAAAACTTGCACACAAGATTGCTCTACACTTATCAGACACTTCTCTAAACCCCAACATAGCTGAACCAACCATTTATAACTAGGAAACAATGAGACAACAATAATAAAGACTCCAACTGGCAACTTGCAATGTGAATCCAACTGTTGACAATTTTTCCCCAAAGGAAAGAACAGAGTTATTCAACTACATTCAAGTAGTTGAAGGGGCAAATTCTAAAGGGTTTGAATCCTTCGGACTTTTTGTCCAAAAGGGTCACTAGTTGAAGATGCAACTGCTTCGGCCTATTGGTTTGAAGGAAATGGCGCTTGTTTAAAGCCCAAAGGATCATAAGGAGAGGACTGCAACTTTCCCAAAGGGTAAAAAACTTTCAAGGATGCTGAAGGGTTCACAAATTTGCCGAAAGGTCATTTTATAGACCAATTGCAATTTTTTCGAAGAAAAACCAAGAGGTCGAAGGAAAGAGTCCATTACAAGAATCCCGAAGGGCAGGGTACCCTTCGAAAGGGTCACCTTCAACAATCTTGAAGGGCACCTACCCTTTGGGAAGGTGTGGGAACAAATTCAAAACCTTTTCAAAACACCCGGGTGCCCTCCAATTTTTCTGAAGGGCATAGAGGGAAAGCTACTAGCCCTCGCGGAGGGCACTTGGTCGGCGACAGTAACTCTGTGTATTTCCCGAAGGGCACATTTCGTTGGCCGAAGAGCAAAAGCAAAGGAAACATTCAGGCTTTTTGTCCAAAGGAATGCCTTCAGACAAAAAGTTCGAAGGAATTCAAAGTTGAAACAAGCAAGATGCCCGTGCAGAAAAGCCGATGGCAAAATCCAAAGGGGCTTCGGGAAAATGAATGAAAGAAAAAAGCGAAGGGATAACTCCTTTGGGCTTTTTGTCCGAAGGAATTCCTTTAGACAAAAAGTCCGAAGAAATTCGGAAAGTCGCAGAAGACAGCAAAGTCCGAAGGAATGGTTTAAGCTGAAAGTCCGAAGAAATTCGGACAAGGCCCCTTCAATAAAATCCGAAGGAATTAAGCCAAGACACCCAAAAGTAATAGTTTTTGGACTGTGCAAAAGAGGAAATAAGAGAAGTCTGAAGGAAATTGCCAAAAAGAGAATCCCGAAGGAATAAATGCCAAAGGGTGACATCCTGCCAGCCGTCAAATTCTGACTGCAGGAAGTAACCGTTGCAACGGGGGTAAAGCCTGAATTCCGAAAGCAAAGCCCAATGGAGAAAATATAGACCGGATATAATTAAAAAAATACATCCGAATATAGAATCCCGCCAGAAATAGACGTGAACAGGTAGAGCAGAACAGGGTGAAATACATGCAAGCAGGGGCTATTTTCAAACACTGATCAAAGCTTCAGTTGACTGATTATTGAATTCCTATTCATCTCCGGATCAGCACACGCATCTGAGGGCCCAACTCAACTTCAACCGAAGTTCCAAATTCGAATGTCGAGTTGACTGTTCGAGATTTAGAGTTGACTAATTGTTAAACGCCGCATCCACTAGGAGCTTTCTATGCGAAGGAAAATGATCTCTTCATCCAACTCAGTCGATCTCTTCATCTTACTCAGCTTTCAAACGTTCCAACTCGACATCAAGCAGCGCACATAGAGTTCTAAAATTGACATTGGCGTGGATTTCCATGCAAAGAGAGGTGGGCAGTTCATAACAAAGACAAGTTCACTTCCTCAAGCGCAAGAAGCTTCATGCAATGACAAAGAGAACATATTTTATTGAAAGGCTAAGTCAGCTTTGAGTTAACCTAAGTTAATCATTCTCTTCAAATTTTCAACGCCAATCTTTGGCTCCTGTAATTTTTCTATAAATTGGCTTTTAGCCTTGATTAAAAAATATCCAATCTCTCTCTTGGTTAGACTAGACTCTGCCATTGGTGAGTTGTGTAACCTCTTCGATCAATAGGACTGTACTTTCAGATTTCAAGTGTTGGCATAGTGTATATCTCATTCAGCAATTTGCATAAGTGGTAGATTTCTCTCCCTTCCCAAATTCTAGTTCATACCTAGTTGCTAGATTATCTTTATGCAGGTCATGTTAAAGTGTTCTTTATGTCGTTTGCTGAAGTTGTAAGTGGATGTTAGGTGGCTACAAAGTGTCTTGTATCGGACCTCTCTCCATCGTTTTCCCTCAAGTTTTGGTCATTGGATTGAACCTCTCCATGAAATATTTATGCATAAGTGATTGATTGAAATCTAAGGTCTTCCTTTTTGTTTGTTCAGTGTTCAAGATTCCAAGTTGAGTGGATCAAACTTCTGGTGTATCACGCCCTTTTAGGTAGGATTTCCCCTTTAAGTTTCCTTCTCCCTTTTCCACGATAGTCCGCAGCATAGAGTAGAGATCCTCATTGATACATCATACAGGAACCAGCCTTTTCTGGAGGTTCTTCTCACCGTTGAGGCACCCACCCTCGTGAGAAAATCCCATTGTTTCAGCCAGATAGAGGACTGGCCATTTCACGCACGTCTTCGAATCAGGGCGCAGCTCCAGGTTGACAACACCAACTTCATGACTTCTCACTGCATTTTATGATGTCTTTTGCCTTGTATAAGCCCTGTATTTATGCTCTCTCAACTTTGGAGTTCGCCAAGAAGCTCAAACAAATCGTTGTTGAGAATTAGAAACTTTTGCAACTGTTCTCATTCTCCTACTTCATCCTGTGGTGAAACCGTTGATGTATGCAGACTGGAGGTTTTGAAACTGCCTAGGCGGTTACACAATTGCCACCTACAAACATCAAGGAGGTTGTGCAACCACCACCCTGCAAATAGCAACGATTCCACTATCTATGATAAATCCCTCCAATTCAAGCGCTGCAACTCAATTCATCACTACGAAGATGTCCAAATCACCTCCACACTAACTTTGTCATTGTATGATATTTGATTTGATGTTTGGAATATGAAATATCTTGTAATAAAGTCTTACAAGCATGGATTACATACAATTGGGCATAGTGGAAACATCTAGTTTACATGACTACTACATTATGATCCAAATTTGGATCGGGCAGGAATTTGATAAGTTGAAGGAGTCCATGTGCACAACTTTAGTTCTAGCCACTCCCAATTTTTCTAAAACCTTTGTTATTGATTGTGAAGCTTTAAGTAATGGCATGGATGTATTTTTCATTCAAAATGGACAACCTGTTGCATTTGAGAATCGCCACCTTAAAGATAAGAATATGTTAAAACCATAATTACTAAATCGCGTTGGATTTAGGCAAAATTCAGCCGGATCCAGAATTTTTGGCCAGCCCGGATAAGTTCATTCCGGTTGGCCCTATTTTTTTCCAAAAAAAATATTTTTATTTTTTAGGTTTTCTACGCAAAAAAAGCCTAGAAACCATAAATATGATATAATATTAACATTTTATATTATTTTATTAATGTTTTTCATTGTATTTGTCAGTTTTGCATATTTATAAAACTATGTTCCCATCTATATGTATGTAATTTGGATCGAGTTTTTCTGAACTTTTTCAAGAATTTGGATTTTGGATATTTTTGCCCTCCCAAACGGATCCGGATTTCCGAACTTGGTAACTATGGTTAAAACTCATTTATGAGAAGGAAATTATGGCTATTCTTCAAGGTGAAAATAGATCATGAAGTCTGAAATACTTATTGGAACAATGGTTATCATCCGAAGAACAACAAAAAAGGTTCACGAAGATGTTGGGATATGACTTTGAGATCATCTAAAAGAAAGGAGAAGAGAATGTAGTGGTTCATGCGCTTTATAAGAGGGATTAATCCACAAAGGCACTATTGTGTGCCATGTCTATATTGCAGACAGATTGGGTGGATGAGGCAAGTTCAGAATGGATGAATGACACAGATACACAAAATCTCATTCAAAAGCTCCAACAAGATCGGAGCATGTCAGATAAATGTGTGAGGAAAGGGGATACTTTATGGTACAAAGATAGGTTGTACCTATACAAGAACTCAACCCTTATAAGGTTTTTGTGGAGCTCCATGATTCTCTAGTAGACATGCACTCTTGCTTCTTGAAGACTTATCATAGATTCAACTAGGATTTCGTTTGGGAAGGGCTAAAAGGGGAAGTCCATTAATTTGTGATAGAATGCGTGGTGTGAAAACAAAACAAGGGTGAGACAATTAAAATCCCAGGGCTTTTGCAACCTCTATTTATTCTTGGCCAGATGTAAGAGGAGGTTTTCATGGATTTTATCATAGTATTACCCAAGTTTGAGGGGGAAAACATCATCATGGAAGTCGTGGATAGACTCACCAAATATGCTCATTTTTGTATCTTGTTACATCCTTTTGTAGCAAGTACAGTAGCATCATCTTTTATAGATACCATTCAAAAGCTATATGGGATCCCAAAAATCATAGTGAGTGATTATGATCCTATATTTACTAGTAATTTTTGGACTGAGTTATTCTCGTATTTGGGTACTCAACTAGCTCGTAGCTTGTCATATCATCCCAATTTGATGAGAAAATTGAGGTTGTCAACAAGTGTTGGGAGGGTTATCTTCAGTGTTTATTGCGAATAAACAAGAGAATTGGGTTCAATGGCAACCACTAGGAGAATGGTGGTATAACACTTCTTTCCATACTTCATCCAAAATGTCTCCATTTTTGGCACTATATGGGTACCATCCACCATCCATACCTCATATTTAAGGGTCCAGTCAAAGGTTCGAGTAGTCAAATATCACAGTCAATACCAACAAGATTTACTCTCTAGTGTCAAAAGAACTTGGAAATGGCACATAACCACATGAAACAACACGCTGACTGAGATCGCAATGTAAGACATTTTGAAAGTGGAGATTGGGTTTTTGTGCGATTATAGCCATATAAACAAATTTGTTTGAAACAATAGAAGGATAACAAACTTTCACTTAAGTATTACGGCCCTTATCAAGTCTTGGAAAAGATTGGCAGTGTAGCATACAAATTGGAATTACTTCAGTCAACAAAATCATATCTAGTCTTCCATGTTTCCTACTTAAATAAGGTCATTGGACAAAAATGTCAGCTAGAAAGAGTTACAGAGCTTGACAGGGAGGGCAAAATCATTTTCAAACTTGAGAAAATCCTTCAGACATACACTAAGAGGTTGAGGACGAGAATGATTACAAAGTGTCTGATCAAGTGGAAGAATCTGAGCGATGAAGATGTGGCATGGGAGGATGAAGCATTCCTGCATAAGCATCCAATGATCTTCAATGTTGAGGACAACATTGCTTTGAAGGGGAGAGGCATGATGTGCCCTTGGGATATGTGTTGCTGACATGTGGCTAGCATAACCTTTAATTTAGTCATGATGAGTTCTATAGCTTGATATTGGTAGTAGGGTCAGCCTAGGGAGTGTCCATAGCATAAATATAGTATATATAATAGGTAGCAGTTGGTATTTGAATGATCATATTGGGAATCTTGTTCTTATTGTAAGTGTTGACGCAGTGGATTGCACCCTAAGCAAGAGGTCGAGCTCCTGCCTTCCACACGCAACAATGGAAACTCCCCTCTCGCATGTGGGACCAAAGATGCTTGGGGGGAGAGTCTCTAGATAAGGGCTAGCTCCCTCTGATGTATCTTTTAAGTCCTAGGCTTCCTACTGCTAAAAAATAAATGAAAAGGGGGGGGGATGAAAAGGGAGAAGGATGCTGAAACAGAACCTAAACCTAAAAAATAAAAGGTGATACACCAAAACAGATGACCCACATCAGCCTGAACATACACTTTTCACCAAGAAGAAGCTCCCATACACTTCATCTGATGTGGGAGACCCTTCTGTATCATTGAGTCAGGGGTCCGTAGAGATACAAGGAGGAAGGAACTATCAAAGGTGTTTTGAGACACTTTGGCAGCCTATTCACATGCGCCTATATTTCTGCTGTAGACACTTCTAACAGACCTGCAGAAGAAGAAACTTCACAATGCACCAGACATGCTGGAATTGTTCTGTGAAAAGCATAAAAGAAAATGACTTAACACAAAAGAAAACATAGACATATGCATGAGTGCAAGTCCAGATGGAGGTAAAAATGCCAAGTCTTGATTCAAGGTAAAATCCGAGCAGAGTCCTACCTTACAAGCCCGAGAGATTTTTGGGCAGAGCTTTGCCTTACGGGCTAAGAGATTGGATCTTTCTTCAAAATGAGAAGTTTACAATATATAGAAAGAGAAGAGAACTTGGCGCTTTCTGGAAAAGACTTTGGCGTTCCTTTTGCAAGTGGCCCATGTGCGTTCCAAGCCTTGGAAAGAGGAAGCCATTTGATTGTCGGCTCCTGCTTCGACTTTGGCGTTCCAACATTAATGTGAAAGTATGGGCCGCGCCTCTTTTTTGCAAACAGACTGCTCCCTTCAAGGCATTTATGCGGCTTGTCTGCTCATCAATGCGAAATGAAGAAAATGGGTCGTGCCGTTCACTGTTCGCGCCCTTTGATGACCACTTGGCAAGCATTGTTCCAACTGCAGGAATAAATCCCTGAGTTGACACCTCTTCTTTGCCACCTGGACTGTTTGTCCACTTCTGCACTTTGTCTTTTCCTGGTTTTGTCTCTTTCTGGCTCCTTCGGCCCTCGGGCTATCTTCTTGGCGGGTTGCTAAGTTCCTTGGGCTCTTCTATTTTGCTTTTCAAAATCAACGGCTATTTCACGAGCCTTGAATTTGACGTCCGCGCACCCGTCACTGTGTTTGAACTTCCAACGGCTAGTTTGTCATGTTTGATTTTGACGTCCTCGGGCCCGTCACCCCTTGGACTTCCTTTGGCCTTTCTCTTTCTCTCGGCTTCTTCTGTTGTTCCCTTTCCTTCAGGCTTTTTGCTTTGGACCCTCCCGAAGGGAAGGTGACCTTTCAGCTTTTGGAGAAGTGTCCTTCATTTGGCAGTCGAGAGTCCCCCGCAAGGGCACTTGCCCTTCGGGGTCCTTTGGCTCCCTTGGTCTTTTCGGCTTTTCTCTGCGGACATTTTCCCGTGGACATTTCCCCGTGGACTTTTTTCCCGCGGACAAAAAGTCCGCAAGAATTGTTTCGAGCACCCTTTGACCTTCGGAATTTCCGTCGACTTTTCCTCCCGCGGCCTTCCTCTGAATTTCTTCGGACTTTTTGTCCGAAGGAATTCCTTCAGACAAAAAGTCTGAAGAAATTATTCTAGCCTTTGCCTTAGTCTTTTTTGCGGGATTTTTTGCTTGTGGCCCTTCCGAATTCCTTCGGACTTTTTGTCTGAAGGAATTCCTTCAAACAAAAAGTCCGAAGGATTTCTTCCTTTGCTTCAACTGCCTTTGAAAAGTGCCCTTCGGAAAAATTGGAAACGACCCTTCCGAAGGGTGCCTCCTTTGCCTTAAACGAAAGTCCGAAAGAAACTTACTTTTTCAGCTTTTCTCTATGGCCTCTTTTGAAAGTGTTCCCTGCCCTCCGCAAGGGCTCTTGAGTCCCGAACTGCCCTCTACAAGGGCACTTGAAATGGTCCATTTTGCGCCTAAGTGTCGAATTTGTCTCTACCTGCAGAGTCCATAGTTTTCCGCCTGCCGAGTCCGTAGAAATCCATGTCTGCAGAGTCCATAGAAATGGACCTGCAGAGTCCATAGAAAACCTACAGAGTCCGTAGAAAACCTACAGAGTCCGTAGAAAACCTGCAGAGTCCATAGAAATTTCCGGACTTGTGCAAAATCAAAAAATGAACTGGCTCAGAGCAGCAGGGAAAGAAGGGGGGACCGATTTTGGCCTGCAGGGCCAAAATAGTCAACAGTAAGGTTGGAGAGGTTGTCCCCTTGAAGTGGCTCATCATATTCTCAAATATTCTACCCTTATTTCAATCATTTTGTGATCTATTACTGTGATTATACTATAGTGGCAGAGTAATTTCATTACATATTGACCATAGTTCAAAAATAACGACAATGAATGTCCAATTGGGCATGATATGGATGCAAAGGAATCTAAAATGTTTAGCTGCAGAAATTGTTGCATATGGACAGACCGATGGATGATCAACTTATAAGCTCATAGATATTGATTCCAAGTATCCTAGACTCTTGAAAGTGTTAAGTGATGACAACTTTCTCCTTCTTATATATGTATGTATGCGTATACTAGACGTTCTCATGCTTTAAGGCTTTGAATACAGTTTTGAGAAACCGACATAATGTATCCAAGGAAGCCTATTGCACGATTAAAATGTTTTAAACCTTGCTGAGTGACATCATTTTGAGACATCCTTACCCTTAAAAACCAGTACTCTAGGAATTTTGAGGGCTATGCATTCAAACCCAGTTACTTAAATGCAAGTGTATTCTTTTGGCTTTAAACAAATGTGTCTGTGCATCATTTGTTCTGGAATGAATGTACAAGGGATTTAAATGCCTGAAAGACTTAAATGACAATAGCTAATTAAAAAATGTATGATAATGGGGAATTATGAATGATATATGTGTAATGTGATTTGAGTTGTTCAATACATGGTTTTATATCTAAGGTGGTGTCTCAGTATGAGCGCTGTGTCATCTGAGTCAGTAGATGCACAGCTTCTTAGTTTGTATATATAAGAAGTCAGCAATCGGAAGGTCATAGCAAAATGTTACGAAGGCATATAAATGGTGTAATAGGAGATGGGTTTAGTGGTTTGATGGTGGCATTGTTTAGCCCCTGGGGTGATGTTTCCGGATGCAGCCTCTAAACAGTACTGTTGTAGGCCTTTTTGACAATTTCGGAACGTGTAACATTCTAATACAAACTTTTAATTTCTAGTATCAACAAATGCATGTCTAATTCAGATTTTCAGAATAATAGTTTGTATTCCTAAACAATGAGCTACTGTTCTAGTTTTAAGGTTTTATGCCTTGTAGCTAAAGCTTCATTGTTTTATTTTCATGACATAATGTCGATGATAAGCAAAAAAATAGATTTTCCCTGAAATCATTAAGTGCCTTACATGTTAATACTATTTAGGTACATTGTTGATTCACAGGGTTCAGGAATACAGAGGAACTTTGTCCTCAAAGCTGCATTGAAGGTGAAGTATCATATTATAATTTTATAATCATCAAAAGACACTCCTCAGAGTTTTTTTGAAGCAGTCTTTTTGTCGAAAGATAATTTGCTGACTTTTAGAGTGCTCAATTAACATAAGAATGTTTTGTTTTGGTACAATCACGAACTTTATATTATTTTTGAGTATAATGACTTGATACTCCAATTACAGTTGCCCTTGCTCCGGACACTATCACTGGATTTGTGCGATGCATGCGAATCGGGCTTTGATACCCCTCATGTAAGTATTGGTGTCTAAGCACATTCTGCACTGTACTTGTCACTTTATTAAACTCGAAAACCTGGACTGGATGATTGCTAAGTTCAATTAGTTCTACTTTCTCTGGCAGCATCTTGACAGGTTCTCTTTGTGCACAGTAAAGCTTGCACGTTGTAAGATTCAAAAATGTGCATTGGAAATTGAAGACTTCAGCAGGATTGGTCCCAAGATTTTACAACCACACTGTGTCCATAAAGAAACCATTGTCTTGGAGTGGAATAGTATTGAATTCAGAACCACAATTGTTAAAGAGAGAATATAGTCAATATGTACAATAGTTCTTATGCTGTTTGAGTATTATGCTCTTGTACTTAATTCGGTTTGGCTGGTTGTATTTGGTATTGGCAGGACAAAAAGGAAACTTGAATATCGCAAGGTTTTAATGTATTTACACACACCATAGTTTATAAGCTGTTAGCATGTCAAATACGTGTATAGGAAATTGATTTCTGCAACACTTTGAATTCTCCAAATTAGTGAGGGAAAGGATATGAATATGTCATTACTTGAAGCAGAGAACAATTCTTGATAATCCCATAAATTTGCCATTCCTCTTAGAGGGACCGCCACTTATAAAGGCTGTCTATTATTCCTTTTTATTTCAATCAAATATGTATTCTCAAGGCAAGTTATTGTCTTTGCCTTGATACTTTGGATCTCTATTTATATTTCTTCAATGCTGGACATCTTTGGTTCATTTTGGTTTTAGAATCCCATATTGAATGCTCACCCATAGTTCTCCTAAAGATATCTTTGTAGTTGGTGTTAAATAATGTAAAGACTTAACTACATATTAGTTAAAGTCTCACTAATAACCTCTATAACTGCTATAACCATAACTGTTGTAACCATTTTTAGATTGCATAAATAAAGATCAATGCACTGATCAAATCATGAAGTGCTTTCACAAATATCTCGTCAATCACTTGCTAACAGTGGTATCAGAGCCCCCACTCGAGGAAGCCAACAACCCGGTACGAGTGTTTCGTTCGAGGAAACCCTGGTTCTAGTGTACGAACAGGGAGAAGAGGAGATCGAAGTTGTGGAGAAGGTCCACAAACAGTGCTGTAGAGAATTGTGGATGAGTTCAGACAGTCCCGTGAAGAGACACGTAGGGGATTGACGAAGGTAGTCCCATGGAAGAAAAACTCAGTCGAAAGGTCGAAGGGTTTGCAGGCGCGAAGGGCACCAGTCAAGGAAAACTGATGCAGACACAATCACGAAGGTCGCGTTTCACCATTGAAGAGTCGTGGACGGGCTGTGGAAAATCGCGGAAGGGTTCACGAAAAAGAACAAAGACAACTTGCAGTCTAGCACGGAAGGGCAAACGACGAGTTTGCAGTCGCGTTTCACCATTGAAAAATCACGAAAGATCAACACAGTCGAAGGAAGATAGTGCATGGACGATAGGAAGGTCGTGGAAAAGAAAACAGAGGGCTCGGGCAAGGAGGTAACGCAGGGAGTGCACGCACGGGTTTGCAGAAAGAGAAGAAAAACGACGCTGCAGGGAAGAAAAACGACGTTGCAGGTAGATCGTCGAGGGTTTTTTTTTACAAAGTCGTGGTCAGAGGCAAAATGCCAAACGGTGAACGAGGACGGGTATAGTCTCCAATAAAATTCCCGTGAGTTCATTTGATAATTATTTGGATTTTTTAAAAATATTTTTTCGAGTGAGTGGTTGAAAGTTGAACGAAATTGTGGGATTGGAAAACTATTCAAACTTTGTTTGGTCTTCTTGTGCTGCCAGATGTTTTTTACGGGTGCGAATTATGGTCCGGCAGCACTACTATAGCACAATGGAAACAAATCGAAGGAATCCAAAAGCGCTTGATTACAAGCAAATTTAAAATCAAAAGCACTGTTCCATATGGTTCGCCTTTTAAGCTATTTAAAAAGAATCGAAAAAATGGAAGAGGATAGATGGCCTAAAGTTGTTTTTAGTGACACACTATGTAAGCGAAAAAAGACATGGATGCAACAAAACATCAAATGGATGAGTAAATGGAATATTCAATTCAATATGTGCCCCACAAATAATAAAGAAATAAAAGTCTTTGTTATGGAGAAATTCTACAAGAGAAATTGGGGAAGCGAGATCGGGAGGAAGAAACTATATTATATAAATGAGTTCAACCCCACTTGTGATCAACTCCAAAAAGTGTACATAGGAGCCAACATTTCTTGGAGGGCTAAAATTCTTATTTCTCAGTTGAGTCTCACCAACTTCGAGAAAGAGGCCAAAGGAGGCTTGGGAAGATAGAATTTGCAAATTCTAGGAAAGTGGAAACTCAGCGCTTTATTCTAGAATGTGAGGCCTACAAGGATAGCAGAGATAAATTTGCGGATATTATATGTGACAGTGCTTGGCATAACCTATTCAACGAAGAGTACATTGAGCAATTGGGGGGGTTCTCAGTTGAGAACCAACTCTCACCAACTTCGTTGTGAGACCGGGCGTTGGAAGAGGCCAAAGGAGGCTTGGGAAGATAGAATTTGCATTGAAGCGAATAGTGCCAACTCTGCTTGAATAGGCTATTTTTAGTCTCGTGGACATTAAATTTATGTTGTATATATAGTTCAATTTTTGCGAAATTTTATTTTATTGGTTAAAAATTATTTTTCGAAGTGAAAAATGGTCAATATTCAAAATCTCATCTTCTTTGAGGTCCAAAAATTAATTGGGCAAAATTATAATGTATGAGTCATAAAATCTTGACAATGCGAAATTCTGTGATTGTGACAAAATTATACTTGACATAGAACGACTGAAAATGAATTTTGTCGATTATGACAAACATTATAAAGAAGTTTTTCTGTTGTTGAAACTTTTTCTGTTGGATAACATAATTTCGAAGGCCCAGAGCATTGTATAAGCAAGTGCACTATGGACTAATTTCAAGAATAAGTACCAGACTTCAGAAAAGAGTAGAGTACTTTATTTGAAAAATTTGTTGTTTTCTACAAAAATGTTGGAAGGTGGGTCTCTGTTAGAGCATATATTATGGATGAAAGATCTCTGTGATCGATTATCAGCGATCAACAAAAAGATGGACGACGATGATATGGTGGCTCTCATTCTGAATACCCTGACACCGTATGAATCGTTCGTGGAAGCTTTGTCCTTGATGATAGAGAGTAACACTCTTACTTTTGTTGATGTGAATTCATATTTGTTGCAAAAGAACACAGGTAGACACACTTTAGTGAGCCTAGTTCTAGCCAATCGGAAAGTGCATTTGTTGCCCAATCCAAAGGGAAATGGAAAAGACATTCAGATACGTCTTCAACTTCCCCAAAATTCAAGGTAAAATATTATTATTGTCAAAGATTTGGTCATATTAAGAAAGAATGTAGAAAAAGACAATATGATTTAACACATAACAAGGCAAAAGGGCATGCAAATGTAACAGTAATTGACACTAAATTTAAGGAAGAATATGCTCTCATGGCATCATGTTCTGATGAAAGGACTACCAGTCATTGGTTTTTTGATTCTGATGCATCACGACATTTTACATGTCGAAAAGACTGGTATGTTAATTTCACTACAAAAGAAAGTTTTTCAGATTCAATTTCTTTGGGTGATGGTAGATCACACGCTGTAGAAGGGATATGAGATATACACATTATATTGAATAATGCTGCAAAGTTCATATAATCAATAATGTTTAGGTATGTACCTAAAATGAACAAAAATCTTCTATCAATCAGTCAGTTAACTGAAAACCTTTGCATTACAATCATTTTTTTAAGAAAAAATGCATTGTTTTGATATCAAGAAATGATATAGTCATAGCCCTAGGCATTGGACAAAATGGTTTGTATAGACTTGTTGATCCTACCACTGTGAGTTTGAATGCATTAATTATGGAGGATAATACCAATGTTGTATGGCATGAGAGATTTGGACATTTCAATCTTCAGTATTTGGCCAAACTTCAAAAATTGAATATGGTTCTTGGATTGCCTACTATCCAGGTCAAGTAGGATATATGTGTAGGTTGTTTGGTTGTCAAACAGAGGCAGAAACATTTTCCCACTGAAGGTGCTCAAAGAGCAAAAGGGCTTCTTGATCTTGTTCATGCATATCTATGTGAGCCATCTTGGAAGTCATCTACTATTCTTGGTGCAAGGTTTTTTTGTTGATTGTAGATGATTTTTCTAGAAAGATGTGGGTTTACTTCTTGAACAAAAAGTCTGACTGTTTTGCTAAGTTTGTAAAATTCAAAGAACTAATAGAAAATCAAACAAGTCGGCGGATCAAAACCCTATGATCCGATAATGGGGGAGAATTCACTTCAAAGCAATTTCAGAACTATTGCGGCAAGGAAGGAATTCATCCGCAGCTAACAACCCCATACACTCAGCGTAATGGAATGGTTGGAAGGCAAAATCACATAATCATGGAGATGGCTAAATCCATGATGCATAGTAGAGGTGTGCCATATAATTACTGGGGAGTAGTAGTAAACACGACAGTGTACATACTGAACAGAAGTCTCTGCGAGGCTTTGGTGAACATCACTCCAGAAGAAACCTGATCCAACATCAAACTAGAGGTAACACATTTTTGTGTTTTTGGTTTTGTTGCATATGCTCTCATTCCTAAGAAACAGATAAGTAAACTAGATTTTAAATGTGCACAATATTTCTTTGTTGGTTATAGTACTCAATCCAAGGCATATAGACTAATAGATGTGTCTGCTAACAAGATCATCATTAGTCGGAATGTTGATGTAAAAGAAACAATCATTTTTTCTTTGTAATCAACAAGTTATCTCTGATAATCCAAAGGTTTCTAGCATTGTACTTTCTCTAAAAGATGAGGAACCACATATTATGGAGACACCTCACAGTCTTCAGTGTAGCAATCTATGGCTAACACTCCATTAGTGTATCAACATCGTCGACTTGAGTCGACCACTTCTCCATCTACTACTCAACAGGAACAAAAATTCTTCGTATAGAAGAGATCCAAGTGATATTACACCACTCTATAGGTTGTACAAGAGGGTGATCTTCCTCAATCTCATACACGGTCTCGGCAACTAGGAAAGTCAGTTGTGGATTCAACTGATGATGAAGAGCTTATGTATTTTGCTCTTGTTTTTTATCTTTTCACTATTTCAGAGCCCCAACGATATTCTGATGCACAGGGCAAACCTGAGTGGGAGAAAGCAATGTAATCAAAATATGATGCCTTGAGAAAGCATTGGTGGATTTACCTCCAAGTAAGCAACCCATTGGTTGCAAATGGGTGTACAAAGTCAAATGCAAGGTTGATGGTACTTTAGACAAGTGCAAGCCCTGTCTTGTTGCAAAAGGATTTTCACAATAGGAGGGAATAGACTATGAGGAGATTTTTGCTCCTACTGCAAAAATGGTCACATTTTGGTTACTTCTTCTATCGCATCTCAATTTGGTTGAAAAGTATTTCAAATGGATGTTAAAAGCGCTTTTCTTAATGGCGATTTGGATGAAGTATATATGATGCAGCCTGAAGGTTTTCAAGAACCTAGTCGTGATCATTTGGTTTGCAAATTGGTGAAGTCTCTGTATGGGCTTAAGCAAGCTCTTCGAGCTTGGTACATAAAATTTGATCAACATCTACGAGATTTTGGGTTCAAACAAAGTCCATTTGATCTGAATCTCTATATCAAAAGAACTAATGATGACATTGTGTACTTATTGTGTATGTTGATGGCCTTGCCATCACTGGGAGTAGAGTCAACAATTCAGAAAGTCAAATTAGATTTGTGCACTACTTTTGATATGACTTATTTAAGCCTCCAACACTATTGTTTGGGTGTAGAATTCCAGCAATAAACCACTCCATTTTCATTGCTCAGGGCAAGTATGCCATTACTCTTTTGACGAAGTTTGGAATGATGGATTGTAACTCTGCTTTTACACCTATGGAGGTAGGGTTGAAATTATCATCTCATGATGATTCGTCATTGATCAATTAATCATTATATAGATTGTGGGCAATTTGATATATCTTACCACCACTCGACCAGATTTATGTTTTGTTGTCAGCTATCTTTCTTGTTTTTTGTTTCAATCGAAGCTAGTACACAAGACAACAACAAAACATGTTTTGCGATATGTCAAAGGAACTCTTGACTTTGGCATTCTCTATCAAAGGACAACAGATTTTAGATTGATTGGTTATACAGACTCTGATTGGGGAGGATTAGTTGATACTTGAAAATCTACCACTGGGTATATGTTTTCTTTTGGTTCAAGAGTTGTTTCATGGCAGAGCAAGCTTCAATATACTCTTGCTCTCTCTTCCACTGAAGCAGAATGCAAAGCAGCAGTCAGTGTCAGTTGTGAAGCAGTTTGGCTACGTTGGATTTTAATTGATTTGCAACTTTTTTCATATACACCTACTCCAATATTTTGTGATAATCAAAGTGTATTGAAGTTAGTAAAGAATCTTGTTTTTCATGCTGGCACCAAACATATCGAGATACATCATCACTACATTCGAAGTTGGTTGATTCTAGTGATTTTCTCTTCACTTTTGCCCTTCTACAGAGAAACCGACAGATCTAATGACTAAACCTCTTGGTTCTATTCTTTTTGTAAAGTTTCGAGACAAATTTGGAGTTGTCTCTAATTCAGTCATTAAGAGGGGGTGTTAAATAATGTAAAGAATTAACTACATATTAGTTAAAGTCTAACTAGTGACCTCTATAATTGTTATAACCATAACTATTGTAACCATTTTTGGATTGCATAAATAAAGATCAATGCACTGATCAAACCATCAAGTGCTTTCACAAACATCTTTTCAATCATTTGTAAACAGTCGGGTGTCCAAGTGCTCCAACACCTTTGCACAATATCAAAGGTTTAGAGGGTGCAAAAAGTGCTTAAAGCTTTTATTATTTATCACCATGCATATGCATTTTATTTTGCTCATGCTTCAAACTTTGAAGTTTACAATTGTTACACTGAGTACAATTTCAGTGGTTGTTAGGCTTGAATACAATGCCACACATCATTACATTTCATGTGTTTTCAAGAAAGTTTAAGATGAGTATTTAAAATAAGATTTAAGTCACATGTAAGATGAGCGCTTAAAAGAGTTTTAATTTATGAGCACTTAAGATAGTTTGAAGTCACGTTTAAGATATGCTTTATTTGCCCGTCATATATTTTACTAAATTTTTACATGTCATAAATTTGTCTTGAACCTGTTGTAAGCCCATCAGTGGTTTTTGCCATAAATGGATCGTTAACCAATCGTTTACATGTCATATGCTTGCCATAAATGAATGTCATAGGGTGTCACATCCCTCTTTTGATGAGGACATGGTGGAAAACCCTTAGCCTTTAAACCCTCCCTGGGGGCTAAGGGACAAGCATAAAGGGAAGTGAGTATTAAAAGGTTTTAATTGAATATGTGTAAAAGTACATTTTTTGAAAAGTACATATGTTTCTTATTTCACTTAAAGAAGGACCTTTAAGGGTCTTAAGGACTTATGATTTTAAGAAAAGGTCTTTTAAATCAATTTTTATATTACCCTCTCTTCCTTTTTTTGGACGCCACACTTGGAGGGCTACAAAAGTGAAGAGGAATAATTAGGTGATGGCAGTCATGTTTTGAATATTGAATACTTGGTCTAATAGCACGCAAACACTAAGCCAATTGTTTGAAGATGAAACCCTTCAAGCAAACAAAGTTAGAGGATGGAAACCCTCTTCCTTCTTTGGGATATTTCCATTTGTGGGTTATCATTGAATTCATTTGGTCATTCGAGGGTGTTTTAGACGCTATTTGTCATTTTCAGGATGACACCTTGCTTTTGGAAGAGTAGCGACTTGGTTGGAGTGAAATCTCACTCTTTGATGGATTTTGTGCCCTAGGGGCAATTATGAAATTATTTGCAAATTTTTATAGGGTGATGGTTTATTTTGTGAAGTATTTCAGTATGTTTTGAAGGATTTATTGCCCTAAAAATATTCAGTAATTATTATATATATATTCAGCTTGGGCAAATTGTTTGGAGGGGTTTGAGGTTCCAAAATACTTCAGATTTTTTGTCATAAATTATGTCTATTTACTCTATAATTTTCATGCAATTTATTGAAGGTTTGATAAGGGTTTTTGGGCACAAAAAGCACTTACAAGTTCTAGATTTATTTTACAGCAAAAGATGCCTAGGGTTTGAAAAAAAAATTGATTTTGAGGGTCGTCTTTGCATATTTCGAATAGCCACTAATTGCTTTGGATTTGACATAATTTTAGGCTATTTTGAAAGGTTGTTGGTAGTTAGGGTTTGTTGTAATTAAATCATTTAAAAAAAAAATTGAAGTAGGGTTTATAGATGTTCCTTATTTTCAACGAATTGTCCTTTTTGGAACATTACAGTGGTATTAGAGTCAATTTTTTGGTCGGCTATGGGGTGTGAGTGATTTCAGTGAATTGGAAACTTAGGTTTTTGTCAAAAGAAGAATACAAATATCTCATTCAAAAGGTAGGGATGAAAAAGACAATGGATGAAGCCATGGATAAATTATTGCAAGTCATGAAGAATTATTAGAGGGAACTTAAGGAACTAAGTACCAAGGATGTGGCAAATTCTATGGGGTTAAGCCCTAGACTTCAAAGGTCTCTTTTAAAAAAAGAAAAGCTTCAATTACATGCGAATGATGGGCTTCAAAAATCAATGAATTTGGGGCAGCCAATGATTGAATTTTATGAGCCACAAAAACCAAAAAATCAAGGACAACGTAGTGAAGGTCTCCAATAAGCTATGGAGCAACCAATGGGGTTGCAAAGGGTAGGCCCTAAAAGGGGAGTAACAGAAAAATTAGAACTTCCCATGATAAAATAAGAAGTTGTTCAACAACTTCATGAGCCAACAAAAGAACAAGGTAAAGATATTGTCTATTTATCTTCTAATGATTGTATGCATGACAACAAAGTCACAAAAGATAAATACAAGGAGCTTGAGTCAAAGAATGATGAAATGGAAGCAAGAAGGGGATCACTTGTTGTATACCAAGGGTTTAAGTTTGAAGAACTTGCACCAACCTTCAAATATCCATTGACTTATTTTCAAAACATATCTACAAAGAGTCATGTGATCAAAAAAAAAATTGAGAATCTTGAGGATACAAGGCATGAGGACTCCTTAATTCAAGCCCATAGTTATCGGCACCAAGAGGTATGGGATCCCAGTAAATTTTTAAGTTTTACCAAATTTCTCAATTTCGATTGTGAAATCTTTATCGTTGATTCCATGGGAATAAAGAAAAATTAGAATTGTTTGGGGTATGGAGGAATATAGGCACGCACAAGTTGACATTGGAAAGTTGGCATACAAAAAGAAGCTTCTTATTTGATAACCATGGTATTCACAAGGTTGGGGGTGTGGAAGACATAGCAACCCATGTCTATTCAACAAAGAAAGATGAGCATTATGATGGCAGCCAAAGGTATGCAAACAATTCAAATTTATGGTTTTCACTTATGTCATCACTGTATTTTTGTCATCTTGGACAACATGCACATGTTTTGGTATTTAGAGATGACTATCCTTTAGTCAAGTTCCAAGGTAGGCTAGATGGGACCGCAACATTCTCCTTTCACATTGGTTCTGGTTCAACTGATAAACATACTCATGAAAGAAGAAAGGTGAGTTATAGGGATGAAGATGTTGTGTTGGCAAAGGGATACAAGCATGTTAAGCACAAGCTAAGGTATGGAGGTCTTCTAAATTTGTTTTTATCGCTAGATTATGGTCATCATGGGCAACATGCCAAGATGGATGTTAGAGGCCTTAATTTTGATATGGTTGATAAGTTCTTCATTTTATACATTCAAAAAAAATTCATAAGGGATCATATATGGGGTGTAGTGAATTCTAACAATTTTGTGAAGGGCCAATACACACAATTCATGAGTCACTCATTGGAACCAAAGTGTAAGCTTGTTATGCAAGTAATTCTAGTCATTAAAGTGATACATTTTTAGTTTGAGACTACTTTTAAGGGGCTTTCAATCATATGGTGTGAAGAGAAGTTTAAGGGGGAAATGTCCAAGAGAATGGAGAGCATGATACATGAAAAAATACATGTAGGGGCAGTAAGACAAGTGGAATTTTCTGAGTTGAAACAACTAACTCTCATGAAGAGAATAAGTCACATGCATGGCATGTAGGGTGAAGAAAAAGTGGGAAAAGGTTTCTCGTACAAATAAATCAATGTTGGGGGCATAGGGCAGGCTCTAAGATATGAAAAGAACTTCCAAATTCTTCTTTACGTGAGCTAGATTCTAAGGTATGCTAGAGTGAACGAAGTTTTGTTGAAGGGAGACAATGCTAGTTTGCTACCAAGGTATGAAAAGAATCATTTAATCTTTTTCTCTCTAAGCCTTGCAAATTCTGAAAATGTATATTTAAAATTGGTGTTGTGGAGGAGCAAAATTCCATATATGAAGAGAAGGAATTTTGAAAATTGCATGGAAAAGAATTTACAAATGCACTCAGAAAATTATGAGTTTCTTATGTCATTTCAGCCATGTATACATTCTGGAGATGTGGTGAACAAAATCGACTCAGCGTGATGAATATACAAGTGGGTACTTGGTGTTGGTAGTAATAAAGGGATAAATGAGCAACTTCCGCTGAACATATGCCCATGGAACAAGATAAAAAAAAACATTGTACAATGCCCTATAAATCTGAAATTGGAAGAAAGCGCAGGGTTTTCCTTGGTGATAAATGTCCAATTGATGCATCACTCCTCCAAGGTAAGCAACTTCCATGTTTGTGGGGTTCAACATGTGCTTCCAAGACCATCAAGGTATATATTAAGGGCAGCGCTTTAACAATTTCTAGTTCTAATTTCTTTTGTTTGCTTACATCCATAGTGTTTCTTTTATGTGGCATAGACATGAAGAGGTTGTTGGAAACCAAATTGGTGATGGTTGGGTTGGCTCCAATAAAAATTTACAGGGTTGTTGAAAGTCAAATCAGCCCCCGTAACAAATGGTTCAAGGTTATAAAAGAGTTGGTTTGCTCCAAGGTAAGGAGACAAGTGAATTTATGGGCCAAGGGTGGAGTTATCGCTTTCACATATGAGTTTCCATCCTTTGAGAGATTCAAATTTGAGAGTTTGAATGGTGGAATCAAGAGTATATGCAGCTATTATGAGTTGCATAAAATGGAATACGCTTGGGGCAGCAAGGTACTAAAAAAAAAAATCATTTGTTGGGTGGATAAGGAGGTTGATAGGGGCTCCATCCTTCATGTCTTTCATAAATTTACAGCCACAGTTCCCAAACAAATATTGGTTAACAACACCAAATAGAAGGGAAAAATCATTGTTTTGACTAACATGTTTGCTTCATGTGCAGATAAGGACATAGGGGCAATCAAGGCCCTCACAATAGAAGACTACTTAGCTAGAATGCCATTTTCCAGCTACCTTTGTGATGACAAAGTCAAGGATTTTCTTGCTTGCAACATCTTAGGAGCATATTTTGAACATGTGGTTTCAAGAGTGAGTTGACAACATGAGGTGCTACTGATTTTGAATTTTCAGTTTGCTTAAGCCACACAAAAACTTCATATGCAGTTGTAGAAGACATCACCAAGAGGGGTCTTTTTTTTGGAAAGGACCTATGTTCGAGTTTAGCACAAGACCAACCATGGAGATAGCATTTTCGTTACTTCTATTGGTTGAGAACAAACAATTTTGGATAGGGAGGATTGTCATGTTCCTCTTTTGATGGGGACATGGTGGAAGACCCTTAACCTTTAAACCCTTCTTGCTGGCTAAGAGATAAGCATAAAGGGAAGTCAGTGTTAAAAGGTTTTAATTGAATATGTGTAAAAATACTTTTTTTTAAAGTACTTATGATTCTTATTTCACTTAAAGAGGGACTTTTAAGGGTCTTAGGGACTTAAGTGATTTAAAGAAAAGATCATAAGGAAAGGTTTTTTAAATCAATTTTTATATTACCATCCCTTTTTTTTTGGGCACCACACTTGGAGGGCTACAAAAGTGAAGAGGAATCATTTGGTGAAGGGATGTCATGTTTTGAATATTGAAAAATTTATCTATTAGCACACAAATGCTAAGTCAATTGTTTGAAGATGAAATCCTTCAAGTAAACGAAGTTAGAGGATGGAAACCCTCTTCCTTATTTGGGGTAACTCCATGTAGGGGTTATCATTGGATTCATTTGGTCATTCAAGGGTGTTTTAAACACCATTTATCATTTATAGGTTGATACCTTGCTTTTGGAAAAGTGGCGACTTGGTTGGAGGAGTGAAATCTCACTCTTTGATGGATTTTGTGCCCTAGGGGCAATTTTGAAATTATTCACAAATTTTTACAAGGTGGCGATTTATTTTGTGAGGTATTTAAGTATGTTTTGAAGGATTTATTGCCCTAAAAATATTCAGTAATTATTATATATATTTTCATCCTGGGCAAATTATTTCGAGGGGTTTAAGGCTCCAAAATACTTAAGATTTTTTGTCATAAATTTTGCCTATTTAATCGGTAATTTTTATGCAATTTATTGAGGGTTTGATAAGGGTTTTTGGGCACAAAAAGCACCTACAATTTCCAGATTTATTTTATAGCCAAGGACACTTAGGGTTTGAAGAAGGAAATCTGATTTTGAAGGTCATCTTTGCATATTTCGAACAACCACTAATTGCTTAGGGTTTTGCATAATTTTAAGCTATTTTGAAAGGTTGGTGGTAGCTAGGGTTTGTTGCAATTAAATCAATTTTTTTTAAAATTGGAGTAGGGTTTATAGATATTCCTTATTTTCAGCTAATTGTCCTTTTGGGGGACATTACATAGGGGTGTCATTAACATGTCGTGGATTTCCGATAAGCTTACGACAGAAATGTTATTGTAACCCTAATTTCAGAGTGTGGATTTTGATAAATCTTTTCATTGTTTGTTGAATGCAAAAAAGTGAAACAACATTAAAAGGACATCCCAAAATTTTCAGTGAGGATAAGGTTTGTATTGAAGGAAATGACACATGTGGAGGGAACCACATTTGTGGTGGAGATTGCATCTATGAGAGTTTCATTTTTGTAAACCACATTTTTCCAATGTCCATCTTATTTTTTCACCATGTTCCAAAAGAAATATAATCTCATTGCATATGTAATGCCTCATTATGTTAGTTGAAGATCAAGGATGTTATATACATGAAATTATAGAAACGTGTAAGTCGTGACCAATGTATTTGTGATTATTTTAACGTTGATTTTTTTTAATTGAAAAGCTAACCCTACCTATGTAGTCAAGGTTTAATGTGTGATAGGCTAGTTAAGAAGCAAACCATGTTGGAAACCAACCTATGTAACAACAATGTCAAGGGAACTTGGATCAACGACATGAAAATGACCACTATGCAAAGAATATGGTATGTAATGCGACCACTATACATTGAGCGGCATACATGACTTGGTTTTAAAGGCTTCAAGAGCATACATTATAGATTAGATCAAATATTTTCTGGGGGCATTCAACCTATATCTTAGTATTTGCCCTAGATTTGTATATAGAAAGGTCAAAATCTCTAATCATGATTATTTTATTACCATGGCATATTAACAATATCAGTTATCTAGATTATAATTTTGTGGAATTTTGTGTTATTCTAATGATATGTGGTAGATTACATGTCATTTTTTTAAGACAATTTAATTCAATAAAAGTTCTAGGAAGGTCCTAGTCACAACAAAGGAAATTGTGTTGCATGGGTTTGGTAGTATTCATATAGATTGTCACATTTATTATTAGATGACTATGTTGTGAGGTGTTATGAATGGACCGGTTTTGGTTGTTGATATTGCCTATCATATAATTTTTTTTAATGATGGATTATTTATTCAAAACTACTTGTCAATTGTTAGAATGATTCATTAAAGACCGTATTTATTATAGTTCTTTACGGGTTTTGCTGGCCTATTCGAACATTTCCCATGCAGTTGATACAATTTAACAAATAAAAATAATTGTACTTATAGCAAACAAAATATTAAACACACTCATATGGCCATTAAGTTTAACTTCATGACCATTACTCATAAGGTAAAACATTATTTAAAAGTTTAAAGAGATTTAATAATAAACTAAATAAATAAATAAAAAGAAAAAGATAGATGCCCTTCTTAAAGGATAGATAGCAATATGTGGATCTTTAGTGTAAAAAAGACATGTGAAAATAAATAGATAGATGGAAATTAAGAAGCCCTTGTGAGAGAAGAAGAAAGCGTAGAAACATGGCAAGGGCGTGGAAATATCAAGAGATGCTCCTCTTGTCACACATATTCAGAATTTGCAAGGTAAGCAAAGGGAGGGGCTTGTTTCCATGTAGTCAAACAACTCAAATTATACTTCCCTTCAGGGTGCTTCTATGCTTTCATTTCTTAATGATTACCCATAAACCTATTAGGCCTAAGGTAAGAGGATTCCATTATAACCCGTGAATGTGAATTGATTTAAAAGCTATAAATTGTTTTACTCTATAATGTCCCCTTTGTACAAAGTCAATACATATGGAACCCACAAGCCCATTTCTATACTTCTTGTTGGATGAGGGGTGATTGTTAGAGAAGCATATATTCGTGAGGATTGGTTATGTTCATTTGTCCTTAGTATTTTTAAGAGTTTTGGACCATTTCTTTTATTTTAGGGTCATCTCCAAATTTTAGGTGGTCAGTTGAAGGCAATACCCACACCATTAGTCTCCTCATAGGAGATTTACCCTAACGAGGGATTTTTATAGTTAACATTGTGTATGCCTTTAGATATTTTTAAGTGCATGTGTCCATTATATGTTCTTTGGGCAAAGCTTGTTCCTAATTCTTAGGGGCTTTTGGAGGGATACCAGAATATGACCATATCATGCAGTGTATCATTGGATATGGGTGTGAGTTAATTTTTCAGAGTGCTTTATTGAATGCTTTATCTCGGGGCTTTTTGGCAAGTAGTTCTCAAGCTATGGTTGATTTACTGATGAGAGGTCAAGGTTTATTGACTACTTAGACATTTTTATATTATTACACTAGCGCTTTGTTATGTGATACTTGATTATTAAGTGATATTAGTGTCATCAAATAAAAATAATATTTATTATTTGACACTAAGGCTAGGCACCTAGAGTTGGGAAATGGTTAATGAATAAATAAAGGTTGACCAACCACAAGATGAGGAATCTATGCTCGTTTCACATATTTTTAGACTTAAGAGTGCAACACCCCTTGTGTGAAGCTATTGCCTTCATCAATCTTAGTGTATCATTTGTGTTTAATACATTTTACGATTCTCTTGTACTCATTTTTTCTATGTGATGTCCTTGTTTGCCATCATGAGTAGCATCTTCAAGTTTGCCTTGTTTTGCTTAGCAATCCAAACCATAATGCATTTCGCTTCATTGAATCTTGAACTTGAGACAATTTTGTAACTAGATTGATGTTGTTTGTCCTCAATCCACTGGAATTGGTGAAGACGGTAATCAAATTTTTAAACATGTGTATAAGAAGGTGTCATTTCTTCTCTTGATGATGAAAAAGGTACATTTGGAACTTTGGATTAAGCTTATGCAAGTCTTTTATTCCTTTTGCCTTTGGTGCTCCACAAGAAGGCCAATTCATGTAGTTAGCTATGTCTATCATGAATATGTTTGATTATAGTTATCCATTTAGTGTTACCTTTCAAATGCTAATATAATTTATAGCTAGAGGAAGAAACATTAGATAAAAATAATATGTATTATCATCTTATTTAGTTTTGACAATTTGCTTAAAATTTATGTTTGCTTCTAATACAATCAAATTGATTGTTTTCTTTTCTTTTGGTCATCAATTTTAGGTCTTGGTTGACCCTACTTATTTGGTAAAAGTTTGTATGACGATTATGTTAGTCTTCATTGTGATTCTAACGTTTTTTAATTCTTATTTAAAGACAAAAACATTAAGGACGATAATTAATTAGTGAAACATAGGTTTGGAAAGATGGAAATTAGTCTTTTTGAACCTCATAGATTTCTAGAAGATGTTCACTAATTAATAAATGAGATTTGTTGAAGCTTTTACCACATGGGGGACAAAAGTGTTTGGAATTAATTTTAAACTTTGCTGAAAATTAACTTCTCTTACCCAATTGCACCCACCATGGAAGGAGAAATTCAATAAGTGAATTTAATGCACTCGCTGAAGGTAAACCCATAGATATATGTTTTCATCCTTTTGAAGATGAGCTTGGAAGAGAAGAAGCCATGAACCAGGAATGTACGCATTTTGAGTAGTTAAGATGTCTTTCAAAGGAAAACCACACAACTAATTTAAAGCATGGATTTTGCTATGAAATATGTTCTCAAATTGCTCATGATTATCTATCTCTTTGATAAATTGGAGAAGTGAGTATGTTTAGCTAGATAGTTGTGTTTTACCTTGAGCAATTGTGCCCTATCTTTGACTATGTTTTAGACATCTTTGATTGTGCATTCATTCCTTTGACTACATTTTAGACAACACTAGTTGTGTTTTCCCTTGTTGGATTGTGGGTGCTTATATATGCATGATATTCATTTGGAAATGACATTTTTTATTCATATGATGAATTTATATATGGAAAGGATCTAGTATGAGTTGTATAATTTGGTTAAATGAGAAAATGAAATCTTGTATGGCTATGATGATAAGCATCTATACCAAGAGTTGTATTGTATTATTTACAAATATGAAGGTTATTGTTCATAAACTCTATTCCAAGTTGTTTGTGATGTCTCCCCGATACTAAAATGTGTTATGTCGTGAATGGGATACATTTTGCCCTTATAGTTATCCAAAGTGTATAAATTTCCTCCTCAATTGTGCCCTACTAATTTAATTGAATTAACTTCTTTTGGTTGCGTCTTACACTTCTTTAGCCAAGTCTTTTCACATTAGGTTGCACTTTGTTAAAACAACAATTTTGTTTTTAACATTAAACGTTCGATTTAGAATTTGAATTGTCAAATGTATAGTGAATTAAAACATAGTAAAAATAAAGGCAACAAAATTGAACAGGATTTTAGGTTGTAATACCTTGAAAAAATCACATAAAACCTCAAGTTAAAGGCCACATAGAAGCTGCAATTAGAAAATGACAAAATGAATATCTAGATTTCTTTGTTGTACTCTACTGCAATTGGTCACACATTTAGCAAACCAATCTTGACTTCTTTTACCTTTGTATTGACATTATTAATATAATGATACCTTCAATCATGTCAATTTTTGGGCACGAACTACTTGGACATTTTGATGTTATTACATTAGCGCCATGTCATGTGGTACTTGATTATTAAGTGATAGTGTCATATCAAATAAAATAATCTTTATTATTTGACACTAAGGCTAGGTGCCTAGGGTTGGGAACTTGTTAATGAGTAAATAAAAGTTTCCCAACCTTGAGAGGAGGAACTTATGCTTATTCACATATTTTCAAACCTAGAGTGGGTGGCTACAACATACATAACTCATCTATAGATTCATGGAAGAAAACCCTTGGATCCAAGGATTAGAGGATGAAACCCTTCTAGTTTCTCGTGGGCAATCTCATCTATAAATTGTATTGGGAGTGATTAGGTATGATGAGGGATGATGAAGGACAATGAGGGACAATGAAGGTCGATGAGGGAGTGACTAGGGATGATGAGGACCAATGATAATGTGATTAGGGATGATGAGAGATGATGAAGGATGATTAAGGTTGACAAGAGAGGGATGAGGGACAATAACAAATTATGAGGGAGTGATTAGGGATGATGAAATATGTTGATGGAGTGATTAGGGATGATGAGGGACGATGAGGGCTAATGAGGGAGTGATGGTGGATCTCTAAGGACCATGTCACATAAAAACAAAGTGTCTAGTCCTTGAATTACTAAGCTTGAGAGGAAGCCAAGGGGTATTAATCTACTATTGAGAACTAGTGAGAGTAATCAATTGCTTGATACTAGATACACTAATTGGTACTAGACCTATTGAATGTTGGCCATAGGGAACACTCAACCACTTAATGATACATACATACATACATATACATGTTTGACCCTCTCTCTCCATATGGTTTGGGCAGAGGGAGATAACAATATGATTGATTTTGATACATGCCTAAGAAAATAGGGTTTGAAATCACTCCCCTCCATCCCAAATAGTAGTGGTTTTGTTTTTGGTAGTGGTAGTGTCCTATGTGAGTTTTGAATGCTACAAGATGACCTTTTTCAATGTGAATTTGGAATAAAGTAGTCAAGTCATGCATGCATGAGATTGGAATTCCAACATGCATGGATTGACCCATCTGTCTGACATTTGTTTCAGAGTGGATGGTATCTTTTTAGGATGACTCTCGAATGGTGTATAAATTAAGTAATAAAACTACTTATAACAATATCCTACCTAAAAATATATTGTTCATTCCATGGGTCCAAAATGCGTCTCTCACATATGAAAAATGATTGACCCATATGTCTGGCATTTGTTTAAGTATTTGTTTAGGATGAAAAATGAGTCTTTTTTTCCTACTGCTATATGTTACCACTTTCTTTAATTATCTTCTATAGGTACATATAAATCAAATATATGTGTGTATGCAGAGAGATAAATATCTCTACATAAAAATGAGTCTTTGTCTCCCTTTCATCCCCTAAGTGATAAAAATGAGTCTTTGTCTGCCTCTCATCCCTTAAGTGATAACTACATGTTTCAATTATAAAAAATGAGTCTCTTTTTATCCATATCTTCTTGTACTTTGTTAAACATCGAAGTCATTAGTTTAACTAATAATTTCATTACTTCTACATAAATCAAACCTATATAGAGTAAAGAAATGTCATATATTATAGCCAAGGCTTTACCTACATGTTTCTTATCTAGCTAAAAAATACCATGTTTAAATTCTTTAATTAATATTCTCTAATTAAACACTATCAATATATAGGCCAAGGCATTAACCATGTCAGGGAAATGAAAATCAAGAAGCCATGTAAACTATCTTAATAATTTAAAGAAGCAACATAATATCATTTGACATCATTCCTTAAGAGATGGAGGTAAATGAGAAGAATACAAAAGGATTATTGTTTGAGTATATAGTTATTAAAATCTCAAATTCACGTTTACCACATTGATGCCAAATACTGCAAAATGTGAACAATACATGAAGTTAAAACCTAAATAAAACAAACCAAAAGACCCAAAGTTCAAATTATTTTCATCTACAAACAAAAATACAAACTAGACCAGTATGTTACATATGTTGATAAGAAAAAATGAAAAAGCAAAAACATATCTTATTTTAAATCTATTTGTAACATAAACCCGTTTTCAATGTGCACAAAAAATTAAACCCCAAGATCATGATAGCACCCAAACTTACCATTAACAAGAAAGAGTAGAATGAATCACAAGGTGTGTTGTAAGAAATCATGTGAGTTGTAGAACTTCTTCTTCTTCTTTTTAATATTTCAAAAGCCCACCATCACTTTAATCATCACTTGAATAAATTTTTCTTACTCTCACCTTAAGGAATTATATAAAATCAACCTCTTTCTCACTCTCAATACCCAAAGAATTGTCCTCCTACTCCTCATCATTGAAAATCTCCTCATTTTGATCCTTGTCTCCTGATAGACGAACGAGTTATGTACAAATGAAACAACATGGTTGGAAGCATCAACAATGACTCAGACATTATGTTATCTAAAAAAGATGCAAAGTAAAGAAAACCGTCGATGGCCTAAAATGGTAATTGAAGTAGATCTAAGCAGAAGAAAAAACACGTGGATGAAACAAAAAAACAAACATATGAGTAAATGGGACATCAGCATGCAAGAATGCCGAAACACCAATGAGGAAATAAAAATGTATGTGAAAGAGAAATTCAGGATAGCCATATGGACAAAGCAGTTAGGACAGAATAAAACATACTACATCAATAAGTTTAAGTCCACATCAGAGCATGGAGAAAAGACATAAATAAGGGCAAAAAAATGGAGAGCAAAGATGTTGATTGCATTGTTGAGGACTAGCTCACATCATCTTAGGTGTGAAACTGATAGATTGACAATACACAAGGAAGAATGGAAAATGAGAACATGTTTATTTTGTGACAAGAGAGTAGTGGAGATAAGATGGCACTTCATTATGGAGTGTGCAACTTATAGTGACATATGCATCAAGTACAAAGATAGCTTGAGGGCTGACAACTTAACTGACGTGATTGAAGAGGAAAGGTTAAACAATACAACAATATTTTCTAATCAAAATCCATAGTATAAGAGTTAAGGTTGAGAAGGGTTAGAAAGTTTTCAATATTAGCAGGGCTTCCCTTGTGTCAAAAAGTGGTATCACAGAACAATTTTATTGCAGCTCTCAGTCCCATAGACTGCTTGGTATCATGAATATTATTAAAATATTTCATTTATTCATTCTCAAGGTCCACTACCAAAAAATACAACCCATCCCAACTTCCCATGCCCTTTATTTTAAAAGGCCTCTCCACAATAGCCTAATAAATTGGAAATGCTATCAAATGCAAACAAATTACCATGATCCACAAATAAAAATAAAAACCAAAACCATATGTTTCATACACTTATAAAACCATGAAAAAACTATAAACCCTTTTTCAATGTCACCCAAATGAGAAAACACAGTAAAAAGAGAGAAAAATATTCTAAACACTTTGTTTAAGGTCACCCAAATAAAAAAGCGTAGGTGGGTGCAACCTTCATTTACCTTTCATGTGAATGGATGGATGAACCTTTTCATTATTAACTTTTTGGTGAGATAGAAGGCTTATATGAATTAGCAATGTATTTGAAAACAACATGGTTTTCTCAAAAGGTATGTTCATATTCTCTAAAACAACAAGTTTTTTTCATATCAAAGCAAAGCAATGGATTATAAAACAAGATTAAATTAATGATTTTTATATTGTGTCTTTGTGTTTGGAGGGAAGCATGATTTTAAATTGATGGAATGATGTAGCATGCATTATCACATGGCAATCCTTTTCATTTATTTTGCACATGGTATGCTTTTCTATCATGTATATAATATATTTTCAAGTAACATAAATGTTTAGGCTATAGACACCATTTGTTTTATCATAGGGTATTTAAGTTGTTGGATAACTTGTAACTTTATTACCTCTTATAAATTTTTATGGTCTACCTGAATTTTCACCTTGTGTGTGTGTGTGATTTTTTATGGTCTACCTGAAAGTTCTAGTGAAGGCCTTTGCACCTTCATCATTATAAGATGCTATTAAGAGGGTATTGACACTTGATCCTTATATGCACAAGAGCATATTTTCGTCTCAACCTAGAGCACCTACTACCACACAATAAAAATATTTTTTAGAAAGGAGGACAACAAGGCAATATGTTTGATTCATACCCTCAAAGAGATATACCTCAACCCATTTCTCCCACTATTTCTAAAAAAATTAATGAGCAAACTACGAGTAAACTTTAAAGAAAAAAGTAATGCTCTATGTGCAAGAAGCATTGGGAGTCGGGGTATAGATGCCTTGGCAAGGGCCAAGTCCATTACATGAGGTAATATATGACAAGGAGGAGGTTGGTTATGAAATTGATGAATCAAAATATCAGTAAGCAACATAGGATCATATTGTTGAGCATGAGCCTGAGTAGTTGGTGAAGGATAATATTGGCACTAGCAAGGGTACACTTGTACCTCTTTCAGGATCACCATGATATCATCCATTCAGATTTTTTGGATAGTTATCTGGAGTACATATTACTATTTTCATTAATACTTGAGCTACCCACATTTTTATTGGCTATGGCCTTGTATCCAAGAGGAGATTGAAGGCAAATGACATCTCGAGTTCAATGTGACTATCTTTGATGGTTTCACTATCCCATGCATCAAGGTAATTTGGCAACTCAAATTATCTTTGGGTGATTATACTATAAATGATTTCTATGTTGTTAGGTTGGGGGAAGCACAAATGGTTCTAGGTATACAATTACTGCATTCCCTTTGGAAAATTTCCTAAAATTATTAGTCCATGGAGTCGATGTTTAAGTTGCATGGAAGAGATGTGGTACTTAAGGGCATACATGATAACTCACCACAGGTAAATACAACCAAGAGGATGGAGAGGATCTTCTATAAGTTACAAGCTTTATGGGAAATTGGTTACTTTGTGATAAAAGGTATGCCTACCATACCTTCTAATGACCATCATTATTAGTGTAGGTTTTTATTCCGTTTAATGGTTTTTCCATACACATGTTTAGTTTAGTTTGTTTAGGTGTCTTTTAGGCCATTATGAAAGATAATCTCACATTCATAAAAAGTGAGGATATGGTTATCTTTCACCTATATAATGTCCCTTCCTAAAGATTTTATGGTTAATGATGTTAATGTTAATATTGTAATCTTTTGATTGTTAAGTAATTTCTTCTTCTAGGTCATGTTTGATTTCACTAATACATATAGGTGATCACATCATGTATTTGACTCTATCCAATAGATCCTCGATTGTGGCCCACTCTGACATGGTATCAGATCTTTTTTGGTAGGTGAATTTCATTGTTCCTGTTGTGAAATCTTGATTTTCAACTTATATTTTATATATTTTCCATTCATTGACTTAGCATATTATAGATTAACCATCTCTCAGATTTTTCTCTTCTTTTGGGATCCTCTGCAGATTTAAATTATAAAAAAAAGGAAAAGGAGAAGGCATCTTTTGTTGGTCGCATATCATTTGCTGGGCTTTCATGTAAAATGGCTTGTGCCATTAGATATAGAAGGTGCTAAAACCTTAGGATCAATTGTAAACATGACCTAATTTTTTGATGGTCAATTTTTGCCTTTTTTGAAGGGTTTCAGTGCTTTTCTAGGAATTTTGCGCAAATTCGTACAATTTGCAGTCTTCAAGGAAAAATATTTTCTAGGTTTTTGGAAATCCCTAGTTGGTCTTTAGTTGATTTTCAAGAGGTACAATAAATCTAGTTTTTTGAGAAAATTGAGGTTTTCGCCCCTGTATACACTACAAGAACCATCGACATCTCTGATAACTACAAGGACTTATCCAAACCCTGACATGCTAAAACCTTGATGACTTCAAGTAGAGGCTACATCCCTAATGGAAAATCCCAACTTTGGGATAAAACTGTGAGAGTAGTTACCATCCCCGACAATGGGATTTTTTACTACAAGCATAGTCAACTTCCCTGACATTGGAGTTACTACTGCAGGAGCAGTTGTTAACTCCAGAATCATGAGTTTAGATTACAGGAGTATTCCACTTCCCCAACATCAGGATTCTAGATTGTGAAAGTGGTTAGAAATATCGACACTTGCATAAAGGGGTTATTAACTTTGACACTTGCATAGAGGGGCTACAACCTTGATACATTTCCATATTACGAGAACGAGCAACAATCCTGGCATCAAGACTCTAGGGTGCGCATGAAATATCAAAACCTAATGCAACAGGGTCCTGCAACCCTAACATCAAACATTTTGATTGTAGGAGCAGTCTAAAACCTTAGCAAGTGCGCAACCTCCTCTAAACTTTGATGATGGTATAAAAGATGTCAAATTTAATCCATTGAAGTGTGACAATATTCATCTTCAAAAAGGGGTCTTTTGGGATGATGTCACTCCCACGTCAATCACATCAATTAAAGTGAGGGGAGAGAGCACCCAAATTTGGTCTTATCCCCTAATGATATGGGAGTTAAGCCCTTGGTTGTAGCCAACCCAAAATTGATTAACTCTTTATCTAAGAGGGCATAAGTTTTTTGTTTTGGTTCCAAGAGATCTAAGAATGATGAGATCTAAACATTTGTATGGTGTTTCACATTTTACACAATTAGAAGTGACATATGATCCAAATAAGTATCATCAAGCTTCTAAGCATCCTAAATGGAAACTAATTATTGCAAAAGAAATTCTCTATTCGAAGAAGAATAACACTTAGGACTTGGTTCCACTCCTGAAAGGAAGAAACCTAGTGATATGTAAATGGGTGTACCATAATAAGTATGTGGCATGTATGTCTATTGATAGATACAAAACCTAACTTATAGAAAAAGATTTTTCAATAGTTAAAGGTGTTGACTACTGTAAAAACTTTGTTCTAGTTACAAGGATGAATTATATTAAGCTATTACTCTCCTTTGTTGCAACACAGGGATTGTAAGTTCATTATATGTACATTTAAAGTTCCTTCTTACATGGAAACTTGTAGGAATAAATCTATATGTCCCAACCTCCCAAGTTCGTAAGTAGTTAGGACTCTAGATTTATGTGTAGACTAAAAAATTCTTTGTATGGTTTGAAACAATATTCTTGATCTTGGTATGAAAATATTGAAATGTTATTAATCAAATTTAGTTTTACATGAATTCCCTCCAACACCACAGTCTACACCAAGAAATTAGATGGGTAAATCTTGATTTTGGTCCTCTATGTCGATTATTTAATCATCATAGAGAGTTACACCAAGAAGATTCATGATTTGAAAGATCATATAATGAATAATTTTGAGATGACTGATTTGGGATTGTATTTTTTCCTTAGTCTTCAAATTTCACAATTTGAGAATTGAATTTTTGTTAATCAATCAAAGTATGCTCAAGACATACTTAACCACTTCAACATGAAAGACTAAAAGTTTTCATTGACACCTTATTAGTCTAGAGTTGAGATTTAAACCAAGTGTTCTTATTTTATTGATGGTACACTATATAGGAAATTGGTGGGAAGTATTTTTTACTTGAATCATACTCTTAATCTTTCATTTTATGTGAACTTTATATCACACTACTATCTTGACCCCGATGAAATCCATTTACAAGCTAAAAAACACATTCTAAGGTATCTTCAAGGTACTACTAACTATGGGATTGAGTACAATTCAATAGAAAAAGCTTCAATTTTAGGTTACACTTATAGGTGAGAAATAATAGTTGTAGGCTACTGAGATAGTGATTGGGAAATAAATCTAGATGATCACAAGTCAACTACAAGATACATATATCATCTTTGAATAGGTCATGCGAATTGGTATTGAAAAAAATTGAATTAATATAACTTTGTCCACTACAAAAGCTAAGTATAATGGAGTCATTAATTCTATCCATAATTCAGTTTGGATCTAGAGCTTGATTTTAGAATTTTGATTTCCACAGACCCAATCCACACCGCTTTGATGTGATAATCAGTTTGATATACACATTTCTTAGAACCTAGTGGAACACCAAAAAACATTATATTCAGTAATTAATATAGGATAAGTTCGTGGAGTTAAAGTTTTTATGAATAGATGATCTATTTGTATACATATTCAAAAAACCTTTCTTGAGGCTCAATTTGTTCAACTCAGACAAATTTTGGGAGTGAAGGTGGGTGTTTTTTAAGGGGAATAATTTAGTGATTATATTGTCCTTCCATTCATCGAAGTACATATTAAGGGGATATGTTAGTGTATTTAACAACTCAATGAGATTCACAATTATATTCAGTAATTAATATAGGATGAAGTCATGGAGTTTAAGTTTTTATGAATAGATGATCTATTTGTATACACATTCAAAAAACCTTGCTTGAGGCTCAATTTGTTCAACTCAGACAAATTTTGGGAGTGAAGGTGGGTGTTTCTGAGGGGGGATAATTTAGTGATTCTATTTTACTTCTCTTCATCAAAGTACATATTAAAGGGATATGTTAGTGTATTTAACAGCTCATACACTTTTAGACACTCAAATTTTATCATTAAGTGTTTGACAATGTTTAATTTTGACATCCTTACCCCTTCTTGGCTTATTTTCCATTTCATCTTGAAATATATATAACAGTATTCGATATTCCATTTACCATCTTACAATTAGTAAAAACATAATTTAATCATCTTATTCTACTTGTAGAGTTTAGTCAACCAAATTCTAATAGTTTTTGTCCTTCTAGGAAAAGAATGCAGTAGGCTAACAAGGCCACATTGTAGCCTTTTCCACTAAGGTGGCCTTGTCCCTCGTACTTTAATGGTAAATTTTTGAATTCGATACATTTCATATTACCCCTCCCAAAATTTTAGTAAGGTCATTTAATGGAATATAGTTCTATATAAACACATCAAGGCCTCTCCAAACACATCTAATAATCACTTGGGAATTCTATTGCACTTTGAACAAAATAACACTATTATTTTCAATTCCAATCATGATTTATTCTAATAGTCATGAGCTAATTCTAATGTCATTTTATTGTAAGTCAAGGGCACTCTTTTTCAAACATTTAAGTCAATATATCTAGTTGCATAAAAAATATTAATATCTACACACTCACTATAGGAGGGAGAACTACATCGACCTAAAGTTTTTTTGGGCTATATAGGTAGCATTTATATTACACCAGGTTTTCTAAGGATAACTCAACTATTTTCATTTTTTGATTCCCCCTTTTTTATTTGATTTATATTTTGTTTATCTTGTAAGATCTATGGTTTTGATTTTATAGCTCTTTTGCATGGTAAATTAGGATACATAGTCAATCAGTAATTTTTCAAGATGACTGCAAGTTCTTGGTTAGAGAATCAAATATATAGTCAACGAGGAAGTGAATGCAATCAAAATACAAGGTCGTAGTGTGTACCTATCCTCCTAGTGCAACTTTCTTCCATCATATTTTTAAATTTTATTTTTGGTTGACATAATTCATAGGTATTTTTAGTAAGTTTTCATCAATAGTTAGCTTGCACAATCAACATATATTCAATTTGAGCTAGATTTGCACATTTATTTGTCAATTTACTATTTATAGGTCTTTAATTTTTTTTAAAATTAATGTATTTAATATTTATAATATGTAGTTTATTTAGATTTAAATCAATTTTCAATAGTTTTATGTTTATTAGTTTTCATTGTTAAATCAAAAAGAACATTAAACATTGTGGTGAACCCGTAATTTGATTTAAATACTACTTGTTGTTTTCTTGATTTTTGTCCTAGGTTTTCATTTTTTTTTAGATTCTTAACATTAAAATAAACCATTATTAAACCTTGGATATAAATCTTAAACCACAATTCAATCTTCTTCAACCTTGGATATAATTTGACACTAAATAAATTATTGTCACTTTAGATAAAATCTGTCACTAAAGCTCTTTCTTTTAACCTCAAGTTGAAATTTATTGATTTTTATACACAAAAATATTTCTATCTTATTTTCTCTTTATTTTCTATTTGTTGTTTGTTTTAATAAACTGTGTTCTAGTAGCTTTATAACTACTTAGTGATTATCATTAAAGACTAAGTGGTGATATGTTTTATGAACACTATGGTGTGAGGGGTACTACCTCAATACTCAAGCCATTGTACAACACTAAACATGGATTTAATTTTTCACGTACCTCAAAGTATATTATAAGCACCCAAGATCCCTTTTTTATACCATAGTAAACATCTTTTAGTCATTTTATTTGTGGTACATCTAAGAGGAGCATATTGCTTAGGGAAGTTACTCTCATTGCACTTTTGGAGATGGGATAGTGCACTACAAAAATTAATTTTAATCTATATTTAGTGATCTAAAATATTTGACTAATACTACTCTATGAATGAATAAGTATATTTCAGAGGCCACGTAATCATTCAAACCCTTGCCTAGATCACCCTTTATACCTTATTTTTTTGCTTGTACTATATTCATAATGGGATCAATGAGTGAATCTTTCTTTAATATGTTACATAGCATTATGCAGTTCATTATTATATCTTGTATTGATTTTCAACATGCTACTCATTATGTGTTTACATGGATTCAATGTCAAATTAATATAGAAGTTATAATAACCAAGGCTCAATGCCATGGCCTTCCTATTTCACATGGTTGCACTACTATATCATTTATCAAATCTAAAATGATTTAGGAATAACAGGAATCACATGTTATACATTATATCAAATCTTAAACTTCAAAGGATATTCCATTGCTTACTTCACACCCTCTTGAATGCCATATTATGGCTCTTATTTTAGAACCCAATCCTCAGGAAAAGTCTGCTGAAATAGATGAATCAAAATTTATGGAATATCTTTGTGAACATCCAGAAAATGTTGAATCACTTTTATGTGTTGTTATATATGAAAAAAATAAATGTTCCCAAGGTAGCTCTTCCAATTTTTTATTCATTCCTATTTATACACCTCCAATTACTTCCATAACATCATCCTTTGATTTGGAAACATCACTTGGTTTCCAACAGATATCCATGCCTATGACTACTCATGCCATTTATACTCCTCCAATATCCTCTACAAATTATACTCTTGATAATATCTTTATTGACATAAAATCTAAGTTATATTAAATTTATCAAACTCTTTGTCATACTATACCCTCTATGGACTCATGTTCTTTGTTATATAATCCTTTAGCACCAAAAATTGCATCTTATCCATTATTAGTTGGATTTATGTCTCCTAAGATTCCTTTATATGAAGGCAAAGGTGATCCTAAACAACATTTTTTTGTATTCCATGCAACTTGTAATGACAATTTTTTAACAAAGCTCTTTCTAAGAAGTCTCAAGAATGTGATCTTAGATGGTTTTATGATCTTCCTCTTCATTTATTAAAAAATTTCAATCCATTGGTAAATTAGTTTTTTACATATTTTTATATAAATATTGGTAAAAAGATATCAAATTATCATATTTCAAAGCTAAAACAAGGGTATAATGAAATAATAAGTGAATATGTTATAAGATATAATATTATGCAAGAAAAAATGAAAAATTAAAGCGCTGACAATGAACTCCAAGATATTTTCACTCAAAGTTTGTTATCTCAAATTCAAGAGTCATTTGTATTTGATAAGTTTAAATTTTTTGATGACTTATGTCATATAGTAAAAGAGCATGAGTTCTAATTGATTAACTTAAAAAATCTCAAGCATACTTCAAATTTTCCTTCTACTTCAAATGTCAAGTTTCAAAACAAGACAAATTATAAGAACAAACACAAAGAAAGAAATATTGAAGCTAAATTATAGTTAATAATATATCAAAACCAAAAAAAAATATTTAATTAAAATCTCCACCAAGGATACAATTCTAAAGGTTACCATCACCTCCTCATGTATTATGACAAAAGCCACTTTAATTTAATCTCATCACTTTTCCTCCTCCAATGGAAGTGGACATGTCTAGACCACAATATAAAAGTTTTTATAGAAATGCATATTGTGAATATCATCAAGGTATTAAGCATTCCAAAAATATATGTTTCAACCTCAAAAAAAAACTTCAAGACCTCATTGATGAGAATGCTATTGATATTGGCACACCTAGTGAAGAGGCCAAGCCAAAAGTAAATAATATTTAAAATCTCAAAATGTACAAAGATCCTTATCATGAATCAAATAAAAAGGATAATTTTGGATTAAATTATGAATATAATACTCATATTTATCATTATACATATGGACATTCACTTGATAGCATCATTGGTATAGTTAAAGGCAAACAAGCATCATATCCTATGATTACATTTGATGATAGTGAAATTGTTGATTATGATTTAGATAGACACATACTCTTTATTTTAGCATATATTAACAAACAATCCATACATATTTTTGTGATATAAAAATGATTAATTGAAAATACATGCACCATAACACTCTACTCTCTTGGTTAAACAAAACAAGATTTATAAGATCATTCCAGAGTTGTCAAAGAATTTGATGGTCATACACATGATTCTCTTGGGCATATAATGCTACATTTACAAGTGGGATGTCTAATAGTTCCTACTCCATTATTAGTTATACCAAGCACAAAGGTATTTGATATGATATTAGGATACTCTTAGATACAAAAACATATAGTAGGACCTTATATAATGCATAAGTGTTTAAAATATATTAATAGTAATCAAGTGGTCAAAATTCCATGAATTCATTATCAATATTCTTGAAAACCAATGATATTTACTCCTACAAATAAGTCGGATGAAACATACATTGAATGAAATGATAATGAAATAGTCTATAAAATCATTAAATAACATATTATATGTTCAATTTATCCATCTATTTATGATCATGATATAGTTACATGAGCATAATTAGTTTTCTCCAAATTACATGTTGCAGTATCCTAAGTAAAAAGTGGCACCTAAAAAGAGGTTTTCATATCCTAAGGTATCATAGGTTATTTAGAGAGCTTTGTCATAGGCACAAGTAGTTACATATTATCCTCTTACACATGAGGGTATAGGTTCACATGGGTATATGAATAGTGATTCAGATAGTTATATTACATCATATGATCCTAATTGATATTCAAAGGCATCTACAGTTGGCACATCCTCTTCATAAAAAGTCACTCCTTCATACAATGTAGTTGGATATACATATGTGCATTGTCTTGATGAGATACTTGGTTTGACACAACCTCATACTTCCTCCCAACCCATTGATTGGGAATAATATCTTGATTATCTACTTGCATATTCCTTTGTACATAACTTCTATACGTTTACTTCATTGTTGCTTATTCTATCCAAACTTTCAAGCATTCTTCTATCCCTTGGGTTTATTTTCACTTTGAGAAATTTATCTCTTGTATTTTCAAACTAATTTGAACAATACAAAACACTTATCCTATAATGATTTCAAGGCACATTCTTTATGACAACCCATTTGCTTACTGTTGCATATCCATCATATCATGGTTTCTTTTGCAAATACATGGAGACATCTATTTACTCCTACATCCTACATGAGCACACATAGATTCTTTCCCATCATGGGGCATGGAAATTCTTATCTACATTATTATAATTCAAATCCTCATACATCAAGTGAATATCATTTGTATTCCTTCTTTCCACAATATACTTTAGCACCTTGTTGCAGATTGTATGAATCCCTCCCATTTTTTATTATTTTTGAAGCCTTTCTTCTTAATATTTTGAATTTAAAATAGAAAAAAAATGAAAACATTCAAATATTTAAAAAATTACATTAAAAAAATCATATATTTCAAAAATTTAAAATCATGACCTAGAAGCATTCTCTTATGTTACTAAGCTTACTTATTTTCATATGTTATTTATTTCATATCAAGTGGATAAAATATTTAAGTTTTCAATACACAATTTTTTTCATGATGTATGTTAGTGTGATATAAGACATACTTTTACATGGCTATTTTATGTTGGGATTCCATTGTTACCAAAAAAATGTGCTAGGTTGGGGACATCTATTTGTCCTCCATGAACAATTCAACAGGTTATATCTATCCACAATCTCTATAACATGTTGAACTATATATCATACAAATGTTTTACTATTCAATCAGACTTTCCATTAAGCTACATTTATATATTATTTTCTAAAAATGATAATGATACAAATGGTTGACATATACTAGTCTCATTTATTCTATGTTTCTTTTCAAATTCTCACTTTACTACATGATAAGTTAGGACTCGTTTGTTTATTATGTGTGCCCTTGGTCTTATGTGTGAAACATATACATGTTCTTGATTGTATAGAATATCATGTCATTTGAGTGTGGACCTTGGCCTTGTGTGTTTAAGTGACATTCACATGTCCCTTGTATGTGTCTTTTTTTTTATGAGTGACATTCTATTCAAATTAAATGACATTTTTTATATGTTCATTTCTTGTTACTATGGTTCCATGATTCATATCATTTAATTTTATTTTTCATTTAATCTCATGCCATGGTACATATCATGTACATCATTCTTATGTGATTCAATGATGTGTGTGTGTGTGTGTGTAGTAATATAAAATATCAAAATTGGTAGCTTGAGTGTGGCTTGTGACACCCAATTCATAGGTCCCTATTGAGAGCATATATATATATATATCAAAATTGGTAGCTTGAGTGTGGCTTGTGACACCTAATTCATAGGTCCCTATTGCGTGCTCTCATGACCCTTCTAGACACTTTTTTACTTATTTTCAATTATCCATAGACTTTTAAGACCTAATTCCAGCTCAACCAAGGTGTTTTTTAATGTTAATTCCATCCCTTTAGGTCTCTTACCTATAGGATAATATCACTCACCTTAGACTATAGCGTTGGACCCTAGGGTGTCCCATTACTAATGCTCCTATCCAATCACATTTTGAGCCCAGATGACCATTTTCTTTCGATATCTCTTCTTCATTGTGTTGATCTATCATGAATACATTCAACCCATGACCCATAAATCTCTATAAAATCTCATTCAAAGTTCATTTAGAAGGGGTTAGCAAATATTACAAAAACAAGCAAGAATATAAGCAAGACTACTAAGGCAAATTTCTCTATTCTCTACATATAGCCATACAATACAACTACTAGCATATTCAAACCCTCACACCAGTTCTTAGCCACCTCAATCACTCTCAGTTTGACATATTTCTATCCGCATAACACTATTGCACAAAGAAAATTGTGTGGGAGAACTACATATGGCTTGATCCATCTTCAGAGTATTGGTATGTAGGCAACATGCTCACACAAGGGGTGTGGATACAATTTTAGTGTATCTTACACACACTAACTCCCCTTCTTTCTCAAAGTTTTATTCAAGAACAATAAAGGTCTAGGTTTTAAGATTAAATCATATTTATAAGGAACTCTATCAACGTTTAATATTTAAAATTTTACAAGCAAGCTCACACAGGGACAACAAACAAAACCCATAAAAGTCAAATCTCTGTGACTAGTTTAGACAATAGTGGTAGGACCTAGACTATAACACCAGACTTTAAAGTTCCTTATTTTTTATGCTCCTATCCTTTCATATAAAAAAATCTAGATCCTGATTCATGACACTATCCCAGTCCTACACAATTGGTATCAACCTCTGTCTCAGCCGTATCAACCCAATTTTAAGCTTACATTTCTCCTCTTTCATTACTATTTTTAGAAAGCTACAAAGGTCAAATAAATTATATAAATTAGTAGTTAAATTATTGTAGTATTATTTAATGATTTAGTCAACTCAGACCTTTAACTAAATTATAAATAAGACTCCAATATTCTAAAAATAGTTAAATCATTTGGTGAACTTGACTTATTTCATTTGCACATAAAAAACCCTAGAGTAAATTTATTATTGATTTTTTCAATAATATTCTAATTTTTTCTACATATTTTAAATTAAAAATTCATATTTAATTTTTAAATTTACCTTACTAATTTAAAAAATTATTTATTCTAAACCCTAATTAAATTTACTAGGTCCTTTTGCACACAAAAACCTTAGAAACCCTAGGGATAATTTCTTAGTAATTTTAAAAATATTTTCTTGATTTTTTACCTGTATATTTAAATAAAAAATTCACATTAATTTTTAAAATTTTACAGTAATTTTAAAAATAATCATTTTTCAAAACCTTAGTTGCAGATACTAGGTCCCTCTAAATCAAGAATTTTTTTCAATATTTTTTTAATTTTTTACCTACATATTTAAATAAAAAATTCACATTAATTTTTAAAATTTTATCATAATTTTAAAAATAATCATTTTTTAAAACCCTAGTTGCATATACTAGGTCCCATTGCTTTTGAGGTATCACCTTACATCTAAAATCAGATTTCACATAAAAATAGATTTCATTTATTTAAAAATATTTCTTGCATTTATTGTAAATAATAACGAGACCATACTCAGTCCTATCATGTACATGAATGATAAAGTTTACCATATGTTAATACAAAGTTTCATTCTTTGCATTTAATGTTTACTTTTCATAATATGCGATGAGATTAAGAAATTTAGTGCTAAACATATCAAGATACCTCTTGCCTCACCTCCCTTGGAGCCTTTATCCCATATCGAGTCATGTTGCATGGTCCATTTTTCTCTTCCCCAAGTCACTACCCATTGCTAAAGAGCCCATTTGACACCCTTTGTCCATCCACCACCTCAACCTATTAATTATCTTCACTCTTCTCTCATAGCTACTACTAGTCTTATACAGATAGTAGATAATGCAATTAGAGCTGTTACTCGATGTGCTACCATGCCTCCCCCACCTAGTCAGGAGCCCTACCACCCTCATATTCCTTTTCATCCTGGCCCCAACCCACCTGCACAGGTAAATCCGTATAAGGCATATGATATTGTTGATTAGTTGAGAAACACACCAACTAATATTTTTATGTTAAAATTGCTTAGAAAGTCAATGTGTTCAAGGACATTCTTTATCAGGCACTCACTCAGACTTTTATTCCCATTGATTCAAAGCCTTCTTATTTTGCATCGGTGGTCAACATGTTAAAAACTATAGAAGATGTTATTTCTTTTGATCATGAGGACATGCCATCTTAGATAATTATTGATCAAAATTTACCACTGTTTATACAAGCTCAAGTTAAAACCAACACAATTAAGAGAGTTCTAGTTGATAGTGGTTCCAAACTTAATATATGGAATATTACATTCTTATAGACCATGGACATAGATATGGCATCCATGCAAAAATCATATAAAAATATTAGAGGGTTTGATGATATACCACAATAGACATTGGGCACCATTGCTTTGGATATCATGGTGGGCCCCAAAACCCTTTCTACATAATTCCAGGTCATGTCAGGTCTTCTTCATTATAATATTTTACTTGGACAATCTTGGATACATGCTATGGGAGAAGTTCTTTCTACTCTTCATCAATGTGTTAAGTTTTTCCATCAAGGATACCTATACACATGCCCAATAGATAACCAACTATTTAGATATTATCGAATTATAGAGTCATCTTCGACTATTTCACTAGATGGGACACCTCATATCACCATTCAATCACCACCTCATTGTATTTCTCTTGATTAGATAAATATATATGAGGTAAGAGAGACAAGGACATCTCACACTCCACTTACAGTTATCTCCTCAAATCTAGATACTCAACCAATCATAGCATCTTCAGCCATTCTAGCTACTCCATCAATCATGATTCCTACAACTATTACAATTATATAATCACTGATAGTAGTTTTAATAGTACCAGTTGATTCTACATATATTGTTCTTCCAATTACAATTACTTTGACAATTATAGATACTCTCACAACACCACCATCTTATACTACTATAGTTGATGAGACTCTCATATCACAATTATCCCTTGTGGTAAATTATGAGTTATCATATGTACATGATGTTGATACAAATTTCCAAGCTACTTCAGATGATGATACGACACCTATATTTATAAATGACTATTTTTATGGATTGAGCTTTACATCAATTGATCTAAGAGAGTACTGAAATGACTCTAGAGATCTCATTACACATCTTACATCACTCGTATCATCTCACACTACACTCTCAGAATACACTCCACATTCATGGCCATGGACAGATCACATGGCACATACAATTCACATAGTTACTATGATCATAGGAATTTGACAAAGAGAGGAGGTTATATCAAGTGTTAGTCTATAAAACCATGAAATTAACACACTAACATACTAACATCTCTAAGCCTAGATCTTAGGGGGAGCTTACTGAATAAACAATAATTAAAAACCCAACTAAAATGCAAAAAATAATAATCTTTACTTTCTTTAAGAGATCCAAATAATTTCTTCATTTGGCTTGCTCGATTTATGCATAAGAAGTCTTCATCAATGACATATAGCTAACATCATCTCCTATATGTAACATTGTTGAATACTTGGTTTGATTGATATGGCTTCGCTCAAATTCAACATTATAACACTAAACTTTTAGCTTCATGAATCTATTATTGCATTATAACTCTACTTTGATTGAGCTCCTTAAATGAAGAGATCTAAGCTTGCTTTTATAGGCTTTCAAATCCCTTGAAATTGGCTAAGTTTGACCATAGTTAAGTTCATTAACTTTGGTTGAGTTTGGCATATTCCTAAAATAATTTTTAGATATTTTTCATTTGAGACAACTCACAAAAGTAATGAGTAGCTTCTAGAATGTTCTAAGATGATCTTGATATTTGAATTTTTTTTTGGTAATTGATTTATTAGCTCATTTGCTCAAGGATGAATTTAATTAGAATTTGAAATTGATTTAACTTGCTAATTGATTTTGATTAGGATGTGCAAGTCAATTAATTCTTTTTAGATATTTGGTCATTTGTTTGATTTTGATTAATTTAATATGTATATTTTCCTTGTTTAATTGATTTAATAGGCCAAATTGATTTAATGTAAGGTTATGAAGCTAAATTCAAGACTAATATAAATTCTTAGGTTAAATGTTTGATGATTGGTAAGAATTGGTCTAACAGTCTGATGCAAAGTCATTGGTGGCCAAATTTACATGTCTACAATTTGCACCTATTTGAAAAGATGTTACAAGTTATAAGCATAGTAATGTCTTTTTAAAAAATAAAGTGGTTCTTTATGCTTACAACTGCAATGGTAATAATTGAATTATAGTTTCCCCCTCGAGGGACCGGTTGGTAAGTGGGTCGGCAAATGGTCCCTCGAAAGAAAGAAGAAAAATGAGGGGATCAAACAAATGAAGATGATGGAGTGACAACATAATGATTCTCAAAGTTGAGAAAAATCATTGAGAAATACAAGTAGGATGGTGTACAATGGTTTTCCCAAAGGTGGTTATAAGCATTGTACCCCGATAGTGTCAACGTGGTATGATAACACAATAATTTTTCCCAGTAGGTGATATAATCATTGAGAATGCATGTGAGATGATGTATAATATTGATGCAATATACCCCGATTATTAACAACATAATTAATAACTAAAGATTGATAACTTGATAAAGAGGATAAAGATGAATTTGAGACAATATGCTAGTAGGGAGATGTTTGTCTAAACTAACAAAGGTTGAAATTCTTTCATTACTTAATTACTTTATTTGGGATATGATTAGGATTATTATTGATGTCGATGATAAGGAGATGGTGATGCTGTAATGATGTTGTAGACCTCTCAAAGCTAATTTTTTGTTGTATTATTTGATGGTAGGCCTCATGATAGAACACCATGGGGGCTTGGCCAAAATATGCATAAGGACTAACTCTCGATATCTGATACTCAATGAAAAATAATTTTACTGATGATAAAAATTATGATGACAATGTAGACATTTGAATATGGATAGATTTAAGAATAATGTGAAAAGAATCACCTAATGAACATACATAGTCTGAATCAAGGCCACAATGCTGAAAGAAAACAAACAGGCACACAAACAAAGAAACAAAACAAACAAATAAAGAAATGAACAAGTGTTAGTCCTTATGTTAGTATAAACAACACAATGAACATTGCCCCTATAATCTAGGTGATAAATGAATAAAAAAATAAGAGGGAATAGAAGAAAAAGAAGGGGGTGGTCGAGCTGTCTCCATAAACACTAGGTAAATGGACGCTACCTACATAGTTTCATAGATATGATAATCTAATAAGACTTTAGGCCAAATGTAGTTCTCTCAAAAAATGAGAAGAAAATAATGATTGATAGAAAACATGATGAATGTGATATAAGAATAGGGATGAACTCAAAAAATGGTGATAGCGTAGGATAAAAGGCCAAAAAGGATGGGGAAACTAAGGAACAAGTGGTTTATTTGTGACTTAGTGAGGGTTCCCAGAATCCTTAAGGCAAAGAAGAGGTCAATGTTTTTGGTTTTTCTAAATTATTTTCAAATATTTTTAGAAATTTTGAAGTATCTCAACTCAATCAAGAATGACGAGACACTAAAACGGTCCAAGCTTACAAAATGGTGAGAGTGTTATAACTTGAAATGATGCTCATAAAATGATGAGAGCGTGATAACTTGAAATGTTGCTCTCAAAATGGTGAGTGTTATAACTTGAAATGATGCTTGAAAAATGGTGTGAGTGTGAAAACTTGAAAAGATGTTCACAAAATGGCAAGAGTGTGTCTGAAGTTGCTCATAAAATGGCCAAAGTATTATAAATTGAAATGATGTTCGTAAAATAGTGAGAATGTGGTTGAAGTTGCTCACAAAATGATGAGAATGTGGTTGAATTTGCTCAAAAAATAGTGAGAGTGTGGCTAAAGGGGGAATGAGATGACCTCAATATGAATCAAACACAATCCACATAGTCCCAAAATGGTTTTTATTCATAGTAGTTCACCTCATAGCAGAAGAATATGACTAGTGTAGTAGCTAATTCAAACAAAATAGGCATAGTTGGTATGATGACATAGTATGGCATATGAATGGTTAGGTGATATATCAATGCAAAATAAACAAATATTATTCTTAGTTTGCCCATAGGTAGTTGTAACTAGGATACAACTAATAGATCAATGATACCAATTTACCCTAGCAAACAATATAATTTGTATCAAGTTTGGTGAACACAAATTTATCCCATTAGGTGATATATTCAGGCTCACATAAACAAACTTGATAAGAAGGGAATAATAAATGAAGGATACAACTACCAAAACTTCTATCATACTACTCCAAAATACTGTCTCTATCTGAAATGCTTTAAATAACTATTAAAATTGATCTGATTTTGTATGTTTAAAATGTGAAACCAATAGATGAACCAAGGTCAAATGGGCTAGGTTGATATGATTCAAAACATGTTTGGTTGTGTAAGAATGGAATGGTTGGATAGTCTGGTTGGAATGTCAAAATGAGAGGATGGTAGAACAAATAGTTTGATAATGGTATAAAGAAGAATATTGATAATATGGTATAACTTGAAATGGTCCTTATAGACAATACATCAAGTTACTCAAGCATAGTACTGCTTGAGGTGAATAATGTTCATCGGCTCATCAAGTTCATTTCCATTTGGTGTGGTGAGCTTGTATTCTCTATTGCCATAGTCTGCAGTGATGATGAAAAGATCCACCTAGTTGGGTTTGAACTTTCTTTTACGCTTCTTTTCGACCGTGGTATTCTTTTAGTTCTGTTTTACGACAAGATCGCTAAGTTTAAATGTTTTATGTTTTACACACTGATTTTATTAACACCTTCAAGTTGGTTATGATAGGCCTATATATTGTTCACAACATCCATGTGCTTCTCATCAAGTAAATCTAACTCTTTTAGGCAAGCTAATTGATAGTCATTATCATTGAGAATATGCTTGAAAGATATGCTTAATGAAGGCAACTCAACCTCAATAAGAAGTATGGCTTAAGTGACATAAACAAGTGAGTATGGAGTGGCTCCTATGGGTATGCAATGATTGGTATGGTATGCCCAAAGGGCACAAAATATATAAAGGTGTCAATCATGACCGACATCATTAACAATCTTTTTGAGAATGTTGACAATGGTTTTGTTTGATGCTTCAACCTAGCCATTACCTTGAAGGTAATATGTCATTGAAAAGTGTTGTGTGATCTTCTATTCAACACATAGCTTTTCAACATCATTTTTTTAAAATTATCCTCCATTATCAGATATAATGTTAGAAGGGATATCGTAGTGGTAGATGATATAGTTAAAGATGAATTTGGAAATTTGCTTTCTAGTCACGTAAGTGAGGGGTATAACTTTGACCCACTTAGTAAAATATTCGATGGTAATGAGAATGTGTTTATGGCCATCTGATGAGGTGGGGTTTATCTTCCCAATGAGGTCAAGGCCCCATGTAGCAAATGGCCATGGTGACAACATTGGTTTTAAGGTCTTGGCAGGTGCATGAATCAAATTAGCGTGTCGTTAAAACTTATCATATTTCTTGACATATGTAGCTATTGTTGACCATTTTTGGCCCACATATCAAAATTTGCATAAGTATGAAAAGGGAGCTTTCAGGTAAGGAAATAACAAGTCTTTGGGAGGACTTTAGGTTTTCTAGCAATGATAACTTCAGGTTTCTGAGGGCACAATGCAAATTATGTTTCCAGCAATGCTTAACTTCTAATTGTTTTATAAGTAGAATTAATTTAGGTTTACGAACTCGAGTTACTCATGGATAGTGTATTTTAGGTTCTCCAATGAAAAATACTTGATTACTTCATAATTTGGGAGCATTCAAAAACCCAAAATAATTAAAAGGGCTTGACAAACTTGATTTGGTCTTAAACAATAGTGCTTCTCGGGTTCTTCAAGGGACAAGTCTTTTTCAAAATATCCTAGAGATACACTTTAACTTTTATGAAGGGTCTTTCAAGAGCCTGAAGGTACACTTAAACTTTTTTGAAGGGCTTTTTCTTCTCCAAGTGGATAGTTGCAATTTTCCTGAAGGGTATGTCACCCTTTAGAAGGACCATTTCAATCTTTCCCTTCGGGAGGATCATTCATGGAAGTCTGAAGGGACACACAAAAATCTTGAAGGGTCTCTTACCCTTCAGGAAAGTCTATTGTGAAAAGCTTGAAGGGTAGTTTCCAAAGACATACATGGCCAAAAATTCTGAAGGAATTCCTTTAGACAAATTATCCAAAGAAATTCCTTCAAGAGATTTTCTTGAAAGAAATAAGCTGAGAAAAAAAACCGAGACCAAGTTTTCAAAGGAAATGACGGGCCAATGGATGTCAAAATTAGGATAAGCAACTAGCCAATGGAAATAATCGGGTTTGAAAAACCCAAAGTCTTAAGGCTTGGTAAACAACAAAGTGAGAAGACTTCAAGATGGACAAGCTTGAAGTAAGTAGTCTTAGAGAACCTAAATTAATTTGCATAGAGTAAATTGGGTTTTTTTAAGTACTCTACTTAAAAGGCTTTATAAGTGAAGGATCTAGGAAAGTCCGAAGTTGAAGAGGCCAAAGAACTTGAATTACTCTGTATAAAGTAAATCAAGATTATCTAAGTGCTTGACTTAAGCTATGTTAGGAATAACACACTTATAAATATAGATCTATTATTACCATAAACCATATCTAAAGATATGAAATAAAATGAATCACAAAAACATTTCTTAATTCACCATTAATATGAAAGCATAAATGAGAGTAAGATAAACATAACATAGATAACACAGATCTAATGTGGTTCACCTAATGTGGGGTACATCCACCAATGAAAGTTATCAAATAAATCAATAATCTAAAACAAGATTATAATGAACTCTCACAGAGATAGAAAAATCTCTTATAAAAAGTGTTGCACAAAAATTACACTTTCACCTACACCTGCACAATGTTGTATCTTACAAGTTGTTAAACTACACCCTGTAATAAACCCCTGCACTTTGCAAAACACCTGCATTTTGACTCTGATCCTCAAAGCCACACCTTGAAAATAAACCATCAACCTCTAAAGGCCATACCACACCATATATATATAGAAAAATGAAGAAAATCCATAAAAGAAGGAGCAAATATGCAATGCTTATCTAAGATAAGCATTATCCAACATGTGACAACCTTTTTCCACCTCATCAAGCCTATCTAAAATCTCTTCCAAAGAGAAATTATCCATATTCATTTTTTCCACCTTCCAAGGGCACATTTTCCCATGAACATGTGATCACAACCAAATCCACTCAACAAAGAAGGAGTTCCCTTTTCCAAAAAATAATTAGCTTCCTCAAAACAAGGAAGTCAACATGGGAAAAGACATCTAACAACTAACTCCATGAAATATGGAATACATATAAATTAGGAATACAAAAAATATTCCACTCACATGTGGGGAACATGAAAATTACACCCCCCACATCTTTGGAGCTCTTTAGCTCCCCAAAATTTATTCATATGGTCATGTGATAGCTCCAAAGGGCTCCACACTCAACAATCTCCCACTTGGAGACGTTTTATCTTGAATAAAATCTATCACTGCTCCATGACCACTAAGGCCAACCAAATTTGAACATAGTCTCAACTTGTCCAATGTGACCACCTTGGTCATCATATCTACAAGATTATGGCTAGTATGAATCTTCTCTGAATTCACCAAGTTCTCCTCCAAAGTTATCTTGATGAAGTGATAATGTAACTGAATGTGTTTCATTCTTGAGTGAAAAATAGAGTTCTTTGCCAACTGTGTAGTCTCTCAATTTACTAATCATGCCCAAACTCTCAAAACAATTCCTATAACCAAATCATCTCCTTGCTAGCCTCTATGGTAGCAACATCTCTAACTCTATGGTTGACAAAGTCACAACCTTCTGTATCCTAAAAATCCAACTAATTGCTATATTTGCAATAGTAAATATATCTCCCATCCTACTCCTCTTGTTATTAATATCCCCTGCCATATCTAAGTCCACATAACCACACAAAGTGGTATCTCATCCACCATAACATAATGCAAAATCAATGGTTCTTCTCAACTATCAAAGAATCCATTTCATTGCCTACCAATGCTCATAACCTGGATCACTCATATACCTACTCACAACTCCCACTACATGGGCAATATCTAGCCTAGTACAAACCATGGCATACAAGCTCTTCTTTAATCTACACACATAGTTCTCCTTCCCTTTAACCTCATATCCCTATGGATGCTTCATATACAACTCTTCATCCAAAACACCACGAAGAAAAGTGGTTTTCACATCTAACTATTCTAAGTGAAAATCTTCAATTACAACTAAACCAAGAACAATCCTAATAGAAGTCATTTTTACAACATGAGAGAAAATCTCATCAAAATCAATACCTAATTTTTGTGTAAACCCCTTGAACACCATCCTGGCATTATACCTTTTTCTCCCTTGATTTTATTCTTTTATTCTAAAGATCCACTTGTTTGGTAATGCACTCTTGCCCTTGGGTAGCCTTACCAAATCCCATGTTTGGTTCTCCATGAAAGATCTATGCTCATCATCCATGGCTTGTTCCCACTTCAACTTGGAAACTACCTGCATTGCTTCCTCATAACACTCTGGTTCCCCATTGTCAGTGAGTAATAAATAATTTAAAGAAGGAGAAAAATGTTCAGGTGCTCTTCTTACCCTAGAAGATCTTCTTACCATAGTAGTTTGGAGTCCTTGTGTAGAAGTTTCTTGAACTGAATCCTTAGATACTTTTCCATCCACAATGTCATCCAATACTGTGTACTCTTTTTATTCCTGATCTTGTTCCTACAACTGATCCTTATGCATGACTTTTTCATTAAAGACTACATCTCTAGATCGAAATATTTTCCTATCTTTAATGCTCCATAAATGGAAACCAAAGTCATCCTCACCATAACCAACAAATGTGCATTTATCTAATTTATCCTCTAGTGTGGTCCTATCCTATTTCTTCATGATAACAAATGCTTCACATCCAAAGACTCTAAGAAAAGAATAATCAACATTCTTACTAGACCAAGCTTGTTCTGGAATGCCTCCATCCAAAGGCATATAAGGTCCTCTATTTATAAAATATACTACCGTGCTAACTGCTTCTACCCAAAACTGTAAAGCCAACCTTGCATGTAACTTCATGCTCCTAGCACATTCCATTATTGTTCTATTCATCCTTTCAAGTACCCCATTTTATTGTGCAGTTCTTGGAACCATTTTCCTATAGATTCCATTGTTATAAAATTAATAAAAGAAAACATTACTACAATACAAATCTTTATTATCTGATCTAAGACATTTCAATTTAAGACTTGTTTCATTCTCAACCAAGGCTTTCCACTTCTTAAAAGTGTTAAATACATCAGATTTATTTTTAATGTAATAAACTCAAAATTTCTTAATTGCATCATCAATAAAAGTAACATGATAATTAGATCAACCAATATAAGATACCTAAGTTGGTCCCCATACATCTGAGTGTATTAGATCTAACTTGTGCTCTTTCTTTGTGGGTCCAACCTTCAAGAACTTAACCCACTTATGTTTCCCATACACACAATTTTCACAAAAGTCTAGATCTAGATCTTTCAATCTAGGCAACTTATCTTTTAAGATCTGCATGCCCTTATGGCTCATATGACTGAGCTTATAGTGCCACATAGTTGCATCTCCATCTGTAGCAACTACATCAATAGAATCAACACTACTAGTCAAATACAAAGTACCAAATTTCTTACCTCTCGAGATCACAAGAGCACCTTTGGTAACTTTCTAAGAATCTGTAGTAGACAATACTGAACATCCCTCACTACCCAATTGCCCCACTGAAACCAAATTTTATCTCAACATAGGCACATGCCTAACATCCTTAAGGATCCATGTGTTCCCATTCTACATCTTAACCATAAAAAAACCTTTCCCTACTATCTCATATGGTTCATCATCACCAAGATATACATGTCCTAGATTCTTTTGAACATAATCAGTAAAATAATGCCTATGTGGGGTGGCATGAAAAGAAGCCCTTGAATCTAATACCCAAGACTCATAAAATTTATTCATAAAAATAATTAAGGAATCTTGACATGATTTCTCTGATGTCACATTTACCTCATTCATTTCCTTCTTGTTGGTATTCTTATCCTGAAGTGACCAAAAATCCTTCTTTGAGTGTTCACTCTTCCCACAATGCCAACATATCATCTTGGATCTAGATCTAGACTTAGATTTACCTTTTGACTTTCCTCAGTTGCCTTTGATCTTGTCCTTTTATCTCCCTCTAGTATCAATGGATAAAGCATTACCTAAAGATGATTCACCAGTATTTTTTCTTCGCATCTCCTCGCTAAGGATCACACCTAAAACATCCTCAAAATTCAAACTTCCCTTGGCAGGGACTGCATTACTCATAGCCATAACCAAACTATCCCAACTATCAGGCAAAGAACATAATATTAATAATGCTCTAAATTCATCATCAAACTTGATTCCAATTGAAGTGGTCATACTTTCAACCATATTAAAATCATTTAGATGATTAGCTATTGAACCATTCTTAGACATTTTCATGTTAAACAATCTTTTCATAAGAAATTTTTTATTAGAAGCTGAAGGTTTCTCATATAAATTCTCAAGTTTATCTATAATATCCTTTGTAGTTATCTAATATGTAATGTTAAATGCAATAGAAGATGCAAGGCATAACTATATGGCTCGTAATGCCTTCTTATCAAGTAATGATCAATCTACATCACTCATACTTACTGGTTATCCTCCTTTTCCTTCCAAGGGGAGTTGAAGTTCCTTCTAATATAGTTAATCTTCCATTTGCATTTTTCACAAACCAAAATGCTTATCATCAAACTTCTCAACTCTAAATCTGGTCTCTTCTCCCATGAATCCTACTCAAGTTAATAGCCTTCCTATGATTTACCACTTCAACAAAACACACAACCAATGGATTTGATACAATTTTTTAGGAATAAAACACTTATAAATCTAGATCTATTATTACCATAAACTAGATCTAAATCTATGCAATAAAATGCATCACATAAACATTCTTTAATTCACCATTAATGTGAAAGCATAAATGAGAGCAAGATAAAAATAACATAGATCTAACGTGGTTCACCCAATATGGGATACATCTACTAATGAAAGTTCTCAAATAAATCAATAATCTAAAATAATATTACAATGAAGTCTCACAGAGATAGAAAAATCTCTTATAAAAAGTGTTGCACAAAATTTGCACTTTCACCTACACCTACACAATGTTGTATCTCACAAGTTGCTAAACCACACCCTATAATAAATGCCTACACTTTGCAAAACACTTGCACTTTGACTCTGATCCTCAAAGCCACACCCTATAAATAAACCATCAACCTCTAAAGGCCACACCACACCCTATATATATAGAACAATGAATAAAATCTATAAAAAGAGCAGTAAATATGCAATGCTTATCCAAGATAAGCATTATCCAACATGTGACAACCTTTTTCCACCTCATCAAGCCTATCTAAAATCTCTCCCAAGGATAAATTTGCCATATTCATCTTCTCCACCTTCTAAGGGCACATTTCCCATGAACATGTGATCACAACCAACTCCACTCAACAAGGAAGGAGTTCCCTTTTACAAAAAACAACTAGCTTCCTTAAAACAAGGAAGTCAACATGGTAAAATGCATCTAACAACTAACTCCATGAAATATGGAATACATAGAAATTATGAATACAAGGAATATTTCACTCACATGTGAAGAACATGAAAATTATGCCTTCACATCTTTGGAGCTCTTTAGGCCCCCAAAATTTATTCCCAAAAGGCTCCACACTCAACAAGCTGGGTCCAGCAATGTGAGAATCAAGATGCAATAAATGGAAGGATACCACATGGCATAATTGAAGCATAAAGGGCTAATCAGTAAAGGATACATAGTACAAGGATAACTAATGAGCATGAGAGATTCCAAGTGGATATTAGCTATAAATTATGAAGGCTCTCATCCACCATAGTTCACTCTCTACAATTGTCGTTTGATGCTTAAATGCATCATGCCAAGGAGAAGCATTCTAGTTGCTCACATGACTTTTCAGACGCACCAAATAAAAACTTAAATATGGGAGGGGCTCAAGAGTATTGTCTAGTGATCCTGAATGATGCATTAAGGGGATACAAGGAAGTACAACATGAGAGTTCCTACCATCAATGACTTCTTCTTTCTTCCCCTTCTCTCTTCCCTCTTTTCTATATAAATAGAGGACTTGGAGCCAAACAAATGATCCCCGAATTGGTGATAGAATCACTCTATAGAAATCACTTCGTAAAATAAACTTTTGAATCAATATAAGGAAGACTTTTCTATTTTTGGTTAAAACAAGTGTGCACATTTAGTTTCATTTTGTAGAATGTATGATTTTTATTCATCACCTATGATTTCTTGTAGCACCTTGATTTTAGTCCCCTCAATTTTGTGTAAGATTGCATGAAGTGTCTGTGTGTCAAGCTCCTTTGAAGTGTTACCAGTTCATAGTGTCCCCCTTAAACCTATTTTGTTATCCTTCAAAGTGTGAGATAGAACTAGAATAGCCTGTGTCCTATTTAGATTCATCAGTAGTTGGCTCTTTCCCAGACCAAATAGATCACTTCTTTTGGTGCATCACCTCCCTTAGCTTAGATTTTCTTTTTAGTTATCCTCCTACCCCTTTTCCTTAGCAGATAGTATATTTTCATGTGAGATCAAGAGGTAAAGTGAATCACCTAAGGAACTAGACTCATAAAAAATCTTAGAGGTTCAAACTCACCATAAGATATCTACATCCTGAGGTTGTCCCCATGCTTGTAGCTAGAAGTGAGGGAGCTTGAAGAACTCTCTCACAAGGGTGCAATTCCAAGCTATAACAGTTCTGGCATGCCCAATGGGACCACTACCATTTCATTTTCATTTTCATAAAATATTGGTCAAATTTGATGTTATTTTGATCATTTTGCAGTAGTGGTAGCATTCATTCTTTAGCATTTGGTGACTCCAAAGAACACCTAACTATCTAGTGGCAGAGTTGTAGCTACCTTTCATGCCAAAGGTGACTAAACTATTAACTTCTGTAGGTATTCCTTTTGAGTTTGTTGAATTATAAAAAACTTTGCAAGAAGGTTAAGGTTTTCCCATACTCACGCTTACATAAGAAGCTATCATCCTAAACCAGTCATAAAGTATACCTATGCAAGAAGATATTTATCAACCCCTCTTACTACTATGATTCCCCAAAAATATTTTGTGAGTTTCAATGGCCAAAGCCCTTTGAAATTACCACATTATGACCCTATCCTAGTAGAAACCCTCAAAAGTGTTCCTTATTCAATAAGAGACCAAGCTGTAACTCCTATTGAGCACATAACAACCATAGCCAACTTCTGTAACATTCATAATTTCATAGTGGAGAACATGGTTGTTAGGATATTGGCTATATCTTTTAAAGGAAAGGCATTGGACTGGTATAGGGGCCTAGCTCTTAATTATATCCATTCATGGGATGAGCTAGGAACATCTCTATGTAAAAGGTTTGCAGATAAGAGTGATCATTTATCACTTACAAAGCAGCTGACCAAAATCAAGAGAGCTCCTCATGAAGTCATGCAAGACTTCAATACGAGATTTTAGAAAGCATGGGATATAATTCCAACAATTGTTAGACCATATTCAAACTTTGCTTTCTTGTATTACTTGAAGGCTTTAAATAGTGACATAGCTGTAATGATTCAGTTTATGAGAGGATACATACTACCAGATGCATACAAAGTGGCCATCAAAAAAGAAAATTGCCTAGTTTAGGCTGGCAAGCTTAGGCTATCAAGCTTACTCTCAGACCCCCAATGCCTCTTTTTATAAAGATAAGACCACCTCCTGTGGTCATTCCTCCACTTGATGTTATACCTACAATGACAACAATTATTGTTGTGCTTTCACTTAAGCAAGAGAAGGCCTCTACTAATGGATCCAATGACTCCCAAGAGTAGAAGAATTAATTGGAATTGAAAAGCATGCTCCAATCCTTGGGGAATGATTTGGTCAATGTCAAGAGGTAGTAGGCTTACAAAAAGCCTTATCAAGCTCAATATTAGCCTCAGTAATAGCCTTATCAAGCTAATAGGCCACCCTATAAAAGAGGTTTCCAAGGATAGGGATAACCTAACTATGTTAGGCAGCATAATTATAATCCAAACGCTGCAGCCCCTTCTAGTTCCTTGGTCCCAGTTCAGAACAAAGTGGCTCAGGAGATTGAAGGGATAATGCCTTGGAATCATTATTTTGGAGAATCCATTGTCCTAACTAATGGCTCCAACTAAGCATTCAATGATCAATGGTAGCAGGTTGTTGCCTATAGATATAACCAAGCTCTTATGGCCTAAAGCATAGAGATGCTGACACTAACAAAGCAAGAGCAACCTCCACAAGAACAAGGCTTATATCAAGGGTCAAACTAGTTAGAATCTTCCATGGTCATTAGTGAGCAAGAGGAGTGTTATGTATCCAATCTGTAGGCTACTCCCAGCTTGACCCACATCCCAGTCTCAACGAACACAAGGTTTAAGAGAAGGAATATGGGTGACAATCAAGAAGCTTTTAAAGAACCTCTTATTACCACTCCACTGATAAATCCAAAAACATTTGCTCTCAAAATGTAGGCAAAGGCTAGGGGTACACCAATAAACAATATGGAGCAAATGAATAAATCTAGCATGAGCGTATCAATGTTGGAAATACTTTCCATGCCTGACCAAGTAGACATTCTTCAAAAAAGTTTATCCAAGATGAGTGTTTCTATAGCTACAAGTAAGCAACCAAGAAAGAAAGATAAAGTCTTCACCAATGTAACCAAGAGTCCTTTGGGAGAAAATTCAAGTGGTGTGACCAAACCCCCCAATTCTATATCTCATTAACCATTGGTGACTCCTTGGTGCATAACTACTTGGTGGATAGTGGGGCTAACACCTCAGTCATGCCAAAGTCTATTGCTGACCAACTGAACCTCAAGTATGATATGCACACCAAGGGAGTCCTAAAAATTGATGGTTCTTCCACAAAGACATTAGGTATCATCAATAATTTGAGCCTAACCTTGCATGCTTATCCTAGCATGTCAGTGATGCAAGATGTGCTGATCTCAGATGTCACTCCTCACTTTGCATTATGTTTTTTCAAAGAGTTCACAACCAAGATTGGGGGTTACCTTGAATTAGATTGGTCTTACATGGTGTTCATAACAAGGTATGGGACTAAGGTCTCAATCAAGGCTGAACCCATGGCACAATTTCACATTGAATCCCATCAGCCAGATAACATAAAACTCAATTATATTATCCTTGATGAGGATGAATTTACAATTGGTCAGGAGCTGAAAACTCATCATAAAAAGGTTCTAGACTTGTTCTTGGATGAGATATAGAGATATAACCAATTTTTCAACCATTTGGAAAGTATTGAGGAAAGAGACATGGGTGCCTATCTATTACATGAAGAGAATCAGCCCATGCCTTTCCTCATTGGACCTAAATAAGACCCCAATGGTTTATGAAAGTTGTTATTTAATGGCTCAAGGAGAAAAAATGGTGTAGGTGCTAGGGCAATGTTGGTTTTCCCTTTGGGTAATAAGCTTTTCTCTTCCTATAGGTTCCATTTTAGTTGCTCTTCAAATGCAGTAGAATATGAAGGCTTGATCCATGGCCTTCAATGGGCCAATAAAAGAGGAATCAAACTGCTACAAGTTTATGGGGATAATAAACTTATAGTAAACTAAGTCAGAGGCCTTAACGTTATAAATAATTCTTTGATGAGGTCCTAAAAAAATTGAGTGTGGGACCTAATTGAAGATTTTGAGGCCTTTGACATTCAAGCTATCCTAAGAAATCAAAACCAACATGCTGATAGGTTGGCAGCTATGGGAGCTCAGTTTGACATTCCAAGTGAGCTAAAAGAAGCTAAGGTTCAACCGCATGTCAAGGTGGTGGTGAGGCCATCAGTGCCGAATAATGAAGCTCACTAGTAGGTTTTTTAAAGTGAAAATTAAATCGCTTGCTTCTTACAACTGGAAGCTAAATTTTCCTCCTCTAACCAAGCTAAATTACAACATCAATATGAGGATTAGATTGTTCAGCTGAAGTTGAACAAACTTAGTAAGGGGTTGGTTACACTTGAGGGCCTTTTTCATGAAGGATACCATATGAGAAAAGAAAAGGTAGTAATGTCAACTAATGAAGAAAACTATGAGAGAGTCCTCATCTTCAAGGACAAACTTCTCAAGCTTGAAAAGGTAAGCAACAAGGTTAAGAGGCATGCTTTCATAGAACTTTTCCAAGAGTATACATACATTTTTGCTTAGGAGTACAATGATCTAAAGGGTTTTGATTTTGAGTTAGCTTAGCATACCATAGAGTTGGAGACTAATGCCAAACATGTGAGGCAAAAGCAAAGGCTTGTTAACCCCAAGATTGAAGAGCTAATGAGGAAGGAGCTAACCAAGTTGATCAAGTCCAGGATCATCTTTCCCATCAAGCATTCATCATGGGTAGCCAACTTGGTGCCTATAATAAAAAAGAGTGGGGAGATTAGGCTTTGTGTAGACTTCAAAGATTTGAACAAAGTCTTCTTGAAGGATCACTACCCTCTACCATCCATGGAGCAACTTCTCCAAGTAGTTGCAGGGTCAGAATACATCTCTTTATTAGATGGATTTTTTGGCTACAACCAAGTTTGGGTGAAAGATGAAGATCAGTATAAGACTACCTTCACCACCAAATGGGGCACGTATGCATACCAAAAGATGCCCTTTGGTCTATCAAATGTTGGCACAACTTTCTAAAGAGCCATGGACATGGCTTTCTAGGGGCTACTAAACTAAATGGTGCCAGTTTACTTGGATGACATCATAATTTTATTCAAGAATGCTAGTGAGCATATGTACCACCTGAGGTTAATTTTTGAAAGATGCAGAGAGTATGGGATTTCATTGAATCCTAAGAAGTGCATATTTGCCATGCATAAAGGCAAGCTGCTGGGCCACATCATCTCAAAGGAGGGGATGTCCATTGATCCTGAGAGAATAAGTGCCATCTTGGCCTTATCTCTACCCAAGCACAATAAGGGACTCCAAAGTTTCTTTGAAAAAATAAAATTTGTGAGAAGATTTATCCTCAATTTTGCAAATTTGGTTAGACCCATCATTGCTATGTTAAAAAAGAACCAAGTGTTCACCTGATCAAATGAAGGCAAGTCATCATTTGAGGATATCAAGCAAGCCATCACTCAAGCACCAACTCATATGAATCTTAATTTATCAAAGGATTTTATATTATATTCTTTTTCCAACATTGATAATATATCAGTTATGCTAATGCAAAGAAATGGTGGACTTGAGTAGCCATTAGCATTTTTTAGTTAGAAGCTTGAAGAGTATGAGGTGAGGTATACCTTTGTAAAAAATCAAGTCCTTTTAGTATTAAGGAGCCTCAAGAAGTTTACGCTAATGTTATCCAATAGAAAAATCCACCTTATGGTGTCTCATCCTGGGGTAAGATACTTCCTTCTTAACAAGGATTTGAGCAAAAAAAGTGCTGGTTGGATTACTAAAGTCATGGAGTATGATGTGGAGATCAAGGTCACTAAGCTAGTAAGAGGTAAAGGCTTATGTGAGCATATGGTTGATGACCTTTATGAAGACAAAGAGGTCATCTTGGTAACACAAGATAACCTACAAGCAGATGCACATCCACCTCATAGTAGTTGGCTCCATGATATGATGCATTTTATGCTAACAAGTGAGTGCCCTCAAGGTATGGATAAAGAAAAAAGAAGGCATTTCAAACTTTAGTCCATACCTTATGCTTTAGTTGATGGGGTTTTGTTCAGAAGAGACCTTAATGGAGTGATATTTAGGTGCATAGATGATGATCAAGTAGCCAAGATTTTGGAGCATTTCCATGATGGGCTTGTAGGAGGTCATTTTGCTCCAAGGACTAATGTAACAAATATCATGAGGGATGGTTACTATTGGCCCAACCTCTTCAAGGATGCTTATGCATGGGTGAGGAGGTGTCAGGAATGTGTTCTTTTTATAGGTAAGCAAACGTTAACAACTTTCCCTCTCAACCTGATTTAAGTGGAACAACCATTCATGTAGTGGGGTTTGGATTTCATTGTTATGATCAACCCCCCATCAAGTATAGGGCATAAGTGGGTGATTAATGCAGCTTATTACTTTACTAGGTGTGTGAAAAACATTGTATTGAAGAAAGCCAATGAAAGTGCAGTCTTAGATTTCTATGACAACATTGTGACCAAGTTTGGTGTTCTGTCTACTATCATATCTGATAAAATGCATTGGCTTTCCTTGGTTTGAAAACAAGTGAATGGGCTCTCAAAATGGGCATCTACCTCATCACTTCCTCAAATTATTATCCTCAAGGAAATGGACTGGTTGAGTCCATAAATAAAAATTTGCTAAGGATTATCAAGAGGAGCATGGAGGAGAATCAGAAGATGTGGCACACCAAGTTGAAGATAACCTTGTGGGCTGACCAAGTAACTTGTAAAGCTACTATTGGAAATTATCCATATGTTTGAGTATATGGAAGGGAGTCCAAGTTACTCATTTCTCTTGATTTGCCTATGTTAGAGCTAGCCCATTAGCTAGAGCTGCTAGAAGATGAATGCATGAATGTGAGATTGGCAGAACTCATAGAGCTTGAGGAGACAAGGGACCTTGCAATGAAGACACTAGAGGCACATCAAGCTCAGGTTAAAAATGCTTTTGACAAGAGAGATACAATAAGGACTTTTAAGGAAGAATACCTAGTTCTCAAATGGGACTCAAAAAAGGCCAAACCAAGTAACCATACCAAGTTTGACAGTTTGTGGAGTGGCCCTTATTTGATCCATAGATGCAAACAACATAATTATTTTCAGCTTACCCAAATAGATGAGGAGGTATTACCCATACCAATCAATGGGATTCATCTAAATCTATGTTATTAGAAGATTTTGTAGCCATTGTATGTTATTATACATTTTGTATAGCTTTCGTGTTTTTCTCTAATTGCCTTGTGCACATCCATTTAAGTTGAGTGTTTTCCCTTCCCTAAGTGCCTTGGGCATAGTTTTTTTTTTTTTGGGTTATTCTTGTTGCTTCAAGGGAGATTTCTATAAAAATCCAACTTCATACAAAAGTAGTGACTCCACACCCAATGGATCAAACAAAGTAAACGAGTTAAGTTCTCAAGCATAATAGGCATGATTCCCAACGAATCACCAAAAATTTTGGCCATTTTTATCCCACATATCAAAATTTGCCTAAGTATGAAAAATGGAGCTTTCAGGCAAGGAAATATCAAGTCTTTAGGAGGACTTCGGGTTTTCCAGCAGTGACAACTTCGGGTTTTTGAGGGCATAGTACAAATCAAGTTTTCAGTAGTGCTTAACTTCTAAATTTTTTATAAGTAGAAGTAATCTGGGTTTATGTACCTAAGTTACTCATGGAAAATATATTTCAGGTTCTCCAAGGAACACTACTTGATTACTTCATAAGTTGTGAGCATTTAAAAAATTGAAATAAGTAAAAGGGCTTGACAAACCCGATATGGTCTTAAAAAATAGTGTTTCTCGGGTTCAAGGGACAAATATTTTTCAAAAAAGATCAAAGATACACTTCAACTTTTTTGAAGGGTGTTTCAAGGGCTCGAAGGTACACTTCAACTTTTTTGAATGGATTTTTCTTCTCCAAGTGGATAGTTGCAATTTTCTCGAAGGGTATGTTACCCTTCAGAAGGACCATTTCAAAATTCTCAAAGGGTATCTTTTCCTTCAGGAGGATCATTCACGGAAGTCCAACGGGACACATAAAAAGCGTGAAGGGTCTCTTACCCTTTGAAAAAGTCTATTGTGAAAATCTTGAAGGGTAGTTTCCGAAGACAAACGTGGACAAAAAGTTTGAAGGAATTCTTTTGAATAAATTATTCAAAGAAATTCCTTCAGGAGATTTGCTCAAAAGAAATAAGCTAAGAAGGAAACTTGAGACCAAGTGTCCAAAGGAAATGATGGGCCAATGGATGTCAAAATTAGGATAAACAACTAACCATTGGAAGTAATCAAGTTTGAAAAGCCCAAAGTCTTAAGGCTTGGGCAACAACAAAGTGAAAAGACTTCAAGATAGACAAGCTCAAATTAATTAGGCTTAGAGAACCCAATTTACTCTATATAGGGTAGATTGGGTTTCTCTAAGTACTCTACTTAAAAGGATTTATAAGTGAAGGATCTAGAAAAGTCCAAAGTTGGAGAGGCCAAATAACTCAAATTCCTCTGCATAGAGTAAATTAGGATTCTCCAAGTGTTCAACTTAAGCTAGGTCCAACAACATGAGAATCATGATGCAATGAATGGAAGGCTACCATGTGGCATAACTAGAGCAAAAAGGGTCAATCAATAAAGGATAAGTGGCACAAGGATGACCAATGAGCATGAGAGAGTCCAAGCAGTTGGTAGCTAGAAATTATGAAGGCTCTCATCTGCCATAGTTCACTCTATGCAGTCGTTGTTATATGCTTAAATACATCATGCCAAGGAGAAACATTCTAGATGCTCACAACATGACTTTTTAGATGTGCCAAAAACAAACTTAAAGATGGGAGGGGCTTGAGAGTATTGTCTAGTGATCTTGAGCAATGCATTAAGGGGAAACAAGGAATTATAATGTGAGAGTTCTCACCATCAATGATTTATTCTTTATTCCCCTTCTCTCTTCCCCATTTTCTATATAAATAGAGGCCTTGGAGCCAAGCAAATGATCCCTAGATTGGTGATAGAATCACTATGCAGAAATTGCTTTATAAAAGATTCTTTTGAAGAAATACAAGGAAGACTTTTCTATTTGTAGTTAAAAAAATTGTGTACATTTGGTTTCATTTTGTAGAATGTATGAATGTTATTCATCACCTACAATTTCTTCCAGCACCTTGCTTTTAGTCCCCTCAATTTTGTGTAGGATTGCATGAAGTGTCTGTGTGTTGAGCTCCTTTGAAGTGTTACCAGTTCATAGTGTCCCCCTTAGACCTATTTTTTATCCTTCAAAGTGTAAGGCTTCTCTCCAACCTTCACACAAAATCTCTATGTTTATGGCCTTGAGATAGAACTAGAATAGCCTATGTCCTATTTGGATTCATCAGTAGTTGGCTCTTTTCCTAGACCAAGTGGATCACTTCTTTTGGTGTATCACCTTCCTTAGCTTAGATTTTCTTTTTAGTCATCTCCCTACCCTTTTTTATTACCAAATAGTAGAATTTAGTGTGAGATCAAGAGCTGAAGTGAAGCACCTAAAGAACTAGCCTCATAAAAAATCCTAGAGGTTCAAACTCACCATAGAATACCCACATCCTGAGGTTGTCTCCATGCTTGTAGCTAGAAGTGAGGGAGCCTAAAAAACTCTCTCACAAGGGTGTAATTCCAAGCTATAATAGCTACATCTATGACCATTATCAACCAATACTAACTAGTACATAAGAGCTTTTTGGATAGGACTACCCTACTGGTGTGGGCTCCACATACTTCGTGAACTTCCCGTAATGATAGTATAGATTCTACTGAAGGTAAACAATGAAGTAGAATTCCATCAAAAGTATGGTGGTATAAGGTTAGTCCGAGTAGGGTGTAATGTTGGGCATTATGGATGAAAGCTTTGGTTTGTTTCTGAGTTAAGTCTGGTGGGAGGATTTGCTCATGTAAATAGGCTTATAAATTTGAGTACCAATTAGAAATGGGACCAATAATATCACATATTATTGCAATAGTTAAAGGTTTATGAGCTAGTGTTATTAGATTTTTTATAAGAAACTAATACTCGCTAGTTATACCTGCATGATGAATATATAATCCAATGGTAGCCATGGCATCTCTTGTTCTATTGCTCACTCTTGGTATATGCTCAAATTGAATGTCAACAATCTGTTGCTTGAGAGTGTCAATCATTGCCTTGTATGGAACCAACTTGTCATATTTAGTTTGGAAGTGGTATGTATCCTGATTGATGATTAATTAAGAATCACCATAAACTATTAGATGACATATGTTTCACTATACCACATGTCAAATCCTTGTAATGAGTGGTTCATATTCGACCATGTTATTGGTGCAATGAAAGCTAATTCTGAATGACTTGGGGATTAGATCCCCCTAAGGCATTATGAATAAAAAGCCTACCCCCAATCCATGTGAAGTGAATGATCTATAAAAATACAACTTTCAGGTCTGCTCCTTAACAAGTGTTTTAATGATGGTCATGATGGATTCATCAAGAAATTGGATTGTTAATGGCTTTGTTTCTTCAAGAGGTGTTTTAACAAGCTGATCTAGGAGAACTTGCCCCTTGATTGATTTTTGGTTTACACACTCTATCTCAAACTCACTAAGTAGCATGATCCATTTGGCCATATGGCCTTGCAAAGCTATTTTTGATAGTAGATATCTAAGCAGATCTACTTTGGAAATAACCATGGTCTTATTGTTCAATATGTATTGGCATAGTTTTTGAGTTATGAAGATCATAACGAGACAAGCTTTTTCGATGGGCATATAGTTGTACTCATATGCAACTAGTGTATGGCTTAGATAGTACATTGCATGCTATTTTCCCTTGTCATTGTGTTGAGCTAGAAGTGACCCTAGAGCATTATCAGTAGCAGAAAGATATAACAAGAATGGTTTCCCTGGCATCAGAGGCAATATAATTGGGAGATTTGTGAGAGTCTTTTAGCTATTGAAAAGCCTTTTGGCAATTGTTATCCCATTGAAATATGACACCTTTATTTAATAGGTGTGTAAATGGATGTCACTTGTATAATAATTGCGATATGAAGAATTAGATGGACTGGATCTTTCCCTATAAACTATAGAGCTACTTTAGATTGGTCAGTGATAACATCTCAGTTATAGCTCTTACTTTAGCTGGATCGACTTCAATGTCCCTATGAGACATGATGAAGCCCAATAATTTGCTTGATGTAACTCCAAACACACACTTATTGGGGTTGAGCTTGACTTTGTATTGTCATAATCACTCAAATATCTTCCTTAATGCTGCTAGATGGTCCACCCTAATTTTGGATTTGCTTAGTATGTCATCGACATAGTCTTTGATAGTGTCATGCATCATATCATGAAATATGATTGCCATAGATATTTGATAAGTGCCCCCTACGTTCTTAAGGCCAAACGACATGACCTAACAATAGAAAGTTCCCCACAAAGTGGTGAACATTGTTTTGTGCTAGTCTTCTGGTACTATTTTTATTTGATTTTAACCTAAGAAGTCATCCATTAGTGAAAGCATTTCATAACCCATTGTGGAGTCGACTATCATGTCAATGTTAGGCAGTGGAAAGTCATCCTTAGAGCATGCTTTGTTAATATCATAGAAATTAGTATAGATTTTGATTACCTCTAGTTTTTTGTTGATAGGTATTATATTAGAAATCCATTCAAAATATTCAATTGGTCTAATACATCCTGCTTCTAAGATTTTCTCCAACTCTTTCTTCACTAATACAACAATGCAAGGATGCATCTTATGCAACTTTTATTTTACTGGTTTGACATCAGGATTAACCACAAGGTGGTGTATAAACAAGGTGGGGTTCAAACCTGGCATGTCAAAATATGCCCATGCAAATATATCTATAAATTCCCTCAAAAGGGTTGTAAGGACTTCACACTCCTCAGTAAGGGATGCATCCAACTTGATCCAATTTGGGTCATTTTGGGACCCAATTTTAACCTCTATTGTATCTTTAACTAGAAGAGTTGATCCATCATCAAAGATAGTTGGTAATGATTTGAACTAATTGGCAACATTAGAGTCCTCTATTAGGATTGGTTCTTTGACAAGCTCTCTAAGATATGATGAATCATAATCTCCTAATGAGAAATCAATCCATGTGACAAAGATAGTTAGAAATTCCTGTATGATTTTATCAAAGGCTTCCTGACTTTCAAGATTGAATTCATACCCATTATCATGTTTATTATTAACATCCTCTTGAATTATTTGATCAAAATCCTATTGCTCTTCAGGGTTAAAATTAGATCCATAGTGAACTTCATCATTGCTAGTTTATTACATGATTTGCTCAAAACCCTGATTCTCTTCAATATTAAATTCAGACCCATAGACAAGTTTGTCATTGGTGGTCTCTTGGTCTATATATGAAGAAGGTTGAACACCCCTATCTAGTGGCACCTAAAATAGGTTTTCACCACTAGACTGGCCTTTATCTTTACTATTTTCCTAGTCAAAAAGTGCCTCAAATAGGTTTTCACTTTGAGACCTCAATATTTATTAATTTGCTTTTGGGTAAGGGTGTTCAACCATTATCCAAAATAGGATTCATGATCCAATTTGATTAAGAATATTGATTTATGATCTCCCAATGGAACATTGTCCCTAAGGTCTAGAAAATCACAAAACGCTTCATCAATTTGAAACTCATCAATTAGTATGTGTGCCTCTTCTTTGATCTAGGTGGATCTCTCCATTTTTTAAAAAATAAAATTTTCCATATTTTGACAAAAATGATTTCACAGTGTAGAGCTCGTTGAGAGCTTTTTGACGCTTTTCACGGTTTGCAAAATGGACACCGTATGCAAAAGTTATAGGCCGCTGAAGTTTTGGTTCTATAGGGAAAAATTTGGTGTCGTAAAGTGATGTGGCATTATTTACATGCGGCAAGTGGACCAATCGGAGGTTGACACGTGGCATGATTAAGCTCAGAGATAAGCTCATTGACCGATCCATGTGGCAAGCAAGGTGGCGAGTCTTATGGCAAGTCTTGTGGCATGGCGAGTCTTTTGGAGAATCCGTAGCTCTGCCCAAGTCAAGGAGTCTTAGGTGGCCGAAGCCACATGACAAGTGGACGGCCAAAGACCCTTTCAAAATCTTCCCTTCCCCAAGCGCGTAGCATGTGGATGAACCCACGTTGGAAAATGGCAGTCAAAGGCTATTTTAAGCCTTACGTAACTACTCAACCCACACATGTGGGATAAAGACAAAGTTTGAAACGCCCAAGGAGGAGGCCAACGCGCCAAACAAGGAGGAGACAAATTCAAAATCAGTCAAGGCACCTAGAAAGGTGGGCAGATAGTTTTGAACCCCTCACCTTGTGGCAAAAAGTTAGGAGACTTAGCCACTATGCCACGGGCTTCAAACTGATTATAAAAGCACGGATTTGTATTTGTTTTAAACAGGTTCTGGACTGTGTTTTTTATTTTTAAAGGCCGAGACTTTGTAAAATTTTTGGGAAAGCTTAGATAATGGATTTTTATCCATTTTTCGTCCATGATACTCAGTCTTAATATTATTTTTATCCAAATTATATATTGGAAGAGTATTTTTAAGCCCATAAAGGAGATTTTAGGACTTTTGAAGCAGCTTTGCAGGGGTGAAGACTCACGAAATTCGAAGGTGCCGGGCTTGATTATCAGTCATGGTGAAGGTGAATTTTTGCATTGAGAGATCAACTTGCAGGAAAATTGTTTATTATTTCTAGGTTTTTGAAATGCCCTTAATGGAAATGGTCCACTCCTTTGGAGAACCCGGAGATGTAGGCATCAATGGTTGAGCCGAACTCTGTTATCAATGTCAGATGGTATTTTGTCATTTGCTTGCATGTTTTAATTCAGTTTTCTAATTTTTTAATTATGAAATCATGCAAAGAATAAATCTCGACAATTTATGACATTTAATTTTTAAAATAAAATCTGGTTTTATTGGTGAATGGAAGATATCAGTCTTTTTGACAATTCTAATCCAATTCGATAACCGAGAATACTTTGCCAAACAATTTGCAAGTTCTTTTGAGTATTTTTTAGAATTTGTTTATTTTGAGAAATTCAGAATTTGTTCATTTAAAACTTCACTTTGAGTTTTTCAGTGGTGTTTACGGATCAAGTTGGTATCAGAGTAGTTGATCAATGAAATTTAACAATTGGTTGTTGTTTTTGCTTCTATTTTGGCATTTGTTTTGATTTTTGTGATTCGACAGGTGCAATGGGTAAGTTATCAAACAGAGCCAAGCTTGATGAGCTTGAAGCATATAACCAACAAATCCAGGAAGAGAATGCTTTCCTGAGAGCAAGATTGTACTCCTTGGATGAGGAGATTGCCCAATTGAAAATGGAGTTACGAGCCAAGGATGAGCTTGTGGAAAAACTACAAAATGGTGGGCAAGTGAAGGATTTGCCTTCCATTGTAGATGTAAGCACTATGACAGATGAAAACATTGTAAGTGCACGTAAGTCATCAATTGATTTTCCTTCCCATGAATAATCTAGTAACAATGATTTTGGTAAATTTGAACAATATACAAAAGGAATAGGTTCAAAATTACTTTTTAAAATGGGATTTAATGGAAAAGACCTAGGAAAAGATGGCCAAAGTGACACTAACCCCATTATTACACTTTGGCCAAAGTGACACTAACCCCATCTTACACTAACCCCAAATTTGTTAGTGTAATAATTTTACACACTATTATGGCAGGTCTTGTGGCATGACGAGTCTTTTGGAGAATCCGTAGCTCTACCCAAGTCAAGGAGTCTTAGGTGGCCGAAGCCATGTGACAAGTGGGCAGCCAAGGACCCTTTCAAACTCTTCCCTTCCCCAAGCGTGCAGCATGCGGATGAACCCACATTGGAAAATGGTGGTCAAAGGCTATTTTAAGCCTTACTTAAATACTCAACCCACACATGTGGGATAAAGACAAAGTTTGAAGCACCCAAGGAGGAGGCCGACACGCCAAACAAGGAGACAAATTCAAAATCAGTCAAGGTGCCTAAAAAGGTGGGCAGCCAGTTTTGAACCCCTCACCTTGTGGCAAAAATTTAGGAGACTTAGCCACTACGCCACAGGCTTCAAATTGATTATAAAAGCATGAATCTGTATTTGTTTTAAATAGGTTCTGGACTGTGTTTTCTATTTTTAAAGATTGAGACTTTGTAAAAGCTTTGGGAAAGCTTAGATAATGGATTTTTATCCATTTTTCAGCCATGATACTCAGTCTTAATATTATTTTTATCCAAATTGTATATTGGAAGAGTATTTTTAAGCCCATAGAGGAGATTTTAGGACTTTTGAAGCAGCTTTGCAAGGGTGAAGACTCACGAAATTTGAAGGTGCCGGGCTTGATTATCAATCACAGTGAAGGTAAATTTTTGCATTGAGAGATCAACTTGTAAGAAAGTTGTTTATTGTTTCCAGGTTTTTTAAATTCCCTTAATGGAAATGGTCCACTCCTTTGGAGAACCCAGAGATGTAGGCATCAATGGTTGAGCCGAACTCCGTTATCAATGTCGGATGGTATTTTGTCATTTGCTTGCATGTTTTAATTCAATTTTTTGATTTTTTTATTATGAAATCATGCAAAGAATAAATCTTGACAATTTATGACATTTAATTTTTAAAACAAAATCTGATTTTATTGGTGAATGGAAGATATCAGTCTTTTTGACAATTCTAATCCAATTCGATAACCGAGAATACTTTGCCAAACAATTTGCAAGTTCTTTTGAGTATTTTCAATAATTTGTTTATTTTGAGAAATTCAAAATGCATTCATTTAAAACTTCACTTTGAGTTTTTCAGTGGTGTTTACAGATCATTCTTGGTCCCAGTCTATTAGTTGGGGATAATATAATGGTAAGGGATTGTTATGAATGATTAGACAAAGAGTGTAAACAGTATGATTATCAAACAGGTTGGTTTGGACAAAGTAATCGAATAAGCTATGATCAGACTTTGCTTCATTGCTAACATCCTCATCACTAGTCAATGGTGATGGAACATTAATAAGGTATATGGGGTCACCCCCAGGTGGTTTAAATCCAAGTCCATAGGGTCCTTCATACTTGGTCATAGAAATAGGTTCTAATGTTCCCTATAGATTTGGCCTGAGGACCCTTCCTTCACAATCTTGATTTTCCATGATGCAATTGGGAATGAGATACTTGGGGTTCTTGTAACAATCGACCAAATTATCATTGTACAATCATGACTCATCTCCTTTGAGAGGGTATTGTTTTAGGCCGGAGGCTAGTATGAAAATGACTGGTCCTGGATTATAAATGTGGCCTTTTCCCTTTCTTTGCCAGTGCATGTGTGGCATAGCATTAGGCCTTCCAAAGGCTTTTGGGTTTTGAGGAAGCTTTGTGATATGAAATGTATCATGAGTCAAGTACTCTCTTGGGCCATTAATTGAGATGGTAAAATGATTGGATACTTTAGCGGGTGGAATGTGATTGAGAGAATAAAAGGTATTAGGATCAATGCAGTTATCCTTTAGAAATTCAAGAGGTATTGCCTTCCCCTTATCCTACTTATTAGATGGATTGATACCAAAATGATAGTTTTAACTTTGGAACTTAGCTTCTAAATGTTTACAATGCTCATACAGATGCAAATCTCTTTAAATGTTAACTTCCATCCCTGAATGGGAGAACTTGATACATTGGTGCAATGTCGATGGGATTGCACGAATCTCATGCAACCAAGGCCTACCCAAAAGCATATTGTATGAAAAATCAAGATCTAATATATGGAAAAGGGTATCATGAGTCAAGGACCCAATGATAATTGGCAAGCTAATGGTGCCTTGTGATTCATGCTCTTGATTATTGTATGCTTTGATGGTGATCATTTTTTCTTGGAGATCCACTATTGTGTACTCAAAAATCTTGATGAGCTTGAGAGACACTATGTTCAGACCTGATCCATTTTCTATAAGGACATGCTTCACTTTATGCTGCATTACATATACTTCAATGTATAATGGATTATTATGTAGTGGGCCAACAGGTGACATATCACTTTGGTTGAATGTGACTTTTTGGGTTGGAGCTAGGTGTCCAACCAAAGCTTGAAATTGTTCAGGGGATATGTCATTCAGAATAGTGGATTGGCTAAGGTATTCATTCAATATTTTCTTGTGGATTGCTGATGTGCACAATAAATCTAAAATGGATATTTGTGCTAGCATATTTTTTAATTGTTCCACTATATCAAATGTCTTTTCTTGAGCAATGTTAAATGGCTTATTTTGAGGCCAAATGGTGGGTTGGATGATGAGTGAAGTGGTAGGTGGTTGTGGGCTTGGTATGGTAATTTTAGACCACTAAGTTATGAATGCACAATCAGGATTAGATATAGGACTATTATTGCTAACCGATGATGGTGGAGGGGGGCCAGATAAGTCTCGGTCATCAATGCACTTGAGTGTGGTCATAGGTGAATGATGAGTTATCATTATGAGGTCCTAATGTGGGAATCCCTACTTGCTAGTTTACTTGTGTGTGGTCTCAGGTCAAAGAAGGGTTATCAGAATGATTAGATTGTTTTAGTATGACTAGCAATGGTCTTTTCTGGTTTAAATTTGGTCCAAGATTGATGGAAATGGTGTTAATGTTACCTCTTGAGATATGACCTACAACTACATTATAGTCATGTGCAATGACATGGTAGGTTTATTGGTTGTGGCCACTATTATGGCCTTGGTTTTGTCTATTATTTTGGATTTGTTGGTTCTACTATTGATTCTATTGATTCAATCTTTGTTGTTGATGTTGTTGTTTTTATTATTGTACTGGCTGATTATTATGTTGTGGAAATGGGTTCTGATAGATGCTAAGGTTTTGAGTGGATGTAGAAGCTCCATTATCCAATGTGATCTCACCATTCTCCAACATATTTTAAATGACATGTTTAATTTTCACACAAAATTATAATTAATGACTTTTAACCCTATGAAACTCATAGAATTATTTTGGATTATGCTAGTATTGCATGTTTGTACCCTAATGATATTGCTCTTTTGGAATAGGGTATTTGATTAGGTTATCTACTATGAGATTTCCAAAGATTAATTTGATGGGTTCTCCAAGGTTGGTAAAAGGACGATGAGTAAGTGGGTTTCTCCTTGGAGGAGGTGGGTTTTGCAAAGTCAAAGGCTGTTGTGATTATTACATTTGTTGTGCTAGCCAAGGTTGTGTTTATGCATGCTGCAACTGTTGAAGAGGTTGTTGGGTAGGAGTAAGGTAGTAGATGGTGTTTACACTATTTGGACATGGTGTGACTCTGTTACTCCATTCCTGACAACATTCTTGTTATGGTTAATTTTTTTTGGTTTATCATTATTATTGGCCTGTACCAATTGTGACACTTCCACTTGGTTTAGATTTTAGTTCTAATTATTGGTCTATTGGTTGAGTTTAGTTTTATCATCCCTTTATTAATAAGGGATCTTTGATCACTAAATATTTGTCGATGATCAATTTGATTGTGTGTTCACATTACAACTCTAAATAGTAGGATATTTCACTGTGTAGATTTTTGGTAAACACAACTACTAATTGCTTGTTTGGTATACTATGGGTAAAACAGCTTGCAAGGGCTTTCCATCACTGCAGATAACTTGTGAATCTTTCACCTATTTTTTGTTTTGTTTACGTTAAGTTGACCAATGAAATCTCATGCTTGAGATTATATGAGAAGTATTACACAAACTTATTTTATTGATCATCGAAGTCAGAAATTAAGTTCTTTGATAGTTTTAAAAACCATTCCAAGGCTTGTCTAGCTAAACTCCTTGGAAAAAACAATAATAGATAAATGTCACTATATGCCACTGGCTGACATGCAATAAATAACTTTGTCAAATGTACTTCGGGGTGACTTTTCTCCTTATAATTTTCAAACTTGGGTGGCTCATATCTGGGAAGAAATGGAATCTACAAGTACTCCATGTTTAAAGGATATGAACACACATCTTCCAATTTAAACCTTTTAACATGTTTCCCAGCTTGGATAGTGGCAATTGTATCCTTCATTTTTTGTAATTCTTGCTCAAGTAAAATTGCTAGAATATTGGTCTGGGTTGATGGTTGGGCATTCACAAGTGGATGATTTGGATTGGGATATGATGGAGGGATTTCCTAGGGTAGGTTAGATTGGCTAGGGAATGGTCAAATAATGCACATGCATAGATTAGGGTGTAATTATTGAAATTATACCTATGGTAGTGTGACATTCTAGTTGGGGTTGGATATGTATAATAGTTTTTGTAGATATTAAGGTTGGGATGAAGGAATATAACTATATTATGCTTGTTGTGATTGAATAGGGACTTGTTGTCAATTATTCAAACTTTGTTATTGAGTGGGAGCTTATGAGCCAAGACCCTATCTCTAAACTTGTGGTACTTATACACAAAAAGCAATTGTTGCTTAGAAGGTACTTGAAGAACATTGGAACCTCTTTTTTGCATAAATACCTATTGAGAAGTGGATGCATGTTAGAGATTTGGTACCTGTGACTGACTAATATGAACATGCTATTGATTATACATTATTTGATTTTGGATTGGTATATTAGCCTATAAAGGAAGAGGTATGCTCACTGCTACCTAGTGAGGTGGAACATTGGTTGCTCTTTGTTGAGGTGGTAATGTGTTTGGCCTCTGTTGCATTGAGATACTTGATTGTGCCTACTATTGTGGAATACTACTCATCATATTTTGGGGAGGAGTAGGATTTGACATGTTTTGTTGTGATATGGCACTGCTTGATGGTTGGGTACTTAATCCTATTGTTTGATTTCTTGAAAAAGTAGATGGTTAAGGATTAGTGGTAGTTGGTTGAGGTTGGGACATAGAGCCCCCTACTCCCTAATTTTGAAAACCACTAATAGTGCTAGCTAAAGACACATTTTGTTGTTGATTGATTGTTTGTGCTAACACCATTTTGGTTTAAATTGGATGTTGCTTGCACATTATCCCCTATGTTTTACTTAGTATCATGCATATAAAGTAAAGATATTTCCTCTATAATTAGTGTATTGAACATGGTTTCTACTGAAGTGTTTTGTGTAAATGGGTCTAAACCTTGATTGTCTTGACTTGTCAACTCTGTTAAAACTCTTGTTCAAGGAGCTAGATTAATAAGAGGTGCATTTAACAAGACCATATTATTGAAGTTACACACTAAATTGAGATATGTTTGGTATGCTTGATGCATTTGATCGAAGTGGTCATCCATGGGACCTCTTTGTGGGATAAGCACATGGGGGTTTTGATGAGGTATTGGTAAAATGGCATTAGGATTGTTAAAAGAGAACTATTCATGAGTCAAATTGTAAAATATGTTGGAAGGCTCTCTTTCTAGATTTTGTAAGTTTTCATACCTACCTCTATGGTTCTATTAGGATCATACATTGGTGGTGTTATGATGTGATAAGGTTGTTGTTGAGTACTTTCTACAATTGATGGTATGCTAGATAAGTATTGGGCCATTATCTCTTAATCTTGCTCCATATATGGAGGTGCACTAAGCAAATAGTTGGCCAAAGGATATTAACTTATCCCCCTAGTTGAATGTTTTTGTGTGGATAAGAATTTGTTTTCCAAATGACATTGTCTTCAGTAGGGTTTTCCATAAAGTCCCCTTGTGTGAAAGGATTTTTATATCCTGAATTGTACATAGTTCCACTATGTGTATAGTGAGCCATGTTCAAATTAAATGATAAATATTTCACAAGAGAAGGGATTAGGATTCTATAAACTCTAAAAAAGTTATGCCTTTTGGAAAGACAAAGGGTTAAAACATGATTTAGCTTGGTCAAAGGTGGAGCTAAATCTCCAAAAAGTCTATGCAAAGACTTGATTAAATAGTGTAGCATCAAATGACAAATGATAAGTGTCTGATATATGTAAAGGTCACACAAAATGACCTAATAATTAAACTAACAAACTCTAATGTTGAAACATGTTCTAAGTAGGTCTAAGCTATTAAAGGGAAAAGTTGCTAGGTATTTTGTCCAAATGTGGAGTCAAAATTTAAGCTCAAATAGGAAATGCGAGGATTAATGGCCAAACAGTGGCAAAATCTTGACTTAAAAAAGATGATTGATTAATCTAACAAACTTGGAATAGTTTAACATAGACAAGGTACATGACTCTAGGAATAAAACATGATCTGATTGTTATAAGATGCTAAACAAGAGATGTTTAAATATAAACTGATTTGACCAAAATAAAAGCACAAAACAATATAATTTTTTGAATTTGAGTGATGAATTAACCCAAGTTACATAATCCAAAAAAGGAAGATATGAGTATCAATCCCACGAATTGAGGTCTAAACCAAAATCAACCAATATTTGAATTTGAACTTGTAATAGTTAATCAAGGACTCAACTAAAGATAAACTATGAATTTGATGACAAAGAGCTAAAAATATTTGAACAACATGACCACACTAATCCAAGATTCAACAAGGTTCAAGTGATTGGTTGTAAACAAATGATAATGGAGATGCAAGATGAAACAAGATAAGTATTTTGAAATAAAATGGGCAGCCTAATGGCATTAACACTCTTGAAATATGATGTGACAAATGGTTTATGTTTCAATACTTCAAAGGCACAAAATTTTGAAATGATTTGGGAAGCATAATGGTACCCTCCTCAATCAAGCGCTACTCCTAATATTTTGACACAAAAAAAGAATGTTTGCTAAGTTAAATCAAAGTGTCATACAGATGGTGTAATGCCTCCTCAAACAATGGATTCATGTAGACTCATGACTCATCAAATGACATGGTTTGACCACTACAAGTTTTATTCTAACACACCAAATAAAAATGACCAAAATACACTAAGTATAATCATCCAAATCCTAGCAAGGGTATGGAAATGTGAGGTTGAATAAACTAATTATTTTATGAACATTATAAATAGATCAATTTTGCAATGACTTTCATGACCAATGATGTAAAAGAAGCGCACTTTAATTGGGTGTCTGTGACACTTGGCTTGCTGTAAAAATGTCTTACCCTTTTTGTAACCACTACATCCGTCACTTACTCAGTGTAGTGCGATGTCTAATGTGCAGATACATCCTGATGCTTAACCCCAACACTAAAAGGTGGTTTAACCACTCAAACATCTGATCCTAGTGGGAGTGATGAAGTCATTGCCAGAAGATGAAACTTTGGATCAAAGCTTCCCTATAGAAATTGTGAGAGGTAATGAAGTCCCCCTCACAAGTCAAGATGCAATAAAATAAATGACTAAGTGAAAGAGATTTAGAGGTTGTGTCTAGATCACTCAATCCATGTAGGTCCTTGAGGAAATCCTTAACAACTTCTCTTTCATGCTTTTGACTAAGAAACTTTTCAATAAAAATGATGATTTTGATCCAAAAAATTTCCTAAAGGGGATAGATGGGATATCATACATGCAACATCTTTCTTTTTACCAATAAAATTCTATTGAAACAACTATTGAATACAAAATTTTACAAATGAGTTCAATTTTAAACACTAAAAGAAAAGTATGGTGATATTATTTTTGGCCCCTTGGCCTTAAGTTGTGAACTTTGAAAGAAACCACAAAAAATTAACCAATAAAACACCCTAAAGTTTTTTATTTAAACACCAAAATGAAGGATTATTAGTTCATTTTAAACATCCAAATGAAGTGTGAACAAACTAATTTATATTGAAATAGTTTTCTTCAAACAGGTCCTACAAAAAAAAGGTCAAAACTTCGTTTAGCCTTGAAGCTTATTTATCAAATGAGACAAGCAACTTTGAAGGGTAAAATTTGTCGACCCGAAGACAAAAACCCAAAAAATAAAACATGTTAAGTTAAGCAAAAGTTAGAAAAAAATTTAATAAAATTTTCAATAAATCTCAAAAAATAAAATAAACCTATGAAACATACAAACAACAAGTTAGACGGTTAAAGCAAAGAAAATGGAACACATAAATCATAAAAAAATATAGTCAATAATTTAGTCATAACTTTTAAAGTATAAATTAATTTGTCACTAAATTTTTGAAAGCTATTTATAGGTCCAATAGGCACCTCTCTACAAAAATTTAAGTCAAAAAAGTGAATAACAAAAAATCTATTAACTTTGTACTAACCATTTTTACCAAAAAATTAAAAAATAAAAAGTGAGTCACTAAAAGACTCATAATTTTTAAACTACAAATCATATTTTAATGAAATTTTGAGAGAATTAGGATGAAACCAGTAAGAAAAATTTATCAAAATTTTATAAAAAAAGTAACGTATTATAAATAAGAACTATTTTAACATCTATTTTTGTTCGAAGATGTGGGGTGCACAATCGTGTCCCACTAGGCGTGTCATTTGTGATCAAAGAAATTTGACAAAAAGATGAGGTTAGATCAAGTGTTAGTCCATAAAACTATGAAATAAACACACTAACATACTAACATATCTAATCCTAGATCTTAGGGGGAGCTTGATGAACTAACAATAATTGAAAACCCAACTAAAATACGAAGAACAACAATTTTTACCTTTCTTGAGAGTTTCAAATGATTTCTTTGTTTGGATTGTTCGGTTTATGCATAAGAAGTATTCATCTATGACATATGGCTAACATCATCTCCTCTATGAAACATTTTTTAATTATTGGCTTGATTGATATGGCTTGGTTCAAATTCAATATTATAATACTAGGATTTTAGCTTCATGAATCTATTCCTGCATTATAACTCTACTTTTATTGAGCTCCTTAAATGAATAACTCTAAGCTTGTTTTTTAGGCTTTCAAATCCTTTGAAATGAGTTAAATCTGACCATAGTTGAGTTTATTAATTTTTTTTGAATTTGGCATATTTCTAGGATATTCTTTTAGATAATTTTTATTTGAGACAAGTCACAAAAATAATGAGTAGCTTCTAGAATGTTCTAAGATATTCTTGATATTTGAATTTTTATTTTTGGTAATTGATTTATTAGCTTATTTTTTCAATGATGAATTTAATTAAGATTTGAAATTGATTTAACTTGTTAATTGATTTTGATTAGGATGTGCAAGCCAATTAATTCTTTTTAGATATTTGGTTATTTGTTTGATTTTGATTAATTCAATGTGTGTATTTGCCTTGTTTAATTGATTTAAGAGGCTAAATTGATTTAATGCAAAGTTATAAAGCCAAATTCAAGACTAATAGAAATTATTAGGTTAAATGTTCAATGATTGGTAAAAATTGGTCTAATAGTCTGATGTAAAACTATTGGTGGACAAATTTGCATGTTGACAATTACCTCTATGGATATAGAGCCAGTCATTCAGATTTAGTTAGGCAACACACAACATCAACCATAGATTATACTATAGATGTTACTTGACCATATATTAATCACATTACCTAAAAAATGACATAGATTTATTAGTATATTATCATGGCAAGATGGTTGCCCATTTTATCTTTTTCATAGGATCATAGGCCATGATACAAAATCATGTACAAATTTACAACAAAAATTGGATAAACTATAGGTTTAGGGTATTATTTAGATTACATCACCACCAACACCAACTTCACCACTTCCACCTAATCCATTTACTACCAGAGCTAAACATCCTCGAGGAGACTCAAAATTTTCACCACCAAAGCAACCTTCAGTTCACCGTCGACAGGATGACACCATTATGAGTGATGGATCTCTGACTACACAAAGAGCATAGATCTTACTAACGCCTAAGGAGATAGCCACCATGCATACAAAATCTATGGCATATGATGATACTTATGATGATGATTTTGAGGCATTTGATGATGTATGTGATCCCTTCTTCCATCTCAGTCCCCAACGAGCTCTATCCTTGGACCCTTTACCCCCTCTACCCTAGTCTTTTATTTCATTATGTACATATTAATTTATTCATATTTTTGAACATAGTTTGTCAATATTAATTGTACATAATTTCTATATACTTGGATTGTATATAGATTTTTTTTAATTACTTGCACATAGTCTCCTTGTGATTGATTGTACATAGCTTATTTTAAAAATACCAAAAATATTCAAATATGTCAAAAATCCAAAAACATTCAAAATTTTAAAACATAAAAACATCCAAATATTCAAAAATTCAAAAATATTTCAATTGTATGCATTCTCCATGCTTTACATTTCTATTACCATGCTAGACTTACATTCAAATGTTCTATGCTATTGTTTGTCGATTTATCTACATTACCATACTTCACTTGATCTTCTTTGAGTGTGTGTAATGACTTCTAAATACTTGATTGCTTCACTCTACCCATTGAGGGGACATCCTAATTCATACATTCAAGATATACATCAATATATCTACCCCTTAGGGGCATCTTCTACATGACTACACCATCTAGGTTATGCCATTCATACACCACACACTTTAGTTATCATATTGATGTACATTATTTACTAGCTTACACATATTACTCTATCGACATTCATTAGTATATAGCACTTGTGTATTTCTTAACATCTACCTAGTCTTGCATACTTTCACTTCTTGATTTGATTTAATTAGATGTGATTCTATTTTTAGTATATTTACATGCCTTCCTTTCTTGCTTTACAAAGCTAGATGTGACTGCATTTCTCAATTTCTATTTTATCTCCTATATGTGCCTTAGGACATTTTATAATGTCTTTTACTTCTATTATTGAGTGTGTCTTAGGAAATTTGTCAATGTACTTTGCTTGTACTCTTCTACATGTCTGTGGCCCTTGTGCCAACCTTGATTGTTTCATTTGTATGTGTATGTGGAATTTGAACATGCTTTATATGCTTGCTTCCCAATTTGAGTGACATGTGCCCATGTCCCTTATTTGCTTGGCCCCTTGGCCACTATTATATGTTTATTGTTTCTTATCTTGTGTGCTTGTTACTTGATTAGTTCTCAATTATTTTCAATTCTATGATCCACATCATACATTATCTTGCTTACTTGGATGCCATGGTGGACATCATGCTCCATCCCTCCTTGACAACTAATAACTAACATTTCTAGTTTCAATTCAGCACATTAAACATGTTATTACATTATTATATCTATCTAGGCATACCCCTATTGATCTAACAATCTTCAATACCAACTATGTTATATCTTGAGACATCTTTTTAATTATCATTGTTATATCATGTATTTCACAGCATAACACACTTTTAAAGTTTTTTATTCTGAGGGTAATCATTGTAGAGTTTTAATTTCTACCCTTAAAAGAGGGAGAAATAAATAGGGGTTTTGTCATAGGGATCAAAGCTCTTACTGATTGAAAAATCAATTTTTAGAACACTCAAAACAACAATTAGAGGTTAAACTAGCCAGAACAGACCATAAAAATAGTGACTATAATAGAATAGTCATCAGATTCAGCAAAAGACAACACACTAGACATGGACAATAATGATATAAAATAGGGTGTTCTATTTTTGGTGCTCTTATCTAGATTAAAAAAAATAGATTTTCTAGAAATAGGCAGAAAGTCAACTCAGCTATAATTTTTTTAGATATAAATCAGTCCAGATTCAATAATTTTAGTATAGTTTTTCTTAGAAAATCTAGGTATAGGGGGCATCATGCATGACATGATGGCTCTTACTTGTAGTTTCAAATTGGGTAGTTGGTATAGCTTACAGATCAGAATCCATGTTTTAGACACCAGTGATTAGGGGCAATGTGCACATCACATTTATCTTATTTTCTTTTCAAGTCTAGTATATTACCTAGGCATTCTCAATAGTTGAATGTTTTACTACATCTACAGGTGGTTGGAATAATTTTAGAGTGGCTTTTATACAATCCTAACTTCCACATTCCTGAGTGGATTCAACATAATCTTAGTTTCTAGTTTTGAAGTGGATTTTATACAAGCCTAATCTCCTCCTTCCAAATTAGCCAAGATTGGTCTAATTTTCACATTCGGCTATCCACATCACATTGTTAGATTTTAGAGCATTCATGGGCTTTATAATTTTCATTAAAAATTTGGCTATACACATCACATTGTTAGATTTTAGAGCATTCATAGGCTTTAAGAGTCATTTCATATGACACACATTCATATCGATATCAGTTTATAATTTCACTTAGTGGGAAACAATGAAGCCAAAAGATTAGCTAGCCTTTATATTCTTGAGCCACCTACTCAGAAATATTGGACACACAATCCAAACATCAATTAACACACACATGATTACATAGCTTCACTTAGTAGGTGATGATGGAGCCAAAGGGTTAGCCTTTACATTCTTAAGCCACTCTCATGTAATTGAACACTTAGCTCCATTTGTGATATTACTCTTGGTATAACACATACTCAACATCATAGTAAGTTCTGTATTGATTTGTATACTGAGTGAGGTGTATTCATTCCTTTCTCTTCTTCTCTCTCTTACCTAGTTTTTATATGTTCTTATTTTAGATATAGTGTATCTAGTAAAAACTTATCTACTCCTTGTTTTTTCTTTCATATTTACACTTCATAATGCGCTCTCTCTATTCACACTCAACATCATGCAACTTATGGCTATCAATGTGCTCTCTATATGGCTTGATCCTTATTCAAAATATTGGTATGTAGGCAACATGCCCACACAAAGGGTATTGATACATGTTCAATGTATTTTACACATACAACCCCCCTTTTCTCAAAGTTTTATTCAAGCATAATAAAGATCTCAGGTTAAATATTAAATCAACTCTATAAGGAGATCCATCGATAGTCAAGATTTGAAATTTCATAGGTAGGCTCACACAAGGATAGTGGACAAAACTTAGAAAACTCAGATCTCTATGAGCAATATGGACAACAACAATAGGACTTGGACTTAGTACTAGACCTCAAAATATCCTATTTAGAGTGCTCCTATCTTTTCACCGAATGAAAGCTAGATCATGGTTCATGACACTATCCCAGTCTTACACAATTGGCATCAACTTCTGTCTCAACCGTATCAATTCAGTTTTAAGCTAAGTTACATTTATCCTCTTTCATTACTATTTTTAAAAAGCTATGAAGGTCAAATAAATTATACAAATCAATAGTTAAATTATTGAAATATTATTTACTAATTTAGTCAATTCAAACCTTTAACTATATTAGGAATAAGATTCCAATATTACCAAAATAGTTAAATCAATATATATATATATATATATATATAGACATGGTTTTAAAGTAACTTATCTCAAAATATAATTGTAAAACATCTAAAATATGTAATCATGTAGTATGAAACGAATGTTTAAATTTTATTACATCATATATATATATATATATATGATGTAATAAAATTTAAACATTCGTTTCATACTACATGATTACATATTTTAGATGTTTTACAATTATATTTTGAGATAAGTTACTTTAAAACCATGTCTCTCATCTCAAAGGTGGCATCACAATAGGCTTCTCTTGAGAATTCAATTCCTCATGAATAACAAATTTCAAATATATAATAGTATACAAGTTTCAAAATTATAGCACAGTTTAGAATTTTTAGATTATGGGGGCATGTGACATACATGCACACTTATTCCTACATTTAATTCAATACATATGCACATATACTTGACTCACATACATGGGTATGTGTAAAATAGTTATAATCTATAGGTTTAAATTGCTCACAAAATTCAAATAAAATTCAATATCAATACAATATTGATAGAAGAGGCATGAAAAATTTTCATGTTCATGTTTCTACATGAAAAAATAAAGGTTTTAACAGTTTAAATTTTTTAATCATAATCTATATGTGTCTGCAATAATGTGATTCATTTGATTTTTCAAATGTGCAATGCTAGAGTTTAGTGACATTGTAGGTCTTTGGTTAAACTTTAATAAGCCACATTTGATGGTTTTACCCTTTTCTCCTACCACATTTGAGTCTAGTGACACTCAACATCTATGGTGCAATGTAGCAATCCACATTTAGTTTCTCCACCCTTCAATCATTTTATAAGATTACTCTACACATTAAGATGAGAGAACATAAAATATTTCCAATTCAAGGGCTTAAATTAGTTTTCAAATTGAGACTTGATCACTCTCAATTCGCTAAAAGTTTGAGATTTTTTCAAATTTACTAACAAGGGGAAACACACTTCTCCACTTTCAAGTTATGGAGAAATTAGATTTCATACCCTTTTTAGGGGTATTATTTCCTTGATCTCTTCTAAAATTTAAATTCCAAGTTTAAAATTTTCAAAATTTGGATAGTAACTAATTTTAGTATCATTATTGTAGGTTTTGCATTAAGGCATCTTGCATGATTAAGCTTCATGTGAAAGGACAAAGTGTGTATACATACTTAGGTTTACATCCCTTTATTAATTTAACTTCATTGCATCACTGTAATAAAGTGAGGAAAAATGTAGACACTCAAATTTAATCATTAAGTGCTTTAAAATATTTAATTTTGATATCTTTAACCCTACTTGGCCTATTCACCATTTTGTTAACTTGTAATATTTAAAAGAGCATTCGTTAATCCATTTATTAACTTAAAAATCACTACAAACATCATTCAGATATGCCTATTCTACTTAAACATTCTAGTTAGCCAAATCCCAATAGTATCTCTCTTTATGGGACAAGATCACACTAGGTAGGTAGGGTTGCACTACGACCTTGTTCCTTAGTGTGGCCTTTTCCCCCATGATCCAAAAATAGCTTGTTTAAAATTCAAGACATTTATTATTATCCCTCCCATAATTTTATCAAGGTTAATTAATATAAATATTCTAGATATTCTTCTATATGAATCACATCAAGGCCTTTCCAAACAAATCTATTAATCACTTAACAATTCTAATACACATTGAGAAAAAGAGTGGTATTCTTTTTAACTCAAATTTTTATTTATTATAATAGTCATAGGCCAAATATGGAGTTATTTTATTATAATTCAAGGGTATTCATTTTCAAGTATCCAATACAAGCTATCTAGTTGCATTCATATAACAAAGATCAAGATTCACACACTCACTCTAGGAGAGAGAACTACATTGGTTTAAGTCCCTTTAGGGCTATGTAGATTTCACTCAAATTACGTGGTGTTTTCTAAAGATATATAAAATATTCTCCTTGACCAATTCTTCCATTTATATTTGAAGTCCATTATGTTTTTATGTAGGAACTAGGGTTATTCTTCTATAATTTTTTTTTTACAATAAATCAAGATACACAATCAATCAATAAGTCATCATAGACAATGACAAGTGATCATACAAGCAAATAAATCACATAGTCAACTAAGATGTATTTGCAGTCAACAAAAAATATAGCAGTGTAACCCTGTCCTCCTAATATGGCCTTATTCTAACATACTTTAAAATTATATTTTTAACTGTGACACAGTTCACAGGCCTTTTTAATTAATTTTTATCAATAATCAACCTGCATAATTATCAATAAATCATATCCAAGCTAGGTTTGCATATTTGTTTGTCAATTTATTATTTATAGCTCATTTAATATTTTGTAAATTACTATATTTCATATTTAGATCTATATATTTTTTAGATTTAAATCAGTTTTAATAGTTTATTTGTTCTTAAAATTTTATTGTTAAATAATAAAAAACATTAAAGAACACTATTATATGGGTTTAAGATGCACTTTTAATTTTCAGAATGAGACACGATCTATTAGAATGGGCCACGATCAAGAATTGGTGAGATTTGAACACACTAGACTCTTAACATGCAAAAAAAGAGTTTTGTAGTAAAAGAGGAACCAAACATGAGTATAATAATAGATTGCATTCATAATCAATGAAAATATATTTGAGGAGAGGTACATAAATAGGAGAAGATAGTTATAAAGGCACTTACATTTAGAAATGTGAAAACATGTCAATTTATAAATGAATAGTGAGCACCATTTGTAAGATGTCAACACTAGTTGGTAAATGATAAGTGCATCCACACCAATAAATTTGAATACAAATTAGACATGTGTATGTTTAAATTAATTACCTCATTATTACACCTAAGTGACCTCAATATTACACCTAATAAAGTTAACTATATGTACAAAAAAACATAATATGTAATAAAAAACATACACTAAAACCCCCTTTAAATTACAACTTAAGTGGGTAGAAGAACTGGGTCTAAAAATCAAGACATGATTAGGTACCCAAGTACATATAAAATCCCCCCAAAATAATAAATAGAATCCCCCTCACAATCAGAGAGAGAAGAATATAATACTATAAATCCCCCTAGAAGATGATGTTGAAGTTCCCCACACCCAAATAATAGCTCGTAAATGAAGATAATTTCTCTTGGTGAAGGTTTTGGTGAAGATATAAGATATATACTTTGTATTATAGAAAAATATGATATTAATGATCTATCCATGAATGAACTCCTAAATTAAGTGTATATGAATCTTGATGTGCTTAGTCTACTAAAATTGGATTAAATTCTTCTAGATCTTGATGGTGCTTTGATTGTTGTATATGATAATTGTGAGTCACCTAAATTATATACCAAACTCAGTAAGAATGCACTAAATCCAAATAGCCTTAGTAACAACATTAAAAACTCTTTTATATTCAATGTCAATAGATGATAAATCAACAACATTCTATTTATTTATATACCAACTAATTAGACTTAAACCAAGGGAGAAATTATATCCTATAGTGAATTTGTGATGTTCAATATGGCCAACCCAATCTAAATATGTGTACCCAATCAAGTCAACATAAATACCTACTCTATAGTTAATCCTAAAATTGTGAGTAACTCAAATGTAGTGTATAATCCTCTTGGATGACTTTCATTAAAACTCATGCAGTGTCCACACAAACCTAGAGACCATGCCTAATGAATATGAAATGCAGGGTCTACTATGAGTCAAATATATGAGACTGCCAACAAGTTGTCGATAAAAGGTAACAGTAACCAATGGAGAAGAAAACTCAACCTCAATTTTGACTCTAAAAATAAAGGGAATTAGAGCTAACTTATAGTTAGTCATGTGAAACCATGTGAACAAATCAAAAGCATATTTGGATTGTGCAATTGTAATCCCTGAGTCAGACTATTAAATATCAATCCCAAAGAAGTAGTGCAACAAACCCAAGTTATTCATGGAGAACCTTTCATGAAAATTAGTGTTCATTGATTCAATGGATGATGAAGGACTCCACATGATCTATAGGTCATCAATATACAAAACCAAAATCAAGATTGAGTCATCATGCCAAAAAAAAACACATTCATATCATAATGGCATCTAGTGAACCCAACTATGAGAAGGGAAGAATCCATCTTGGAAAACCAATCCCAAGGGGCCTAATTGAGACCATATATAGATTTCTAAAGTCTGTAGACTAAGGAATAATCCTACATAAAACCCCATGGTTACTCCATATATATTTCCTCCTTAAGGTCACCATGAAGAAATGCACTCTTCACATCCATCTGATAAACCTCAAAATGATGAGCTACATCAATGGCAAGATTTAGTTAGATAAAGTTCATCTTTATAACTGGTGTAAAATTATTTGTATAGTCAATGCTAGGAGCTTGTCAAAAAAAATGTGGCTACTAGTCATGCTTTGAACTTATCCACTAACCCATTTTCTGCAATGTTTTTTGATAGATCCATATACATCAAACAAGTTTCATTCCCTTAATAAGGGGAACTAAATGCCAAGTGTGGTTCCTAATCAATGAATCATACTCTTCATTCATGGTTATAGCCCACTGAGGTTATCCGATGCCTCATGAAAACACTATGGATAAGAAAAAAAATGATGAAGATATGTAGAACACCATATAACTATGAGTGTGTTTTCCTTGTATCTGATGGATCTCCAACCCAATGTGTGTACTCTACAGTGCTTTTCTAACCCAAAGAGGGACAAAATCATATATTTAGGAGGATATTACTCAACCTCTGAAAGGTGACTAGAAGAGGATGTGAATCCATATCTATGTTATCATCATCTAAATTGGAAGAAAAATCCTCATCATCAGGAATTTACTTAGGGTGATCTGAATCATCAGAATTGCCATCAAATACTAGTGTCTTGTTGAGGGTAACATACCCCCATGTATGAAAAATAAGGACCCTTATTTAAGTTTCAAAAATTATGATATAAACTGGGCATTAAAATTGATCAATGTGCATTATTGAACATCATGTTGAATCTAGCTTACATTGTCATGTTAGCGCATAAACCTTATTTGATTTTATTTAATTTTACTGACATTTGACTCATGTGTTTCCATCTTGTAGGATACATGGATTTCCATTAAAATGAGCAAGTTTTCATGGATTTATACTTCAACATTAATCTAACCCTTAGTTGGTTAATGAATATGGTCTCATTCGAGTAATTATGTTAGCCTTTGGTCCTTAATTGATTAATTAAATTTGAGTTTAAATAATGTTCAAAACCTTAGTCTAAATTAATTTAGCCTAAGTTCTTATTAAGATGGGTTCATATCTTCGACGGGTCACTTTATTCTACTTTAACCTTAGATTAATTTTAGCCTAAGTTTTAATTGAATTTATTAATTCATTAAAACCTTAGTCTAAAATTTATGCCAAGTCTTTATATATCTTGAACCCTTACTTCATTGATTTCATTATTCACAAGTACAAAAACATGCAAGGCTACCAAGTGGTAAAAACATGGAAGCTCAAATCATAGATCAATGATACATGGGTGATTCCCCAAAGTCAATAAGTCAAAAATTACGTAGATCATAATCGATGGTGTGTGTCCAAACATACAAATCTTGATCGATGATCCATGTTGAAGATCGAGATCAATAAGTCAAGATAAAATATATTTGACATGCATTTAATCATGAAAAAATAGATCTAACGGCGAGTTCAAAACCAAAATTTCAAAGGATCTTGAGGTTGAACATGATGGTGACAAGTGTCACACTCATGATGAATTAGATACAGATCAATGATCTACATGTGATCATGCATTCAAAAAAGCAATGGTGTGTATTTAATCACTTAGATCAAGATCAATGATGATATGCATTCAATATTGTAGATGAAGATCAATGGTGTAAAGTGAGTCAAAGAGTCAAAGGGCCTCGATTACACATGATACCACTATGTGGTGTAAGAGCATTAAAATGATGAAGACTAACTCCAAGGTACACAAAAATCATGCAATGTTGCCAAGTGGCACAATCTCATAAGCCCAGATCAAATATCAATAGCCATGATGAAAGTCAAGGCCGTAAGACTCCTAAAGAGATAAATGATACACATTTGATCAAACTTCAAAAAGTATGATATGATGACATGTGTCAAATTTTAAAAATAAATAAACTACGTGACAAGGTGATGACACATAGGCAAACAAGTCAAATGGGAAGATTTTGTGGACCCAAGCATGCAAAGGTATAAATACAAGATCCAAATATGATATAAGTCACCAAAGCACATGATTAAAACTTGTTTGCTTCCATTGAAGCACTATTTAAAGCTCCAAAAAGATTTAGAATGTACAAAAGGCCCTAAATTGTCCCTAGATTTACTATTTTGAGTTGAGAGAGTTAAATTATTACCCCAAAGATGACAATTTAATAGAGTCATAATGATCAGAAATTGGGTTCTAAAAAAGGTTTCAAGTCAGATTTTCAGTGGTGGCACACTTTATATCTCATTGAGAGCTTTTTCGACGCTTTTTGCGGTTTGCAAAATGGACACAGTATGCAAAAGTTATAGGCCGCTGAAGTTTTAGTTTGACAGGTAAAAATTTGGTGCTGTAAAGTGACGTGGCATTATTTACATGCGACAATTGGACCAATCAAAGGTTGACATGTGGCATGATTAAGCTCAGAGATAAGCTCATTGATCGATCCATGTGGCAAGCAAGGTGGCGAGTTTGAAAAAAAAAAGACCGAGTTCGAAGGGGAGACCAAACAAGTGGCGAGTCGAGTCAACGAAGTCTTAGGTGGCCAAAACCATGTGACAAGTGGGTAGTCAAAGAATCTTTCAAGAGTTTCCCTTCCCCAAGCGTGCAACATGTGGGATAAGCCCATGGAATAAGTGGCGGTCAAAGGCTATTTTAAGCCTTATTCAAAATGCTCGACCCACACATATGGGATAACAAGATAAGAAGAATTCAAATGTGCCAAAGGTGGGGGCCAACGGTTTCTAAGGTGCCAACAAGGAGGGAAGATGATTCAAAATAGCATGCTTGGCACCTAGGGAGGAGAGCCTGAGCATGCCCAATAAGGAGAGGCCAAGTTAAAGTGCCTAGAAAGGTGTGCAGCCAATTTTGAACCCCTCACCTTGTGGCAAAAAGGTAGGAGACTTAGCCACTACGCCATAGGCTTCAAACTGAGTATAAAGGCATGAATTTCTATTTATTTTAAGGAAGTTCTGGACTATGTTTTTTTTATTTTAAGAGGTTGAGACTTTGTAAAAGCTTTGAGAAAGCTTATGTAATGGATTTTTATCCATTTTTTGGCCATAATACTCAGTCTTAATACTCCTTTTATCCAATTTGCATATTGAAAGAGTATTTTTAAGCCCATAGAGGAGATTTTTTAGGACTTTTAAAGCAACTTTGCAGGGGTGAAGACTCACGGAATTCGAAGGTGCTGGGCTTGATTATCAGTCACGGTGAAGGTGAATTTTTGTATTAAGAGACCAACTTGCAGGAAAGTTGTTTATTGTTTCCAGGTGTTTGAAGTGCCCTTAATGGAAATGGTCCACTCCTTTGGAAAACTCGGAGATGTAGGCATCATTTGTTGAGCCGAACTCCATTATCAATGTTGGATGGTAATTTGTCATTTGCTTGCATGTTTTAATTCAGTTTTTTCTGATATTTTTAATTATGAAATCATGCAAAGATTAAATTTTGACAATTTACGACATTTGATGTAAAAAAATAAAAACTAGTTCAATAACTGAGAACGTTTTATGCCAAAACATTGAGATGCAAGTTCTTTTGAGTTTTTTGAGAATTTGTTAAGTTTTGAGAAATTCAGTATTCGTAAATAAAACTTCACTTTGAGTTGATTCAGTGTAGTTTACAGATCAAGTTGGTATCAGAGCGGTTAGAATACAGGGATTGCTTCTAGTTGTGTAGTGACAATTGCTTCCAAAATAGTTAGATTATTAGTTTACAGATTGATTATATTGTAGTGTGCAGTGTGGAATCAGTTCTTTGCAGGAAACCATGGGCAAGCTGTCACAGATTGAGGTCATCAAAGACGAAAATGCAATCTTGAGATGCCAAAAATTTGCACTTGAATTGCAAGTGGCAAAGTTAAAATCAGAGCTTGAATCCAAAGATGAGATATTGATTAGATTGTAATGTGGTAAGTGTGAAAAGGTAAAGCCTTCAACTTCAGATGTAGAGACTATGATTGAGTGCAGTGTAAGTTTTTCACCACAGGAATCTTCATCTTCTTCTACCATTTCAGATTCAGATTCTAGTAATATTTTTTTTGGTGATTTTGAAAGATACACTAAGGGCATAGGATCTAAATTATTGTTTAAAATGGGTTATAATGGAGGAGGACTTGGTAGAGATAGCCAAGGTATAACTAACCCAATTCAGGTTAAGCATAGACCTCTTCGTGCAGGTTTGGGTTATACTAGTGTGCAGGTGGATGATGGATAAGTTTCTTCCATGGCTAAAGGAAGATGAGCTTCCAATAGCGAAGGTTCTAGGCCACTAGTTCAAAGGTGTAAAGGTAAAAGAGGTATTGAGATTCCACCTCCTGATTCCTACACTAAATCTTTTGATCCAATTGATACTTTTAAGAAGTTTGGATATAATGGATAGAAGATAATGCAATCATTTCCATGCACTTTTTGTGGGATGAATAACCATAGTGCTAAGACTTGTTGGAAATGAAATGCTTTATTGAAGCAGATTGCATGTTTGAAAGACCATTTTCATGTTAAATTGGGAATTGGCAAAAGGGGACCCTCACCTAAGAAGGATGTATGTACTCATTGTAAAGTGAGTGGACATAGGATTGATAGATGTTTTAAGCTTCACGCATCTTCACGTTCAAGTAATGTCAGAACTAAGATGATTTAAAAACCTCTCACTAAGGTTAATGAAGCTAATTCAATCCATAATGCAGTTGACAATACAACCCAGGATAAGGTAAAACCTACAAGTGAAAATCCAATTAAGAGGTTAAGTCAACAATATGCAATTGATAAGGAATCCACTAAGGAAATCAATTTCACTAGGAAGAAAGAAATGGTTAAGTGGATTATCACTACATTCTTTTTGCAAAGCATGGTTAAGAATTCACCTAAAGGAATGAACAAGCTTTGATAAGATGTAGATTAGAGTTGGTGGGAACACTTCAAGACAGGTTTACCATATGAAGTTTTTCAATTCTCACTTTTTGATAACTCTAAGTTTTTGAATCTCCTATTTATGCTGTGTGAGTTGTCTAGAGGACTTGAACTCATTTGATCAGTTGGAGATAATAGCAGAGTGCATGTTTTAGGTTGAGTTGATTCCTTACAACACTTATTTGACTGCTATTTTGAATGTATCTATTTTTGACACATGGATGTATAGATGCATTGATAAGACCCTATGGGCATGTTTAGATGTTAGGCAACATACACTTTTGGTTGTTTGCATTTGCTTAGCATATAAGTCCCATACTAGGGCATTGTATTGCAACATGTCCACAACATTTATTGTATGTTGTTGGCATTATAAACTTGTTTTTCAGTTACATTGGGAGTTGTTTCAATTTTTGGCAATTTACTACTTTACAGGATGTGACATTTGGGCAGGCAATTTTGGTATGTTGTAATCACTTTGGTAGTTGCAGATTCAATTACTCATGCCTTTGGATTATGCATTTTTATAGTTTGATTGTGAATCATTTTAATGCAATTGTTTATATCCTTGCTATGATTGGGTTTTGTTTTCATGGATGCAGTAGACTAGTTTGTAGTTTCAAGGGATATTGGACTTTTGGAGACCAAAAGCCTTCCATTAGGGAGGTGTGATCAGAAATTGGGTTTTGAAAAAGGTTTCAAGTCAGAGTTTTAGTGGTGGCACACTTTAGATCTTGTCGAGAGCTTTTCGATACTTTTTGCGGTTTGCAAAACGGACACCATATGCAAAAGTTATAGGCCGCTAAAGTTTTGGTTCGACAGGTAAAAATTTGGTGTCGTAAAGTGACGTGGCATTATTTACATGCGACAAGTGGACCAATCAGAGGTTGACACATGGCATGATTAAGCTCAGAGATAAGCTCGTTGACCGATCCATGTGGCAAGCAAGGTGGCGAGTTTGGGAAAAAAAAAAAGACCGAGTTCGAAGGGGAGACCAAACAAGTGGCGGGCCAAGTCAACGGAGTCTTAGGTGGCCAAAACCACGTGACAAGTGGGCGGTCAAAGACTCTTTCAAGTGTTTCCCTTCCCCAAGCACGTAGTATGTGGGATAAGCCCATGAGAATAAGTGGTGGTCAAAGGCTATTTTAAGCCTTATTCAAAATGCTCGACCCACACATGTGGGATAACAAGATAAGAAGAATTCAAATGCGCCAAAGGTGGGGGCCAATGGTTTCCAAGGCGCCAACAAGGAGGGAAGAAAATTCAAAATAGCATGCTTGGCACCTAGGGAGGAGAGCCTGAGCGCACCCAACAAGGAGAGGCCAAGTTAAAGCGCCTAGAAAGGTGGGCGGCCAGTTTTGAACCCCTCACCTTGTGGCAAAAAGGTAGGAGACTTAGCCACTACACCACAGGCTTCAAATTGAGTATAAAGGCATGAATTTATATTTGTTTTAAGGAAGTTCTGGACTGTGTTTTTTTTATTTTAAGAGGTTGAGACTTTGTAAAAGCTTTGAAAAAGCTTATGTAATGGATTTTAATCCATTTTTTGGTCATAATACTCAGTCTTAATACTCTTTTTATCCAATTTACATATTGGAAGAGTATTTTTAAGCCCATAGAGGAGATCTTTAGGACTTTTGAAGAAAATTTGCAGGGGTGAAGACTCACGAAATTCAAAGGTGCCGAGCTTGATTATCAGTCACGGTGAAGTGAATTTTTGTATTGAGAGATCAACTTGCAGGAAAGCTATTTATTGTTTCCAGGCGTTTGAAGTGCCCTTAATGGAAATGGTCCACTCCTTTGGAGAACCCAAAGATGTAGGCATCATTTGTTGAGCCGAACTCCATTATCAATGTCAGATGGTAATTTGTCATTTGCTTGCATGTTTTAATTCAATTTTTTCTGAATTTTTTTAATTATGAAATCATGCAAAGATTAAATTTTGACAATTTATGACATTTGATGTAAAAAAACAAAAACCGGCTCAATAACTAAGAACGTTTTATGCCAAAACATTGAGATGCAAGTTCTTTTGAGTTTTTCGAGAATTTGTTAAGTTTTGAGAAATTTAGTATTCGTAATTAAAACTTCACTTTGAGTTGATTCACTATAGTTTACAGATCACATAATAATGGAGACATATAGAGATACTTTGAATAAGGTAGTTGAACTATACCTATCATCAAATGCAGAGGGTTGAATATTCAAAGACATAGAATTCATGGCTGCTTAATTAAACATAGGAGATAAGAATTGCATGAGCTTGTTTTGGACAATTGAGAACCAAGGAGTTTTGACTAAGGAAGAAGAGAAGTTTCTCCCAGTGAAGAGACTCTATGATGACATCATCATAATTTAGATGATTGGACTCCATTATGTTATTTCCAAACTAGAGGTATTGCACTATATCAATGTTCTTGGTCCAAATTTCAAAGATGCTAAAATTGGCAAGGGTATGTTGATTCATGAACCTCATCTGAGGAAAATTGTATATATGTCTATTTTTGCATGTTAATATTACTATAAAATACCTAGGCACCAGATAAATTTAGCCTCCATTAATTCATGGGCTCAAAAATACACCATGATGGACATTTTAGCAAAATGGTTAGAAACTGGTAATAAGGTCATTGTAGATCCTATAAAAAATATCCCTTTGATTTAATTTAGACATGGAGTTAAGATTGTCATGACCATGTTGAAAAGTTTGTATGGGTTTGCACATACTGCTCATGTATAACCAATATGGGTACTTGTGGTATATATTATCATTGAAGAAGTGATGGTTCCTCCTTTAGGTAAAATCATTAGTATTTCCCTAAGCAGATAAATATATGGGATAAAGACAATAAGAGGACTGAATTCTACATGATGTCCCATTTATTAGATGCCCTATTTGCTACTACAAAAATCCCTAATCAAAGAGAGTGGCCTCCTAATGGTACCCAAACTATCTCTCAATACTATTTGAAATTGCATATCTATAAATATAAAGATCATATCCAGTTCATTTGTGACTATATATACCCTAACTTGATCCAATCCATATATGGTATTCCCATGATGAAGATAAGTCCATTGAGGCAATGGGAGACATATGACATTATCCTGATTGCACAATTATAAGAATTGAAGGAACCCAAATTGCCCCTCTCAAACTTCTAGTACATGTGCCTAACAAGTTGGCAAGACAATAAGTTGCATATCAATTACTCAATGGTATAGATGGAATATGCATGACTAAGATGAAAGGACTTAGACACAGTTTTCCCATGACAATTGGAAAAACTATTTTTAGATAGTGGGACCACATTGAAGCTACTTCAAAACATAGTCTTTCCTTTAACTTGAAAATTGATGATCATAGACAGTGGGATCCCTATGGTAGGGTAAAGGAACATTTGATGATCAAAGGTATTTTGGATATTCCATATGAGCATGAACCCAGTGCATTTGAATTTATATACACTAAAGTAGCCTCTTACTGTGAAGTCACTAGAAGGTTAAAAGAGCAGAATATAAAACGTAATTCCAAATTACCTAGAGACCAAAAGATGGAGGATAGATGGTAGCTGGGTACAAGACAATATCAATTGATAGATGTTGATTTTTCTAGGCTTCCACTAATAGATATCAAAATAGAGCATATGATTGAAGAAAGAAGATTAGGAAAATTGCTTCCATCTCCTTAGCTCCTGAATCATCTAGAAAAATAGAGAAATATTTACATCAATAGGAGGTTCATATGATAGCTCTAGATCCTCAAGAATCTATGGAAGATGAACTAAGAATGTTATCCATGACATATGAGATAGACTCAAAAGCAGATGAAGAGAAAGTTAAGGAATATAAGCAAAAAAAAATGGGAAAGAGAAGTCATTGGATTTCATAGTCATTGATCCTCCCAAGAGGAAAGCTAAAGATACAATTATCTCAAAGGCAAATAAAGCTAAAGTGACCATAACTCCTCTTTTGAAGGATATCAACTTGTTTATTGAGGATAACCTAATATATGGACCACCTATTCTTGAATGGTTCATATATGAACCAAGGTTGGATAAGCTTCCTACTTATCATCCATGGGCTATAGTGAAGACTACAGACATACCTATGCTACAAGAATTGAAGCCATGGATTCTAGATTTACAAGAAGAAGAGGTAAAGAGATTGGATACTCCAAGTTAGTTAGTTGACATAAAAATAGGGGTCCTAAGTAAATAAAAGGTCCAATCTTTAGTTGGGGTTAGATATGATCTAGATACTACAAGTTTACAAAGAGTCACTGAGACAATGGTCATGAAAGGTGTTTAAGAAGTGCTAAATCAAAATGTTGATACTTTGACTCATTTAACTCAGAATAAATAATAGAGGCTAGGGGAGGACCCTATATTTGAAGAGGATGTTCTAGAGTTAGCATAATCCTAGATAGATAGGTTGCAAGCTACCATCAAATGCCTAAAGTAGGAGAAAAATAATCTAGAAGAGCAATCCATTCTATCAGTTTCAGAAAACATTGTTAATAGCTTTGAAGCCACCATCTATGATACATTTAGTTATTTGAAAGCAATAAAGTCTAAATTGGATGTGGTGAACAAACAAAATTTCATAGCTATGAACCAAGTTAACTAATGGAATGTTTCGTATAATAAGGCAAAGGAATTGATCAATATATGGAAGGCTAGATTCTTGAGCTCAAAAAAATTAACCTATCACATTTGAATATAGCTATGATAATTTTGACGTAAAAAGTTAGGGATGTGAATAAGTGATCCAAAGGTATGGAAGAACTTTCAAGAGAATTCAAACAATTAGAGAGAAGAATGGTACAAATATTAAGAGGTTTGATCAAGGATCCAACCATCTTTAGTCATTTTGGCTTGATAACTAATGAAGAGTTCCAACATAGAGCTAGTCCATTCATCCAAGTGGTCAAAAATAAAGTCCAAGGTGCCACATGGGTATATAATAAGTGTATCTTAGATATGATCCTGTCAATAGAGGAGAAGATAGGCAATGTTGGGAGCATTAAAGAAGCTTTAGACAGAGCTGATGGATTCTTCAAAGATCTAACAGGATAAGAAGAGGATTTATTCATGGAACCAATCATCAATCTCAAGTTGATTGGTGAATAATATCACAAAGCCATGAAGATATTGAAGCAAAAAAAAGGCTGCAACAATAGGGGCATCTTAAAGTCAATTGAGTTGACTTAACATATTCTTTTGTAACAAAACCATGTAAATCATTTTGAAAGAATATTCTATTTTGTAAAAACATGTTTAATTTGTAATGCACATGTCTTATAGGTTAACCACTTGAAAAGTGTCATTGATTCTAGAATAACTATCCTTGACACTTGTTTAATTCTCATTTGATAGTGATTAACTAACATACCTCATAGATTGCCTATAAAAGGGGGTATTGTCATTGTAAAAAGGGAGGATGTTTTTAGAGCAAAACTTTTGTGTCAATTTTTGAGAAAGTAATAAAAGAAAGATAATTCTACAAAGATTATCTCATATTTGTTTGTTTTTTTGTTATCATGACTGCTTCCTCAAGTATCTGGTTTGATGTATAGATTTGAATTGCTTTTATGAATTCTAGATGTGCATATGTTAATATAGAGTTTTTAATTTCAGCTTATGCTAGGTTGACTAAAAGATTTTAGATTCATTTCATTTTCCTTTCTTTTTTTGAAGATGTGCTAATGCAATTTCCTTGTTTGAGTAAATCTTTAAATTGAATTTGATTTCTAATTTTCATTGTTTCAAATATCCTTAGATATTTGCTTGGTATATGATAAGATTTGTAATTTTAGTTATTTCATGTCATATTCTAGTTTGATTGCATGTCTTTGATGAAATTCAAGCTTTGTCAAGATGTCTAGACTAAAGATTAGAAACATCCTTCTTTCTGCCCTACCTTACCTGTTTTCTATTTTCTTTGATCATCATTATACTTTAGTTTTTCATTGTGAATATTCATGCTAGATTAGGTTTTATAATTTAAGTTTTGATAATTATTCATTAAAATTAATTCAGATTACTTTAGATCCTTCACAAATCTTCAAGACCACGGTTTCTCTCAACAACCAGTTACACTAGCAATTTGTGAAATAGCTTGGCCGCTACTCCACCATAGATCTCAGGAAGATCAAAACCAATAACTCATGAAAAATATTATTTGAATCTTAAATGAAAAGTTTTTAAAACACTATGAGAACCCTATGATACACTTACATGCATCAACAAGCCATTCCATTGGTGCTAGAAGGAGGCCCCCTAAGCTAAAGCTTTGTGAATTTGAAGTATTCTTGAGTTTATTTTAGTGAATTTTGTTCAAAGATCAATTGATCTTTTACAAATTTGTGTTTTTATTAGCTTAAATTTGTAAATATCACTGATATTTATGGTTTAGACCAATATTTAGGCTTATTTAGCTAAAGATAGTTATTCTTTGAAAATTTATTTGAAATTGTTGCAAAGATTGCTTAAGCTTTGTGAATCTAATGTGTTTGAGATTAATGATAGTAATTTGGTGCAAAGATCAATCATATCCATAAGTTTAGAGGTATATTGAAGCTAATACAATTAAAGAGTCATTCTTTGAAATATTTGTTTGAATTTGTGTAAAGATTGCTTGAACTTAGAAATCTAAATGTGTAAATCTACTTATTTGTGAAAATTGAACTGTTATTTGTAAATTTTGAACTAAAGATCTTTTATCTTTGCAAAGATAAAGTTTATAAATTATATTTTGAATAGAAATTGAATTTTACAAGTTGTAATTTCCATGAATAAGAACAAGGTTAAGATCTAAGACAAGACTACCTCTTCTTCCTTTGAAAATTCATAAGAAAGCAAGAGTGGATAAAGGTAAACATAGAGTTTCTAAATCTCAACCTACTTCACCTATTTTTATTGTTGCATTCAATCCTCATCAAGGTATGGCTTGGTTAGTTAGATCTTCTATCAATGTGCTTGGTTAGGTACATGAATTACCAATAAATATTGAGAAGTATTTACCTTCATTTAGTCCTACAGGTGTTGTTACTACTAAAGAACATATCAAGTCCTTTAAAGCTACCTTAAGATTGTTAAATATTGTTCATGAAGATGTTTCTTACAGATTGTTTCATTTTACCTTTAGAGATGCAACATATGATAGGTTTCTTAATCTTCATAAAAATTACATTGTTAGTTGGAATGATTTCAACAGTTATTTCATTGATTAGTTTGGAAAGACCATCATTCCATGTGTTCTATATCAATAATTCACTATGGTGAAGAGAGATTCAAATGAAACCATTAGAGCTTTCAATGCTAGATTTCAAAAGATGTTTAACATAACTATAGCTCCCTATAGGCTTGATGAATCTTTAGCTTTATAGATTTATAATTATGCTTTAGATACAATGACTTCTATATTTATAAAAAGATTTGTTGGAGTCATAAATACATTAGCCTTGGCCTATGTTAAAATTGTGCAAATTAATGATCAAATTCAACCCCAAGATTAATTATTATATACTATTCCTAACATCAATCCTAATTTTCCTATGTTGAATATCATCCCAAATGCTAATTAGAACATATCTACTTTGAATCAAAGTCTAGTTTTAAATCATTTATCTTTGATCCATGCTCATCTTGGTTAGAACTTAGGATTGGCAAATAACTCTAAAAGTGAATCAAATCCACAAGAGCAACAAGCTATGGTGCCAATACATAATAACAATACTAAATTCCATAATGTAAAGGCATCTAAGAATGAAAATGACACCATATTGAAAATGGTTCAAAAACTTAGTACTAATTTTATTCAGTTACAAAAACAAGTAGGTAACACTAGGGAGAATTCCAACAATAATAATGAGTCATTTGAAACTAAGGACCTACTTGAAGTAAACATTTGTGATGTAGATTTATCTAATTATTGTATGGTTCATAACACCACAAAATATGGTGAATTAGAATGTAGAAAATTCTATAATGATTTTTAAGCATATCAAGATGAATTAAACACATTTGAAGTTTTAACTAAAAAAGATAATGTTGCAGGATCATCTAGCTCTTCAGAGATTTTTAAATCTTTCAAAACAACTCTTATGGTGGAGACTTTTGATTTTCCATTACAAGATGAGAATGAACCTAAAGATACTCCAGAGGAGGGATTTACTATGCTAATTATAGAGAAATAACCTATCCCTTCTGAAACAATTGAAGAGGGTGAGTTGCAAAGGATCTCTTAAGAACTTGAAATAGCTGATATAGATCAAGTATAAGTCGATCTTTCTTTAGAAAGTAGCTATGAGAAAAAATCATATAGAGTCATTACTGAAATGGAGAATATTCCTAAAGAAGATGATCATCGATAGTAGTTATACCATGATTTCTTGAATTAAATGTAATAGATTTAAGAAGGTAATGTTATTCTAGAGATCCCAAAGCAAGATGATCTAGAGCTTGATTGGATAGATGAGATGCCATTATTTAGAGAAGATGAATATGAAACAAGTACAATAGATCAAAAATTTACATATGACTCCATCAAAATGTTAGAAATATGGGATCAACATGTTTTAAATGGTAAGACTAGAAATGAATTTCATGTTATTTCAATTGATCATGATGAAGAGGCCTTTTGGGATGACTTGGAGAGTTTTTGTGTAAATATTGATAGTCCATCCCCACCTCATATGGAGATTGAAGATTATTTTCTAAAAAGTACTGTTGCAGCTATTCATCAAGAATAAATTAATGATGTATTTCAGCTAATTTTGAATACCTATCAAGAAATTGAAGACATCAATCTAAATATACCAATTGAGTTACCAATATAATTATTGAATGAGAATAAGACAAGTTATGATTAGTGCATGAATGAAGTAGAGTTAGTATTCTTGATGCAAGAAATAATAATTTGGGAAAAATATGATTGGATCTTGGATCCATATCTTCAATCCATGTACCTGAGAATGAAGATAGAAAGTCAAGTTGCATCATACAAAATACAAACATTTAAGTGATCTTATCTGCAAGAATATACCATCAATAGGAAGCAACCATGTTTCAAGATTCTATGGTAGACTAAATAGCTTTCCATTTGATCTTGGAAGAAAGATTGTTATTTTAGTCTTGTTATGTCATAGTTAGTATGATTTAGTTTTCCATTATTAGGTAATATATGGATTTTTTTATGGAGTAATTTGTAAAATTATTTAGAGTTAATGTAGGTAGGTTTAGATTAGTTTCATTGATAATCCTTATTTTTAAATAATGTTTGTGAATATTTGTTTGCTTATTGTGTGTTTATTTTCTTTGCTTTGTTCTCTGCTTCCAATAAGCCTTTTCTAAGACAAATCTTCAAGATCCAAATCCATTTAAATGCTCAAAATAACATCATAAACCAAAAATGTAGATATGAATCTTAAACATTGGTTGATCATGGATCTTGGAAATTATGAGCTTAATGTTATGTTTCTAAGAAATTGATGAAGATTGATATCTAAATTAATTGGTCCTTGAAAATTTTAAACTTTATATTGATCTAAGTTTGATTTTTATAAGGATTGCATATGTTTGAGTGAAAGTTTGAATTATTAGAACAAAGTCATGTTATCACTTAAAGAATACTATTACCTAGGATGAATTTTATGACCAAAGATGATTGTCTAAAAATCAAATATTTGACAAAAATCCTAAACACCTGGCTAATTCTGGTTCCCAACCTTTGTTATAAAATTAAATACAATTCAAAAATACAAAAATAAAAGTCTTATTGAAAATATAAAAGTTTTCTAAGCAAAGGTGATTTTGGTAACCTCCACCGGGGCTATGGACACCTGGATGGTAGTGGAGTAAAGCTTAGAGTGGAACCAAAGGTATCTCTATCAGGGATATAAATGCCTAGTTGGTAGTAGAGAAATGACCAAGCCTTTCCGTTTTATAAAAGCATGATTCATAATAAATATCTAGATATGCTACAAGTCTATGTTAATGATTGAGGTCATGAAATCTAGAAGTTATTTTCTGAATTCCAGTGGTAATTAGTAAATGAATCAAAACACACACACACAACACGATTGAGTTTTGATATTTAATTCTAACTCTACATTTGTAAGACTTGTTTTAATTATGAATTAATATTAATAATGGTACTTGATCATGTGGAATTATTGGTATGGTTATTATTTTCAACCAAGAGTATCTAAATTCTAATATTTTGTAATGTTTCCCCCATAAGTCACCATTTATTGAGGTCAACATACCCCCATTTCTAGAAAATGAGGACCCTTGTTTAAATTTTATAAATTATGCTATAAATTGGGTATTCAACTTGATCAATGTGCATTATTGACCATCATGTTGAATCTAGCTTACATTAGCATGTTTTTTTAACTAAAAGAGGGGTAAAAATTTATTAAACTCAGAAATTAAAAAAAAGTTACAAATCCTTATCCTGATCCACCACTTGAACCAGTTTCTAATACAAACTCATAGGGAGCATCCTCTGATCAGTAATGCTCCATGATGATTCATTCTCTGAGGCCCACTTAGCAAGGCAATCTGCAACACCATTCCATTCACGAGGAATGTGTTTGAAAGAAATTGAATTCAAGGAAGTACTTAATTGCCTAATTTGTTGAACAACTTTTAAGTGCCAATCCACCTTACCTGTATTACAATTATTCAGCAAATTAATCACCACTTGTGAATCTAATTCACAGATAATATTATAGCAGCCGCGTTGACAACAAAATTTCACTACCTCTAGGGTAGCCGTGGCTTCCATAAGATTATTTGTATGACAGCCTTTGTAGATCAAAAAAAGAAACTGAATGCTCCTAGAGCTATCCTGATCGATTCTGCCTATTCCAGCCTCTCCTGGGTTCCCCCGTGAGGAGCCATTAGTATTTATTTTTATAACTCCACCCCCAGGTGGAGTCTAGCAACCAATCTTATTAACAGGTTGCACCTTCTGACTTTTTCCATTCACCAAACTACTGCTCACCATAGAATCGAAGTTCATGGTTAGGTCTAGCCCTAGGTGTGTACAGAAACCGGCCGCTTCAGGGTCCAAGTCACTTCCACTCGTGCACTTAAATTGCAATGTTTCTTGCAGCGAGCTGATAATTTTTGCCCACATAAGTCTCAATTCTAGCTGTGTGTCCCTGAAGATTCTTCTATTTATTTCAAGCCAAAGATTCCATAAAATAAAGGAGGGTCTAATAACCCAAGCATTTTGTAATAGGGAACTCTTTGTTGGCACATGGCCAAGTCGATTCCAAAATTCTGTCAAAGAAGAGGCATGCCAGCAAGGAGAGCCCCAAGCACTCCACTACAGGTGCCAAACCTGTTTAGCAAATGAACATTGAAAGAAGAGATGAGATCCTATCTCTTCACTACTGTGACACAAAACACAAATAGATGGTCCATGAAATCCATGCTTGCAAAGATTGTCCTAGGTGAGACACTTGTTGTGCATAAGCAGCCAAAGAAAAAAATTACATTTGGGCCATGAAATCCGGTTCCAAAATTTCTTCCCCCATAAGAACTGACCTCCATCACATAATTGCTTAGTCAAAGCCATATATCCTGAAGACACAAAATACTGTCCAGTAGCATCTCCACCCCAGGCAAGAACATCTCATCCTTGCAGTGAGCTACATCCTCTAGATGCAAGGATTTGGGTTAATTCTCTCCTATCCTCTTCTGAACCCCTTGGCAGCTAATCAGAGGAGTTTTTCCACCTGTATCTAATAGTCATGCCCATGCTAAAAGCTTCTTTGTAATGCACCACTGTGTTCCACCCAGTAGAATGAAAGGAATCAGCTAGAGGCTGAAAATGCGGGTGTGAATATAATAGAGGTGGCACACCATCCCATGAGTCTTCTCAAAAGAAGGCCTCCTTCCCACTATTGCAAACCCAAAAGAGGCTACGTTTCACTAGCTGAGCTTCAAGCTTAAGGGTACTCCACACCATCGACCCTCTTCCCTCAAGAGGGAGCCTGGATATGTCATGGGGCTCAATGCCTGAAAAGTACTTGGCTGTCAGAATTCAGGCCCAAAGGGAAGATTGATTAGAGCACCATCTCTAATATAGCTTGACAGTAAGAGCTTGGCTGGCCAAATTAGCTGAGCACAATCCAAGGCCCCCTTCTTACTTTGGTCTACACATAGTAGCCCAATTGATAAGACTCCATTTAGTATTCTATAGATTTTTGCTCCAAAGAAACTTCCTAGAAAGGGCATCATATTCTTTTAGAAAGTACGATGGGGATATCTGAACCATGCTACAGTATATGGGTAGTGCCTGAATAATTGATTGTAGAAGAATCATTCTACCAGCTATAAAAAGCCACCTGTGAGTCCAGTGACTAACTTTTTGCCTTAGTTTGTCCAGAACATTCTACCAAAATAGCCTGGGCTGCCTTCCCACCACAATGGGAATACCTAAATAAATCACCGAGAGGGTTTGAATCTGAAACCTCAATATGGCAGCAATCCTTCTCTGAATAGACTCAGGAGTGTTGAAGAAGAAAATAGAGGACTTATGATCATTAATCTTCTACCTAGAAGCCTCCAAATAATTGTCTAGGGTGAGACGAAAAGCTTTCGCTTCTCGAATTTGAGCTTTTCCTGCCAGGATAGTATCATCAACAAATTGGAGATGAGTCAGGGTAGTTATCCCATTCCCCCATTTCTAGCCATGTAGAGCATTCTGAGAGACCCAAAATTTGAAGAGCCGCCCAAGCCCCTCAGCCATAATGATAAACAGGGATGGAGAAAGCGGGTCCCCTTGGCGAAGGCCTCTAGAGGCACCAAAAAGCTCAGAAGGTGCTCCATTAATAAGAACCGAAAAGGAAGGCATAGTAACACAGATTAACACACAACTAATCCAATCCTGATTGAAGCCAAATGCCAAAAGGATTTTGTGCAAGAATCTCCAGCTAACTCTGTCATAGGCTTTGGCTAGGTCAAGCTTAATAAACATAGCCCTCTCTTGTGATGTACTCATAGAGTGAATAGCTTCTAAAGCAACCGCCACTCCATTCAATATTTGTTTTCCTGCCACAAAGCCCCCTTGTTCCTCTGATATAAGACTGGGGAGATGCCCTTTCAGCCTCTGCGCAATAAGCTTAGTAATGATTTTGTAGACCACATTGCAAAGCGCAATGGGCCTATACAACTCCAACTTATTCGCATGCTCCTTCTTCAGAATTAGGACCAAAAACATATCATTCAATGCTCTAAGCATTTCTTTACTGGAGTAATATTCCTGTATCACATCCATCAAATCCCTCTCAATGATATCCCAGAAGTCCTGGAAGAATTCAGCTGAGAACCCGTCTGGCCCAGGGGCTTTACCTCTCTTCATGCTGAACACCGCCTCCTCAACTTCTGCCATACCTATTGGCCACATAAGGCACTCATTCATTCCCTCATTCACCAATGAAGGAATGCAAGATAAAACTATATTTTCTGCCCCTTCATCTGGCAATGGGTCACTGGTAAAGAGCCCTGAAAAGTACTGGATAGCTTCCCTGTTAATAGCTTGGGAAGAGGTTAGACGAGTCCCATCTTGAGTGACAAGAGAAGTAATAAAGTTCCTATTGCACCACGCTTGCACTGAATTATGGAAAAAGGCCGTGTTCTTATCCCCCTCTTAGAGCCAATCAATTCGGGCCTTCTATTTCCAATAGATCTCTTCTCGAAGTTCCCACTGTACTAAGGCATTTGCAGCTCTAGATTCCTCCAAGCGAAGGATTTTCGAGAACCCACAGTCTCTTATTTGCCTAGTTATTCCATCTAACTGATCTTGAGCCTTCTTCTTCATACAATGTAAATTCCCAAAACAGTTTCTATTTCAGATCTACAACTTTCTTTTAACATATTGAAGCTTTTTAAGGAAAGAATACATAGCAGTTCCATATGCAGGACCTCCCTATCTCCACCACTGACCAATGAAATCATGCCGAGATGGGTCTCGAAGCCACATCAACTAAAACTTAAATGGAGGCTTTTTGGGTCCATCAATATGACTAATGGAGAGCTTGATAGGCCAATGATCAGAGCCTCTCCAATCCAAGATTTCAGAGTTGAGAGAAATAACACTAGACTACCAAAAACAAGAAACAAAAAATCTATCAAGGCATTCAGAGATGGCAGCATTACCTGATCTTCTGTTACTCCACATGAACAACCCATTTGAAGGTCTAACATCAGATATGTGCAGCACTTCAACATTATGGGAAAGACACTTAGAAGAGGGGCCTAAATGATTCAGCCCTCCTCTTTTCTCCTCCAAGCTTAGTATTACATTAAAGTCACCAGCAACAATCCACGACAGGAATGGATGACAATTTTGGATATAGCGGATGTGTTCCCAAAGCTGAAGTTGTCCATCAATATCAACAAGTGCATATACTATGGTAACCAGACTCAGTTCACCAGTTTCAAGAGAAGCCACCACTGACAGAGCTGATATGCTAGAAACCCAGTGAAGTGGCAAAATTTACCTCGAGTCCCAACCCATGGCTAAACCTCCTGAGCTTCCCCGAGCACCTACACATTGCCATTGGCCAACAGACCAGATATTTGGCATACAAGTAGACAGTGATTGAATCGATAGTTTGGTCTCCTGAATATATAAAATATCCAGAGAATGATCCAACACCAATCTACGCATAGCTTTTTGTCTGGGGAAGCTATTCAAACCCCTTACATTCCATGATAAGACTATCATTGATTGGATTGGGGGAAATGTTCACCTAAGGTTTTAACAACCCCTGATTCCACCAATAAATCACCTGTAAGTTTGATTCTATCTTGGTCCTTTCTTCACCTGGCTTTGGAAGGAGCAGAAGAGGTGACCTTCTTGAATTGTTTTTACATTAACCCAAGTACCGCAGAAGGTCCTTTTTCTTTTTTACCAGCATCCACTTCCTTGACCAAATCTGCCCATCTAGCTTCCTTATCTTTTAGCACACACGAAGCCTCAAGCGTTCCTTCCTCCGGTCTTAGAGAAATTTCTAAAGGTGGTTGAACCATCATATCCTATACCTCATTAAGGTCTGAAAATTGCTTATGTTGCTCCAAATCTTCCCCCTGGTCCTCAATCAAAATGCCATCTTCAATGGCCATACTATCCAGGGCCTCAAAATTGTTGAACCCCAATTCTACCTGCCTATTAGCATTCCCTCGCTTCTATCCACGGCCTCTTGTGTGCCTTCTAACTGGTATAAAACCATCCAACCCAACATTATTTTGGTTTGTTGACCCCTGTGCCAAACTGACATTATTTGAATTTTTCCCCTTACCCATCCTATCAGGCTAGGTTTTTACATTATCAAGGAGAATCGGTCGCCCAATCCCCTTACCAGTATAAGCTATATTTGGTGCTGAAGAATCAGGGCCTGTTCCTTTATCTTTGATGGCCTGAGGGCATTGGCAATGCAAATGTCTGTATACATGGCAGATTCGACACCTGAAAGGAATGGATTCATAATCTATCTGTTGAATCTATGACAAGGAGCCCATACAAATCTCCATAGAATCTAACAGAGGGTTATTTAAATCCATGTCAACACAGATGCATGCATAAGAAATAATCTTTTTGTCTAGTGATTGATGAGCAATCGCTGTTGGTGTTCCCAGCATAGTCGCTATCATTTTGAGGATGTCCTCCCGCCAAAATTACAATGGAAGCCGTGGAAGATGAACCTAAACCAGAACACAGGCTGGAAGTTCCTCAGTAGAATTAAACCCCACATGCAAGGGTTTGAGAAATAGACCCACACGCTCATAGAAGTAGGGGCCACCCTCAAAAATATGATTTCAATCCGAAACAGAAGAAAAACTCACCAAAAAATAGCTATTTATTGCTAACATAATGTCAAAATCCCCTTCAATTGACCAAGAGCGATGAATCCAGGCTTCTAAAGCCGCCAGAGGGATTCGAATGCCTAGGAACTTGCAAATCAAGGTATGTGAGGAAAGATACTCAACATCTGCCTGAACTGCCTCTTGGGGAATGACCAAAACTAGTCGATCCTGACTTCTCAACAAACACCCATTCACCTTACTCAATTTCAAACGCTTGCTGGAATAAAACTCTTCCTGCCCAAGAGAGCTCGCCCCAGGTGTCGATTCATCCTTCCTGGGGCCTGTCAACGGGCCGCCACTCCCTCCTCCGCTCGCATCCATCCAAAATTATGGCTTACATTAGCATGTTATCATATAAAACTTATTTTATTTTATCTAATGGTGTTAACATATGACTCATGTGTTTCCATCTTGTAGGATACATGGATTTATATTAGAATGAACAAGTGTTCATGGATTTATAATTCAACATTAATATGACCCTTAGTTGGTTAACTAATATTGTCTCATTCGAGTCATTATATTAACCTTTGGTCCCTAATTGATTTATTGAATTTGAGTTCAAATAATGTTGAAAACCTTAGTCTAAATTACTTTAGCTAAGTTCTTATTAAGACAGGTTCATATCTTCGATGGGTCACTTTATTCTATTTTAACCTTAGATTAATTTTAGCCTAAGTTTTAATTAAATTTATTAATTCATTAAAACCTTAGTCTAAAATTTATGCTAAGTCTTTAATATCCTAAACCTTTACTTTGTTGATTTCATTATTCACAGAAACAAAAACATATGGGGCTACCAATTGGTGAAATCTCAAAAGTTCAAATCATAGATCAATGGTACATAGGTGATTACCCGAAGTCAATAATTCAAAAATTAGCTAGATCAAGATCAATAGTGTGTGTCCAAATGTACAAGTCCCAATTGATGATTCATGTTGAAGCCTGAGGTCAATAAGTCAAGATCGAATATCTATGACGTGCGCTTAATCATGAAAAAAATATAATCGTGAACTCAAAGTCAAAATTTCAAAGGATCCTGAGATTCAATGTGATGATGACAAGTGTCACACTCATGATAAATTATATACATATTAATGGTCTACATTTAATCATGCATTTAGCAGATCAACGGTGCATATTTAATCACTCAAATCAATATCAATGATACGTATTCAATATTATGGATGAACATCAATGGTTCAAAGTGAGTCAAGGAGTCAAAGATCCCATATTACACATGATACCACCACATGACATAAGAGTGTTAAAGTGATGAAAATTGACTATAAGGTACATAGAAAGCACATGATGCTACCAAGTGGCACAATCTCGTAAGCCCATATCAAATATCAATAGATGTGAAGAAATTCAAGGACAAAATACTTATGAGGAAACCAATGGCACACATTTGATCAAATTAGGAGGTATGAGATGATAATATGTGTCCAAATGACAATGGTCACATTTTAAAAATAAATAGTTATATGACAAGGTGATGCCACATAGGCAAATGAGTTATATGGGAATATTTTGTGGACCTGAGCATGCGAAGGTATAAATACAACATCAAAATATGATCTAAGTCACCAAAGCGCATACTTTGAACTTGATTTTTTCCATTAAAACTCTATTTAAACCTCCAAAAATCCCTAGAATATATGGAAAACCCTAAATTATCCTTAGATTCACTATTTTGAGTCAAGAGAGTTGAATTATCACCCCCAAGTGGACAATTTAATTAGATTCATAACAATGGAAACATATGGAGCTACTTTGAAGAATGTAGTTGACTATGTCTATCATTAGATGCAAAGGACCAAATATTCAAAGACACAAAATTCATGGATGCTTCATTAAAGACATGAGATAAAAATTTCATGATATTGTTATGGATAATTGAGAACCAGGGAGTTTTGACAAAGAGGAAAATTTGCTCCTAGTGAAGAGACTCTATGATGACATCATGGCAATTCATATGATTAGACTCCATTATGTTGCTATCAAACTAGAGGTATTACACTGTATCGATGTTCTTGGTCCAATTTTGAAAGATGTTAAAATTGACAAGGGTATGTTGATTCATGAACCTAGTATGAGAAAAATTACATATATATCCCCTATTGCATTTTAATCTTACTATAAGCTACCTAGGACCCAGATAAACTTAGCCTCCATTAATTCATGGGCTCAAAAATACACCATGATGGACATTTTGGCAAAATGGTTAGAAACTAGAAATAAGTTCATTGTAGATCCTACAAAAAACATCCCTATGAGTCAATTTAGACTTGGAGTTAGGATGGTCATGAACATGTTGAATAAGTTGTATAGGTTTTCACATATTACTCATATAAAACCAATATGGATTCTTGTGGTATATTTTATCATTGAAGAAGTGATGGTTCCTCCTTTAGGTGAAATCTTTAGTATTTACCTAAGCAAATAGATATATGGAATAAAGATAAAGAAGAGGACTAAATTTTACATGATGTCCTATTTATTAGATGCCCTGTGTGCTACCACAAAAATCCCTAATCAAAGAGAGTGGTCTCCTAATGGTACCCAAACTATCTCTCAATACTATTCAAAATTGCTTATCTATAAATATAGAGATCATGTCCAGTTCATTTGTGACTATATATACCCTACCTTGAGATAATCCATAGATGGTATTCCCATGGTGAGGATAAGTCCATGAATCAAGAAGTCCATTGAGGCAATGGGGAACATATGGATTTATCCTGATTGCACAGTTATAAGAATTGAAGGAACCCAAAATACCCCTCTCAAAATACCAGTACATGTGCTTGAAAAATTGGCAGAACAAGAAGATACATATCAATTATTCAATGATATAGATGGAATATGAAATATTAAGAGGAAAGGACTTCTACATACTTTTCCCATGACAATTGGCAAAACTATTTTTACAAAAGGGGACCACATTGAAGCTGCTTTAAAACATAGGCTTTCCTTCAACTTGCAAATTGATGATCATAGACAGTGGGATCCCTATGGTAGGGTAAAGGAACATTTGAGGATCAAAGGTATTTTGGCTGTGCCATATGAGTATGAACTCAATGAATTTGACTTTATATACACTAAATCAACCTCTTACTGTGAAGTCACTAGAAGACTAAAAGAACATAATATAAAGCCTATGTCCAAATTGCATAGAGACCAAAAGATGGAGGATAGATGGTAGCTGAGTCCAAGATAATATCATTTGATAGATGTTGATTCTTCTAGGCTTCCACCCATAGATATCCAAATAGAGCATATGATTGAAGAAATAAAACTAGGAAAAATTGCTTCCAGCTCCTTAGATCTTGAATCATCTAGAATAATAGAGCAAGATTTACCTCAATAGGAGGTTCATATGATAGCTCTAGATCCTCAATAGTATGTGTAAGATGAACTAATAATGTTATATATGACATATGAGACAGACACAAAATTATAGGGAGAGAAAGTTGGGGAATCTAAGTAGAATAAGGGGAAAGAGAATTTATTGGATTTGATAGTCACTGATCCTCCTAAGAGGAAAGCTAAAGCTACAATTATATCAAAGGAAAAGAAAGCTAAAGTGGCCATAACTCCTCCTTTGAAGGATATCAACTTATTCAATGAGAACCTAATATATGGACCACCTATTACTTAATGGTTCATATATGAACCATGTTTAGTGAAGCTCCCTACCTATCATCTATGGGCTATAGTGAAGACTACAGACATACCTATGTAACAAGATTTGAAGCCATGGATCCTAAATTTATAAGAATAAGAGGAAAAGAGATTAGCTAATCTAAGTCAATTAGTTGACATACAAATAGGGGTGCTAGGTAAACAAATGGGCCAATCTTCAGTTGGGGTTAGATATGATCTAGATACTATATGTTTACAAAGAGTCACCAAGATAGTGGTCATGGAAGTTGGTCAAGAAGTGATACATCAAAAGGTTGAACCTTTGACTCATTTAACTCATAAGAAAAGATAGAGGCCAGGGGAGGACCCTATATTTAAAGAGGATGTTCTAGAGTTCACATAATACCAGGTAGAGAGGTTGCAAGCTACCATAGAAGGCTTAAAGTAGGAGAAAAATAATCTAGAAGATCAATCCATTCTATCATTTCTAGGGAACATTGTTAATAGCTTTGAATCCACCATCTATGATACATTTAGTTCTTTGAAATCAATAAGGTCTAAACTAGATGTGGTGAACAAATAACATTCCATGGATATGAAATAAGTTAACCAATGGCAAGCTTCATATAATAAGGCAAAATAATTGATTAATATATTGATGGAAGGATATATTCTTGAGATCAAAATAATTAGCTATCACATTTAAATATAGCTATGCCAATTTTGATGAAAAAATTTAGGGATGTGAATAAGTGGTCAAAAGGTATGGAAGATCTCTCAAGAGAATTCAAATAATTAGAGAGAAAAATGGTAAAAATATTAGGAGGTTTGATCAAGGATCCAACCATCCTTAGTCCTTCCTATTGGATTGATAACTGATGAAGAGTTCCAACACATAGCTACTCAATTCATACAAGAGGTCAAGAATAAAAGCCAGGGTGCCATAGGGGTAGTTAATAAGTGTATATTAGATATGATCCTATCAATAGAGGAGAAGATAGGCAATGCTAGGAGCATTAAAGAAGCTTTGGATAGAGTTGATGGAGTCTTCAAAGATCTAATAGGACAAGAAAAGGAGTTGTTCATAGAACCAATCATCAATCTCAAGTTGATTGGTGAAAAATATAACAAATCCGCATAGATCCTAAAGCAAAAACAAAAAGCTACAACAATAAGGGAATCTCAAAGTCAATTTATTTGACTTAGTATATTATTTTGTAACAAAACCATGTAAATAATTTTGAAAGAATATTCTATTTTTTAAAATCATATGTAATTTGTAATGCACATGGCTTATAGGTTAATCCACTTAAAAAGTGTCATTGATTTTAGAATAACTATCCTTGACACTTGTTCAATACTCATTTGATAGTGATTAACTGACATACCTCATAAGTTGCCTATAAAAGGGGGTATTGTCATTATAAAAAGGGAGGATGTTTTTAGAGCAAAAATTTTGTGTAAATTTTAGAGCAAGTAATACAAGCAAGGGAATTGTGCTAAGATTATCTCATATGTTTTTGTTTGTTTGATATCATGGTTGATTTCTCAATTATTTGGTTTGATGTTCAAATTTGAATTGATTTAATGAATTCTAGATGTGCATATGTTAATGTCGATTTGTTAATTTGAGCTTATGCTAGGTTGGCTAAAAGATTTTAGATTCATTTCATTTTCCTCACTTTTTTTGAAGACGTGCTAATGCAATTTCCTTGTTTGAGTAAATCTTTAAATTGAATTTGGTTTCTAATTTGCATTATTTGAAATATATTTATATATTTTCCTGGCATATGATATTATTTGTGATTTTGGATATTTCATGTCATATGTTGGTTTGATTGCATGTCTTTGATGAAATTCAATCTTTGTCAAGATGTCTAGACTAAGATTAGAAACATCCTTCTTTCTGCTCTACCCTACCTATTTTCTATTTTCTTTAATCAATCACTATACTTTAGTTTTTCATTGTGAATATTCATGCTAGATTAGGTTTTAGACTTTAAGTTTTGATCATTATTCATTAAACTTAATTTTGATTACTTTAGATCCTTCACAAAGTTTCAAGACCACAGTTGCTCCCAATAACTACTTACATTATCATTTTATGAAATAGTTAAATAGCTTGGCCGCTACTCCACCATATATCTCAAGAAGATCAAAACCATTAACTCATGAAAAATATTCTTTGAATCTTGAAATGAGAAGTGTTTTCAACATTATGAGAACCCTATGATACACTTACATGCATCAATAAGTCTAAGGAGGAGGGAGATGTGTCAAATGTGGAATTTGAAGGACCCTCCTGAAAATGAATACTCCTCTCAATGAACAAATCATGTATTATAATATTAAGAATCATATATCTCTTAACACCATCTGGATACCTAAACAAGATGTCATGCCTACTTTGTGGATCCAACACCTTACATTTCTACTTAAGAATGTGGACCATAACTAGAGATACAAAAAATATGAAGTGATTAACTATGGTTTTCTCACCACTCCAAGATTTAAAATGAGTAATTCCTTTCAAAACTTGATGAGGAATGTGGTTTTGGATATAACATGCACACTTAATTTTATTTACCTAGTATTGAGGTGTGATTTGGAGTGTATCATACATTTTACCATTTACTTCAAGGACCTATTATTAATTTATATCATACCATTATATTGAGGATTGCATGAAACTATAAATAAATCTATGGTGAATTTCAAAACCACTTAAAATTATGGTTGACATACCACTCTTGTCTAACCACAAAAACTTGATGGTTTTCCCTTACTATTTCTCCAAGAGAGCCTTGAAGACCTAAAAATGATCAAAGACCTCAAACTTATGTTGAATAAATTACATCCAAGTATACCTTTAAAATTCATAAATGAAGGTACAAATATTTATTATCCTAAAAAATAAATTATTTGGAAATGGACCATAAATATCACGATGAATTAATTCCAAAATCTGTGTAGCTCTCCATGATTTGTCTTTATCATACTTTTCTTCAAAATGTTTACCAAGTTTTCAACCCTATAAAACATCATCAAAAAATTGAACAAGAGGTGATATTATAACCATATCATGTTGACTGAGTTCCTACAAGTAATGATAGTTAATATGGCCAAATTTCTCATGTCATAGCTTACTCCCCTCATCTATGTGAGTGAGTAGTGCAATATAAGGGTGATCAAGAGAAAAGTGTGATAAAGTGTACAACCATGATTAGTTATTTAATTTCATAAATACCACTATAGAATCATTATGCAACTCTCTAATGTCCATAAAATATAGGGTAAACTCTTTTACTTGATCCAATGTGATTAATCTAATAAATAGATAGGAGACTAGTTGATAATGAGGGACTACATAGAAAATCCTAAAATATTCCATCACTCACTTCAAAAAATCCTCTCCCACAAAAAATTATAGAATTATCATCACCCATCAATATATAAGGCATAAAATATGGCCTTAAGGACGAGAAAAATTATTATGATATGAAGCACTAGAATCAATCACCTATGTAGAAGGATGAGATGCAACTGTAACAAGGGCCTTGCCCTTTCCTTTCCATTCACCACTATTTTTTCCTTATAGGACTCCTAAGTTTATTAAATTTGTGTGATGGAATTAGGGACACTTATATTATTTTTCTCAAGAATTTTTTTTTAAGTGATCTATCTTTTTTTTCATACATTATACTCATCATGTCGAGTTTTATTACAAGAGGTGAATTTGACCTTTTTTTATCTTAGGTTTGGCATCTAAAGAGGAGGCCTTATTTGTTTCTTTAGATGTAACATAAGTTTTATAACCCTTATTTTCCTCATAGTCCTTATTTTGTTTCTTACCCTTAGTATTTGAATACTTCTATTCTTTTACTAATAATTAGGGCATGAGATTTAGAGGAATTCAATGTACCCATATGATTAATATTATTTTGTTCCCTATTCAAGTATTTGGAAAAATCATCTAAGGATGACATGGTCCATGTAGCTCCTAGGGAACTCTTAGTATCATGGAAGGTAGAGACTGTTGGTTGAATATTTTGTCGATCAACATACTGATAAACAAAATAGGTCTGATCAACCAAAGTAGGAAGATTAGTCGTCCAAATGTGTAGGTTTACTACATCATAAGGGGACTGATCTCTCCTCTCATCAAGGGAAGGTTCCTTATAGGTATGCTATATATATATACATATATATATATATATATATACATACATATATATATATATATATATACATATATATATATATATATATATATATATATATATATATATATATATATATATATATATATATATATATATAAAACTAAAAAATAATACTCATGGGTAGGATAAACCATCTATCTCTCTTTTTTTAGAGATGATGTGTGCAAATCAAAGGAAAAACTCAAGGGAAATGACAGAAAACACTCCTCTTCTTTCAGAAGTACTATTCAACAAACCACAAGAATACTCCTGGTAGTAAAAATAAAATTTAGCAAAGGATGTAATAACTAGAAAATCGAGATGCAACACAAAGTCTTCACCTGGATTGCTCAAGAGTAAGATACAAAGGACAATGAGGGCACAAAGTCACCCCAAGGTCCTTTACATGAAAATGAAAAGAAAACACACTAAAGGCAATTATGGGGGCACAAAGTCTCTCCACAGTTGACTCTTCAGGACACCTTGACTGCTATCACTAATTCTGCTTGTTGAATTAAGGAACAGAAGATATATTGAAGAAAAAGACATAAGAACAGTTTCCTCAACAACAAATATATTATAGCACAAAGTTTGAAAAACCACTTGCTTTCTTATTCCAATAACAAAATATGATAAACAAACTAAGCTCAAAGTTTCAGAAGTGCATTTCAATTTGGGCAGAGTTTCATTCTGATTGTCAAAAAGATATCCATTTACAATAAAAGGGAGTCCCTTATATAGCCACTTCAAGGAGGACTCAGGAATAGTAACACATCATGTTGCATTGAAAACTGTTAGGAAGATAGGCTGGAAATTAGGGGCATTTTACCCATTTGATTTTATCAATGCAGAGAAACAAGTCATGCTATTGAAAGTTTGCAACTTTCAATGTCCATCTGGCGATCTGATCCTACCTCATCATTCCTCATTTTTTGGTTAATTAAATCGAGTCCTAGATTCAATTTGTTATTCTGTTTCTTAGTCGCTTCCTGTTGGTCTTGGCTTTAAATCCTGTGAATGCATTTGGGACCATAGATTTGAATCTACAAGGATCAATGGCTATTTTATGACCTTTGAAATTAACATTTACGCACCTATTAATGTGCTCTCAATGACTAGTTCACTGTTCTATAAATTGACGTCTTCAGGCATGTCACCCCTTGGTCTTTCTTTAGCTTTCCTATTTCACATCTTCCTGAAGGGAAGATGACCATTTGGATTTAGGGAAGTATCCTTTACTTTGGTACCCGAGAGTCCCCCGCAAGGGCACCTACCCTTCGGGGTCCTTCGACGGCCTTCACTTTGGATTCAGAGACATTCCCATGGCATTTTCCTCGCAGACAATTCCCACGGCATTTTACCTCGCAGACATTTTCCCTGAGCTTTTGCTCGCAGACAATTCCCGTGGACAAAAAGTCCAAGGAAAATTCCTGTGGACAAAAAGTCTGGGGAAAATTCTCGCGGATAAAAAGTTCACAAAAATTTATTCCACTCTTTGGCTCTTTATAAGTTTCTTAAGCTTTTTACTTGCAGATAATTTCTTGAATTCCTTTAGACAAAAATTCTAAAGGAAATGCTTCTTTTGCCTTAGTCCCTTTTGAAAACGACCCTTCTGAAGGGTATTTTCATTGACCAAGTGCCCTCCGCAAGGGCACTTATCCTTCGGGAGGCCCTTTGAACTCTTACATTTTGAACTACTCTTTTAAACTTTGGCGATGAACCAACTGTTGAACCATTCCATTAAACCAAGGCTTTGAACCACTTGTTGAACCTAGGCTTTGAACCAAAATGGTTCAAGCCGATGATCCCTTTGCTTGAACCAACCGTTAAACCTCTTTGTTGAACCAATTGGTTAAACCAAACTTTGAACCAAAATGGTTCAAGCCGATGGTTCAATTGAATGAACTAAGTTGATGAAATGCTCCATTGAAGCAAGACGTTGAACCTTTTCATTGAACCAAGACGTTGAACCAACCATTGAACCAAGTTTTGGTTCAATGGTTCAAATAAAGCCTTAAATCGACCGACGAACTATTTGATTGAACCAAAGGATGAATGAAAGCATTGAAACAAAGCGGATGAACCAAATGAGTGAAACAAAGTGTTGAACCGCTTGATTGAGCCCACCTTTGAACCATTTGACGTTGAACCATAGAATGAACCAAACGTTGAACCTGCTGCTAATGCTTGTCAATGGAGATTTTTGTTTGAACCAAGGCACTGAAATAATCTTGAAAATGACCAAGTGTTAGAAACTGATTCTTTTGTTAGAAGCCTTTGAACCTGTAGAAATGAACCTGCCTGCAGAGTTCATAGAAACCAAGTCCATAGTTTTCTCTAACCTTGAAAGAGTCCATAGATTTCAACCTGTAAAACTCATTGAACTTGACCTACAAAGTCCGTATATTTTCTCTTCCTGCTGAGTCCGTAGATTCAAGCCTGCAGAGTCCATAGATTTAAGCCTGTAGAGTCCGTAGATTTTTGAAAAGCTTGAAAACTGAAGAATTTGAATGCCTAAGACAAATATTGGAAAGGGAAGAGACAATTTTGGTCTATAAGACCAAAATAGTTCAAATTTTGGTCCAAAAATGAGTGATATTTTTGGGGGACAATAGAGACCAAAACAGAATAGTCAAGACTAATTTAGCAAAAATTGAAAGGATCGATTATTCATATTTTTTATTTATGCCAAAAAAAAAAAATACAACTTAAGTGACTTAAATTTGGTAAAGAAATCTTGTATTGTGTTAAAGTTTCCTTGACTCAAACCAATGAGCTCATTATCTAGCTCATGACCCCTCATTATATCATGCCTGCCAAATAGTTCTTCCATAAAGGTCCATAACTCATTTAGTGATTTTTTAGATTCAATGTGAAAGAGTAAGTTAGGAGATATAGATAAACATAATATGCCATAGCCTTCATCACATCGGTTAAACCACTTAGTTTTTTTCTACATCTAGTGTTTGTGTAGTTTCAATATCCATAGTAATTCTATGTAAAACCTTACTCCTAAAAAATATTTATACTTTGGATTTCCACTCATGATAATTCTATGGTGTGAGAAGTGGAAATAAATTATAATACATAGTGTATTGAAAAGAGTATATTTCAAGAAATGAAAGTGAAAGAGATAAGATGAGACACAAAGCAACCCATTTGAAACTATCAACAATAACCCATCAAGATTACAGAGGTTTGGAACATTATATTTTAGTGCATATATAATTGGAACTTTATATTTATTTCGTATATAATTTTTACAAGGGTTAAAATTAATTTGTATTAGCCAAACAAGAATATGAAAATAACACCAAATCAAAGATCTCAAAAAATACTCTTTTAAAAAATGGCAACTCAAAAGGAGCCACCTACATAAATTTGTGTGCATTACAAGTTTTTCCAATCATTTTTTCCTTTATTCTTGAAAAAAATCAATTTAGGCTTTGGAAATTTTTGCACATAAATTTTATTTACAATATATCTTATCAAACATGTTTATCTCTTTTAGGTTTGTTGTGACTATGTACTAAACTCTCATATGACTAGGGAAATACTTTAAAAGGTGGGTACGATGTAGTACACTATGAAAATAATATGAAAATGGGCATAAATTAGTATGGAGTTACATGTAGATCCATATTTAAACACTAAAAATCATCCATAAGTACACACCAACCATAGTTCATAAAATGTGCAAGTGTAAGTGTTGATGGGAGCACATGTAAAAGATCAATTCACTCTAGTTCTAATATTGTAAGCAAGTCACATGTATAGATGATGCATATAATGTATGGTAGGTATAGATCAACATATTAAAGTGTGTAGTTATGCATGTACAAATAGATAATGTAATAAAATCACATAATACAACACATTATCCACCATTGTGTAATACAGACAACAACAAGGAGAACATTGGAGGTCATAAAGTGCATAATACAATGTAATATCCACCATCAAAAAATACATAAAATAATAAAGTGACCAAGATAATTCATAGAGATAGAGCATAGAAATGCTTATGTGGTCTATAATGCATAAACATACAATACACTAATGCAAACAAATCAAGGTCATGCAGATCTATAGATATCTTAAAACTATAAAAAATAAGTTTTTACAAAAATCCATTTTCAAAAAATTGATAGGAAATATTAGTGTCTTAAGTCCTTCTAAACTCAATGGTATTGTTTATTTTTCTCAAAATCACACTAGCTAATAAGTGACCTACACAACTACTTAAACAAAGATCTTATTTCTCATTCCTTTCTAGTTTTCTAGATCATCCAAGGATGTGAGAGAAGATTATACTTAGAGATTAAAGGATCTATATTATACAAACTCAAATAATCAAGATTATAAATTTATGACAATAAAACAAGGTGTTAATTTACCATAAACCACTCTGATACCATGTTAGAATGAGCCACAGTCTATCAGAATGGGCCATGGTCAATAATTGGTGAGATTTGAGCACACTAGACTCTTAACATGTGAAAATATATAGTCTTGTAGTAAAAGATGAACCAATCATGAGTAAAATAACAACTTGTATTCATAATAAATGAAAATAGATTTGAGGAGAGGTACATAAATAGGAGAAGAGAGGCATAAATCTACCTACATTTGGCAGTGTGAAAACATGTCAGTTTCCAAATGAATAGTGAACACCAAATGCAAGTTGTCAAAATTGGTTGGTAAATTATAAGTGCATACACACCAACCAATTTGAATATAAATAAGATGTGCATGTGCACCTTAATTATGTCTTTATTACACCTAAGTGACCACAATATTTTTGGAGGTTTGTCAATGATGTCTCTAAGGTGACCAAGATGGTTAATGAAGTGTCATGTGTGTTATGATGACAATGACAAAGTGTGCTTCAATATTCTTCAATATTATTGTATTGTTCTTCAGTGTTTGCTTGATATAGACAATTTATGGTTTGGAGAGATATAACACATATATGTAGGTCTATAAGGAGAAAAAAGTTGTGAGGCATCTATATATGTCTTGGTGAATCTCTAGTGTGTCACTTGATCTTTTAGAACAAATAACATGCATCTTCTAGCTTAAGAGAAGCTAGACCGTCACTGCACATCATATAAATATAAATGAACTAGAAAGTTTGTGTATTTATTTTTGGTACTCAAAATGTTAATTGAGGTTAAAGGATTTCATGGAGTTGTTATCTATAGTGCCAAGAAGGTCCCCTAAAAATTTGGAATCTTGAAGTGTTTTCTAGCTCAAGTTATAAAGCTTTAAAGTTGCTCTTGCAGACAATGTCAGGCTAGAGACCATCAAGTTTAACTTCATTTAAATATGAGGTTATTAGTCAATATATCTAATGGTGAGCATTCATTGTCTTGATCTTGATCTAATGATGCATATGAATTAAAATTATCAAAGGTACCTATGATTAAACATGATAGTGACAAGTGTATCTATCTCATTGATTTGATAGAAGATATATGGTTCATAGGCATTCATACTGACAGAAATTAATGGTGCAAATCAAGTCAAAAGTCAAATGTGAAGAAGGCACATAGAGCTACCAATTGGAATAATTATGGGAGATCTAATCCAAGATCAATGGTGAGTGTTGAAAGATAAAGATTGAGCTACTTAGAGGATATAAATGGTGTGTATTAGTCCACAATTATTAGGAAGCATTAGATGAGGTTAAGGTGCTCGATGTTTAACATTTACTTAGTGACCGTTAGAATTCCAATATTCAAATTCGTGAAGAAAACTAGTGCTTGGTTTTTGGGCTATATCTTTTAATCTAGGACTAATTTTTTGATGTAATAAAAGGTAAAGTTATATAGGACTTCAAGGTACATCCAAAAATGTAGATTAAAATATTTGGATGTCCTTAAAATTGTAGATATTAAGATTTAAAGTTGATTGTGTTCTACAAGTGGCTCAAGAAGGATATTTACGTTGTTATTAATAGTATTTTGATGTTTCAAGATGAACTATGTATTAGAGAGTGTTTTAGAATTCATGAAGACTATTTTTATGGATTTGAGAGGTTTGGCTAATCCATATTTAGTTTGAACAACTACTTAGAAGTTGATTGTGTTTGATGAATGCACTAGTAGATTGAGTGACCATGTTGTAGGAGTGAGTTGAAGGTGTTCTGAATAGAATTAAAGAATAAAATGAGTATGTAAATGTTATATAGGTCTCTAAGGATTATGAGAAGGATTTAATTGTCATAGTTTTCCCCTGATCAAATATGGAGAGTCAAAATAACTTGACTATATTTTGACTATATATAACCAGTCTGAGTGGTCTTTACAAGATAGTTGTTTTGAGTGCTTTGAACCTAAGTGAAAGTGTCTAAGGCACAGGAGGTGTTTCAGATATCTTGAAGGGTTCACACATGTCATCTAATCATATGTATATGTTAAATAATTGTTTGTATACTTCAGTTTTATATGATAGAGTTTTCTATATACAAAGGCCTAAACAACAAGGAAATGTAATTAGTAGGTTCGAGTGTTGAGTTGGTGTTCATAGTGGCATGGACCCATGAGGGTGTAAGTAGGGGGCCATTGGAGTTAAGTTTGTTGTGTTTTAAGCATTGGTAAAGTGTTAAAGGGGTAATATGTCTTTATGAGACCTATAAGGGCTACTAAGGCCTAATTGAAAGATGTAATTACTTAAGTGTTACCCATAAATGTTATGGCCAACCTATGAGGATGGTATTAAGCTATGTATTAGTATGATATAATTATTAAGGGTTAAGACAAGTCTTATGTCTAACCAATAAGATAATATTCATGAATACTATATAAAGAGTGAAAGCAAAGGTAATGGTTTCTAGACTTGAGTATGAAGTGTTAGGCTATTGTTGTGTGTATGAAGAGAAATAGATTTGTGAAGGTTATAAGAGATATGTGGATATCTTGAGAGATATATCAGAGTGTGGATTACATGTATGACCTTGTGGTCATAATTCTAATCTTGAATTTGTATGTTTGATGCATGAGAACAAGTGAAGGTTTGTAGTTTGATCCAAAAGGTGTTTTTAGATATCTTTCTTGTATTTGAAGATTTGAATGAGTAAAGAGGGTTGAAAAATATTGTTTTATAGAGTTTATCCATTATATTGAAAAGCAATTAGAGTTATGGAGTTTTTCATTTCGTATATGTTATGTTGGTGCTCAACATCTTTGATCAGAAATTAGATTCTAAAAAAGGTTTCAAGTTAGAGTTTCAGTGGTCTCACACTTTAGATCTCGTTGAGAGCTTTCTGACGCTTTTTGCGGTTTGTAAAATGGACACCGTATGCAAAAGTTATGGCCATTTGAAGATTTGTCAAAAAATATCACTTGCGACATTTGGCACGTGATGCAAAAACGTATTGACATTTAGACATATCAAAGGTCAACACGTGGCACTATTGAAAAGCCAAGTGGGCCAATAGCCATTTGACACATGGCAAAAAAATTAGTTGCAAAAAAATTGGCTTAGGTGTTTTTTATTCACATGTCATTTGATATTTTCAAACCTTTCAAAGGCGCCAAAGGAGAAACCTCCACGCCACCCAAGGAAATATTCAAACTTGGCACCTAGGAAGGAGTCAAAGCACCTAGAAAGGAGAGCCTGAGTGCCTAGAAAGGTGGAGGAGGTTTTGAACTCAAGACCTAGCGCCTAAAAGGGATAGGCCTTGACCACTTCAGCCACGGGTCTTGAAGTGTTATATAAGGCATTAATTTTTACTTGAATTTAACAAGTTCTGGACCGTGTTTTTTATTTTTAAAGGCTGAGACTTTGTAAAAGCTTTGGGAAAACTTATATAATGGATTTTTATCTATTTTATCAGCCATAATACTCAGTCTTAATACTCTTTTTATCCAATTTGCATATTGGAAGAGTATTATTAAGCCCATAGAGGAGATTTTTAGGACTTTTGAAGCAACTTTGTAGGTGTGAAGACTCATGAAATTCAAAAGTGCCAGGCTTGATTATCAGTCATGGTGAAGGTAAATTTTTGCATTGAGAGATCAACTTGTAGGAAAGTTGTTTATTGTTTTCAGGTTTTTGAAATGCCCTTAATGGAAACGGTCCACTCCTTTGGAGAACCCAGAGATGTGGGCATCATTTGTTGAGCCAAACTCTGTTATCAATGTCAGATGGTGATTTGTCATTTGATTGCATGTTTTAATTCAATTTTTTCTGATTTTTTAATTATGAAATCATGCAAAGATTAAATTTTGACAATTTACGACATTTGATGTAAAAATAAAAACTGGTTCAATAACTCGAGAACATTTTTATGCCAAAACATTGAGATGCAAGTTCTTTTGAGTTTTTCAAGAATTTGTTAAGTTTTGAGAAATTCAGTATTCATAATTAAAACTTCACTTTGAGTTGATTCAGTGTAGTTTACGGATCAATCTTCGGCTAGTTGGTGCTTGTCATCTTTAGGGGTTGGTGCTCCTTGTGAAGTAGGTGCTTCATTAAAGTCTCATGTTTGTAATAATCTTATAGGATAAGTATTCCATGTGTTTTTAAGATTGAGAGTGGGTTTTATATCCCAAGAGGGTTTTGTACATAGATATTGTGTTATCTTGCTTATCTATCATGTTCAATGCTATGAGTGGGTTATTTGCTTCTTGATTGCGTATGGTGTATGAATAAGGGTTTGAAGGATTTAATTTGAAGTTTTGAAATATATTTATTCATTGATTTACCCCCCCTCTCAATGATTGTACCTATAACAAATATTACACCTAAGCAAGTTAAATATATGTGTAGGCAAAATCATAAAATGGACTAGAAAATCTACACTAACAATAATATTCATTTATAATTTTTGGGTAGGACCTAATTTTTGCATACTTATCTACAACCCATTATTAGAGAAGATTATTAATTAAGTAAATACTTTATTTACTTATACTAATAATATGTTTGTATGATTTTGTTTATAACCAATCTCCAAAATTCTAACCCTAACCCTAACCCTAACCTCCTCTCTTATCTATGTAATAACATAGAGGGATAGTGAATGAGATACATTGTAGATGAGAGTTACTATCATAATAGTGGATACAGGATAGTTCTCTTAATTTAAATAGGTAACTATGTTACTTGGATAATTTTGTGTTATATTAATTTTATGTCTTCATAGATGTATGTATGCATGTCATTTGGGTGTTTGTCTTATGGTAGATAACATGATTTTATACCCTACTTAGGTATTTTAATAATACATAGGAAGATCAAATGCATGGGCTCAAGATTAGTCCTCCACCTTCTATCATTTTATCCACCTTCTTTAGTTGAGGAGCAAGGGTAACTTAATGGTTTAATAAATCTAGTTCATGCTTATAATGTAAGAATACTTTCATATATTAAATAAAATAAGTTACTTTAAAAATTATTAATAAATGTTTAAGTTATTTGATCAAAGAAGTTTATAGAATACCTTGAGTGTAATAAGAGAATTTGTAATGTATATTTCCTCTTGATCAAGTGTGGTTACTAATATGAATTAGAAACATGGAGAATAAGAAAAAAAATAGTTGTGTTCTAGTAAATTTGTGTGTAAACATGTTGTTTTGAGTGTTAAAACTTAGTTTGTTTTCATTTACTCAAAATAACATGTTTACATTACAAAGATTAATATCAGCTAGAATAAATCAAAATAGAATTGAATATCTAACCAATCTAATAATGTGTCCTTGGATTGAGCAAGATAAAAGGAATGTAATTACAATGTGAAAAAAGCACTTGTTATACCTTTTATTTATGCTTGAATAATTTTGATGAGCTTGGATGGGATGTGATTAAAAAGGTGTGTCGAGACCTATAGATAATTCAACAACACCTCCCCTTATAATTGATGATTTAGTTGAATGCTTGATAAGTGGGTTGAAGTTTTGATTCAAAAATTAACAAAACTTCACTACACAAATAAGCTTGTTGAGAATGAAATGTGGGCCTTCAATTTATAGAGTTCCTAAATGATTGTGGACCATTGGATGGAGATACAAATGAATTGATAAGATCATTTAATTTCATGTGTGGAGTGTGTAGGATCATGTAAACAAATATACTCTTAAAATTTTGGAATGAGTAAGATCATGTCATATACCTTGATTGCACACTTTTATTATTACGTTGAATTTTACTTGAGAAGGACACTCTGACTTTGGAATATGATTTTTAAATTGTCAACTAGATCCTTTGATGACATCATAAGTTTGAGATGGGAAGTAATAATTGTGCATTCTATAATTTTCCATTAAATTGATGATATTAGTTAATTAATATATATTAATTAACCAATGTGATGTGACATGATTTTTTTAGGATTGAATAAAGTCAATTGTTTATTTGATTTAATAGATTAATTTACTAGGGGTAATGTTGCAAAGTGATAATCCGATTAGGATGCATTTGACAATTTTTTTTGATATGATACATTGCAAAACCATGATTAAAGATACATATTTATGATTATGGATAAAAACAATGATTAGATTAATAATTTTAGGTGATTATAAGAAATTAGGGTGAATCCATAAATTTAGGTGAATCGGCATTATATGCAAAAAAGTAATTCAGTGAATAATGAAGACACTTGAGTGGAAGAAATGAGGTGTCTAAATTTTTAACCTATTTGAAAGGGAATTACGAGACATTATTGAAGTGAAATCCTTTCAAATAAATATAATATTGAAAAAAATAGGCATAAAAGGGTGACCCAAGTGATGTGAAGTTGTCAAGTTTGATTATAAGTGGTGGTTTTAAGAAAAAAATGTCAAAATGGGTTCATAAATATGCCTCAGATGAAAATGATAAAGATGGTATGCCCCCTTAATGGAATGAGAAAAACATAATTGAATATATGGGACCATAGAAAGGAATGAAATGATATGAAATGAGGTAAAAGAAGTCAGGAAATGAAGAGGACCGATAAAAATGGTAAGAAAAATGATGAAATGGGTGAAAAATGATCAACCATGATGAAAAAAGAATGGAGAGAGGGGAAGGGGATAAAATTCAAATTTGGGATATAAAGTGACCCAATAGGGGTGAAAACAATTCAATTTCACCCTCTAAATTTTGAATATCTTATCTCGAGTTTTATGCCTAAGACACTTAGGTAAATGGCATGCATTTTAGTCAATAAACAATTTATTGTTGGAGAGTTGTCATGATGATGTCATAGAGATGCTTTCATGAGTGGATGAAGTTCTTTGATAGACTAAGTGATAATTAAAAAGTGTGCAATGTGTTTGTCCTAGTGTGCTTGATGTTGGCTTGGTTGATCTTCAGTGTTGACATGGTTAGAGATGTTTAGGGATGAGTATGGTGATTGTATCATGTGCAAGGGGTCCTATCTAAATTCAAGAATGCTTTGAGTACTTGTGTGAATAAGTGGAATTCATCTGGTTGATCATAGTTTTCATCTAGGCATTTTGGGTCTAGTGATAGAAAATCTGAGTAGGCAGTTTGATGACATCACCATTACCATGTGGGAATGAGTCACGGGGAGCTGGCCATATGGTTGTGATCACATTAGTCCCTAGTTATTATACACTAGATCTCAAGTCATGCATTGAAATTTAGTCAAATATATGAGGGTGCAAATTTGTCTTCTTAGTCATAATTCATTATTTTCCCATAGCCAAATTTGTAATGTGGCTGAAAAGAGTTGAGTAAGCATGTTGATGAGGTCAACATTCACACATGTGGATATTTTAGGAGAAGGTGATCATATGGGTTTGTTCAATTTTGGACCTAGTTTATTTGTGCTAATTTTTAGATCATGCGATATAGCGTGTCAAGAGATATTCATGTGCAAAGTTAGGCTCCTAGGCATTTTGATTGTGTTTTCCCATACTTAGCCAATTTTGAAATGAGGCAAAAAGAGTTGAGTGAGAATTTTTATGATATTATATCTTGCATGTGTGAAGGTGTTAATAAAATATGATCATATGGGTTTGTTTATTTTTTATCATAGTTGATTTATGTTAAATTCTAGATCATGCACTAAAGCATAACAAAAGTTATGCTTGGGCAAAGTTGGCCTCTCAAGCAAGTTTTGACATGGTTGGCTCTATGACAGAAAATTTTGAGAAGGAATTTTAATGGTGATATATCTCACGTGTGCAAGGTTTTTAGGAGTAGTGTGTCACTTTGTTGGATTATCTTATGTAAGGAGATCATCTAGTCTAATTTTGAGATCCTGCATCGAAGCATAAAAGAAGTTATTGAGGTGAAAAAATGGCTACTCATATATATTGAAAGAGTCCCCATAGTCATTTTTGACAGTGTTAAAGCTCGAGCAAGATCAATGGTACACATTGCTCTAATAATTTAGGAAGTATCAAGATGAAGATAGGTGCATGATGTTTAATGACTGATCAAAGGTACAAGATAAGGATTTAATGATGATTAGGAATTCATACAGTTATTTGAATGGTGAGTGTTGATTATTAAAGAACCGGTTGATTCATAGAGATTGATAGAGTGTGTGAAGTCAACTTTTTAAGGATGCACAAGATCTGGTCAAAGTGATAGAGGTTTAATGATTGATCATTGCTGCCTATGTGTTAAAGATCGAAAGAGATTGATGGTATGTATTTGATCTAAGAAGTGAGTTCACAAGATTTGAGCTTAGTGTCTGAAGAAAGAAAGACCAGTGTCTAGTTTTTAGACCATAACTTCTGATAGAAGTCAAATTTACTATTGTATTAAAAAGCAAGGTGGTAGAGAACTCCAAGGCGCATCTGGCTATATGGATTTGAATATATGAAAGTTTGTACAAATAAATATATTGAGCTCTAAATTTGACTATGTTTTTGTATATGTTCTACAAGTGACTTGAGAAGGATATTTGAGCTTATGTAGATGTTGTTTCGATGTTTCATGGTGAATTGGATATTGGGGAGTGTTGTAGACTCCATGAGAATGCTCTATGAATATTTTGGAGGTGTGATCAATCTATTTTGAGTATGAACAATGCTTAAGAAGTTGACTATATGTTTGATAATGATGTTATTATGTATAAGGTCTCTATTTTAGTTGTTTGAGCATACACAAATGTAAGATAACGTGACTATGATCATTTGAAAATGTCCTATGAGACATAGGGAGTGGACATATGTATTTGTAAATGGTCCTATGTTCTTAATTTTCTTGTAGATGTATCAAAAGGGTGAATGGGTCTCCATAGGACCTAAAATTGACTTAGGCCTATTTTAAAAGGGGATAATACTTAAGTGTAACCCATATGAGATGCATTAAGGGTGAAGGCATGTAGTGTGGTTGATAAGGATTATTATGGACTCGATAATTCATGTTTGCTCTATATATAGTGGAACCAAATGTGTTAGGTTCTAGACTTTGTAAGTGAGAGACTTATATGAATTGAATGAGGTGTGAACATTAAAGTGAAGAAGAGAAGAGGCCAAGTGTGCCCAATGGATAGTTTTAAAAACATAGTAGATTAAGGACTATGTGTATAACATGTAGGTCATGATTTTGATGTTAGAATAGTGCTCTTATAGGTTGGTCATGAGAGAAGAGGTTTAGAGTGATCTAAAAGGATGTTTTGGATACCTTGAGATTGAGTGAAGGATTTTTGGTGTCTATGAGATCTTGGTGGTTGAATTGAGAGACTAATCAAAGTGTGGATAGTGTGTATGACCATCTAGTCATGTTGTTAAAGCTATGATAGAGTTGTTATTGTGAAGGATGCATTGAGTGTATAGAGTTGAGGAGTGGGATTAGTTGGGATATGTAATATGTCCTAATTGATCTTTGTATGTTGGTTTAAGTATGCAATGTTCTTTGGCCAACAAGGTGTTTAGGGTGATAGACTTATTGTTAAAAGGTGAGAAGAGTGATATCCAAAGATCTATCAATAAGTTTTGAATACATCAATCTTAAGGTGGAAGTTTTATTATCAAAGGAGGCTCTAAAGGATTTGGTCTTCCTCAGGGAAAGTTTCTCCTTGTAAAATAAGTGTTTTACTAAAGGCAGGTGTTCTAAAAGAGTTAATCATCTTAGGGGCAAGTGCTTCTTGTGGAATAGGTGTTTCACTAAATACCTTTGGTTAAGAGGACATGATTAAGGTTTATTGGTCTAAAGGAGTTGATCAGTCTCTAGTTTGTAATCTCTTATAGGACAATATTCCATTTGTGTTGCAGGCTTGAGAGTGGGTTTTATTTCCCATGAGGGTTTCCCATAGGAACTATGTGTTGTGTGTTTGATCTTGTGTATGCATTGAATGAATGAACTCTAAAGTTAATGTTGTTTGATCAATATGATATATGATGATTGTTTAATAGTTTAAAAGGGATTGAAATTGAAATTATAATATTTGGGCTCACTGATTCACCCCCCACTCAATGGATTGTACCTCTAACAATTGGTATCAGAACAGGTCCTTTGGAGGAAGCCTAACAGATTGAAGGTGATCCTAAGTATAAGGATAGCTAAGTAGTTGAAGAAATAAAATCAATAGTGGAAGGTTGTGATCAATGCACTTGAAGAATAGATATGCAATTTGAAGAAAGATGCCAAAGAGGATGAGAATGTTATCATTGATCTCAAGGTTTAGATAGTAGAATCCAAGACAAGTTTATGTTCAAAAGAAAATGACATCATGTTTGATAAAGAAGCTTGACATAATAGTAGAGAAGATGACAACAAAGAATAAAATAAGTATCAATAACTAATCAAATCTATTTAAGTACAAGCATATAGATTGAAAGACATGGCTAACAAGGTCAAAAAGGATGAAGAGAATATCAATATTCTTGAGGATCAGTTAAGGACTACAAAGTCAAATCTAAAATCAAAAGAAGATGAATACAACAATTGAAGGTTGAAATGAATCCATTAAAAAGTGGGCATGATCTTGTTATAGTCAAGTTGGAAAAGATGGAAAGGAAGCATGAGAATCCTGAGCAAGTGAAGAAGAATATAAACCTGAAGAGCAATGTCAGAAGGTCAATTAGACAATCTAATGTTGCAAGGTATGCTAGTTTGTTTCATGGTCATTATTATACATGTAATAAGTATGGTCATAGATCTAAGGAATGTAAAAGGAAGTCAGTCAATAATGTATCCTTGTGGAGCCTTGGAAGAAGAAGCAATTGATCTTGGAAAAATCATAACTCAGATCAGTCAAGAGGTATGTTGAATGATGTTATTTGTTTCAATTGTCATAAGAGTGGAAATATTGATAAATTATATCTAAATGGTGTTAAAAGGTCTTCAAAGTATGTCAAAGGATATAGAGCTCTTGGAAGGGTTGAGAAAGGATAAACTCAGGTATGGAAACCAAAGGTAATCATTGCCAATTCTTCTAGTCATAAGTTTGACAAAAGAGTTGCTCTAGAAGGATATATTACAAATCAGGATAAGATCAAGGATCAAGTAGGTAAGATGTCTACAAAAGACAAGAAGTGTCAAACTTTGGTATGGATACTTGAGGTAGTAAAGACTAAGTAGATTAACTCTGTTGAGTCCAATAGTCTTGATGGATTGTTTACCAAGGTAGAAAAAGAATAAAAAACAAAGGAAAATTAAAAGTTTGCTCGTGTTGAAAATGAAGAGACCAAGATCGAGAAGACCAAGGTATTGGTTGAGGCTAGTTATGAAGTGTGTATATATCCAAGTGAACATCTTATTCTTTTTGAGAAAGTTTCATGCAAAGAGCATCAATTGTTAGTAACTAGTAATGAGATTCCAAACTGCAAGGTGGATTCTTTAGATGAAAAGGTGTGTCATGAATCTATGTTGTCTCCATGTGTTATCAATTATATCATAGAAGAGAAGGAGAGTGATATATAAAAGTAACTAATTGTCATAGTTAATCTAAAGAAGAATAAGAAAAAGAACTATAAGTATCAGATGACCAAGGAGGAGAAGGAATATGAGGATTTGTGGGTGACTCCTAGTTTCACACCATAGTAAAACATTATGGTGTGGAGGAGGTCTTTGTCTATGCTTCTTAAGAGACTCCTTTTGGTGAAGAATCAAATTTGTGGGATCAAGATCATAATGCCAATCTGTACATAGACTTGTGTTGATCTTAGAAGGTTAATAGTTAAGGGGGAGCAATAACTTCATGAGTTTTCTCTATAGGTTTGTAAAGGAGCTATAGTATAGAGTCAAGATGGTTGGTTCTAGGTGGCTTAATGAAGTTGAAGTAAATGTAAAGAAGAGTTCAATGCTTAGAAAGGTCTATACACTTATTTGTGATTTTTTCTAGATGCTTTTGTGTTCTGAAGGTATGTTTGTTCCAATTGAAGTTTTTGTTTGAGTGCTCTCAGTTTTCTTAGTTTTTGGCTTAAGGGTAAGAAGGCCTAAAATGGGTTATAGGAAGTCTATGTTCCCAAAGGTGTGAAGGCTCAAATCTTGGTCCAAAAGTGTGTGATGGGTGTCTACAAGTGTGAAATAAGTTTCAGAGGTGTGTGATAACTATAAGGAGGTTTGTTGACCTTGCTTATTTTTGAGTTTCTAGGGTTTTGGGCTATGTTAAAAAAGTGGTATGACTTGTGGATTGAGGTATGTGGCTTCTTAATTTATTTAATGGGCCAAATGGGTGGTCAAATCAATCTTCATAGAGTTTTGAAGGTTTATGGTTCTCAAGTTATTCTTTTTTATGTCAAAATGGAGGGCTAATTATCTAGTAGGTTTGTGATGGAAGTATGTTATATAGGATGAGATTATTTTTACAAATTGTTGTGATCAATGGGGCATATATATATATATATATATATATATATATATATATATATATATATATATATATATATATATATATATGTGTGTGTGTGTGTGTGTGTGTGTGTGTGTGTGTGTGTGTATATATATATATATATATAGGTCTTAAAGATGTGTCTAAAAAAAATTGTGGGCTTTGCAAGTTCTAGGTAGGGCTACAAGGAGTCTAGACTGACATAGTCTTGAAGATGTGCTCTTTGTTCGGTTTATCCAAAAGAGAAAGGTATGTTCTTAGGTCAATTCAGTTTATGTTTCCTATTTTGTATAGTGTATATGTAGAGTTGGTGGTCATGGAAGTGTCTTTAGAAATAAGGCTAGTAAGCCTGCATGGTGGTTCTTCATGGCATGTGGAGATCTGAAGATGATCAGAAGGTGTAATTTCTTAGGTATATTAGGGGAAGTACCTCTCATATGTTTTTTGGTGAGTTACATAAGATTTTTGTGGTTTTGTGTGTTATTTATTCATTGGTTACATGATTGATTGAAGAGAGTGTTGGCATCAAGCAAGAGGAGGTTGTTAAGACAAGTAGAAGTAGGCTCAAAGTAAGGGGGAGTTTGTATCATTTTTATAATGTGGTACTTTCCCATTTTATAGTATTTTTAGGTCCTCAAGATTAGTTTGTGCCCAATTTGTCATTGTGTTAAAGGGTGAGAAAGTTTCTATTGGAGAGAAATTTCCTATTATGAGAGTGTTTTTGAAGAGAGAGAAGGTGAGCTATATATTGCTCTATTGATAGGTATTAACATCAATTCAAAAGGGAGAGATTATTAGAGATTTGTCATGATGATGTCATGGTGGTGTCATGGAGAATCTCTGGTGAGTGGATGAAGTGATTTGATAACCTAAGTGATAATGACAAAGTGTGCAATGTGCTTGTCCTAGTGTGCTTGATGTTGGATTGGTCGATATTCAATGTTAACATAGTTAGAGATGTTCAAGGATGTGTATGGTAATTGAAGCATGTGCAAGGGGTCCTATCTAAATTCAAGAATGATTTGAGTGATTATATTCATAAATGGAATTAATCTAGTTGATCATAGTTTTCATCTAGATACTTTGGGTCTAATAGAAAAAAAATTGAGTAGGCAGTTTGATGATATCACCATTGCTATGTGGGAATGAGTCAAGAGGAGCTAGTCATATGGTTGTGACCACATTAGTACCTAGTTGTTATGTGCTAGATATAAAGTCATGCATCAAATTATAGTCAAATCTATGAGGGTGCAAATTTATCATCTCATTTAGAATTCATTGTTTTCTCATACTTAGCCAAATTTGCAATGTGGCTAGAAAGAGCTGAGTAAGCATGTTGATGAGGTCAGCACTTGCATGTGTGGATGTTTTAGGAAAAGGTGATCATATGGGTTTTTTCAATTTTTAACATATTTTATTTTCACTAATTTTTAGATCATGCAATGTAGCACATCAAGAGATATACATGTGAAAAGTTGGGCTCCGAAGCATTTTGACTATGTTTTCCTATAGCCAATTTTGCAATGAGGTAGAAAGAGTCGAGTGAGCATATTTATGATGTTATATCTTTCACATGTGAAGGTGCTAAGAAATTATGATCATATCCATTTGTTTAGTTTTGATCATAGTTGATTTGCACTAAATTCTAGATCATGTGTTGAAGTATGACAAAAGTTATGCTTGAGAAAAGTTGGCATCAAGAGATATACATGTGTAAAGTTGGGCTCCTAGGAATTTTGACTATGTTTTCCCATAGCCAATTTTGTAATGAGGTATAAAGAGTCGATTGAGAATTTTTATGATGTTATATATTACACATGTGAAGGTGTTAATAAAATATGAGCATATGTATTTGTTTAGTTTTGAGCATAGTTGATTTGCACTAAATTCCATATCATGTGTTGAAGCATGACAAAAGTTATTCTTGAGAAAATTTGGCCTCTCAGGCAGGTTTTGACATGGTTATCTCTATGATAGAAAATTTTGATAAGGCATTTTAATGGTGATGTATCTTGCACATGCAAAGGTTTTAGGAGTAGAGTGTCCCATGGTTGTATTCTCTTATGTGAAAAGATCATCTAGTCCAATTTTGATATCCTGCATCAAAGCACAAAAGAAGTTATTAAGGTGCAAAAATGGCTAATCAGGCATATTGAAAGAGTCCCCATAATAATTTTTGAAAGTGTTAAAGCTTGAGCAAGGTCAATAGTGTGTGTTGCTTTAAGAAGTTAGGAAGCAACAAGATGAGGATAGGTGCATGATGTTTGAAAACTAAGCAAAGGTACAAGATAAGGATCCAATAATGAGCGAACATTCATGCAATTTATTAAATGGTGAGTGTTGATATTTAAAGACTTGGTTGATCTAAAAAGATCGATAGAGTACATAAAGTCAACTTTTAAAGGATGCACGAGATGTGGTCAAAGTGATAGAGGTTTAATAATTGAGCATTGGAACCTATGTATTAAAAATTGGAAGATATCGATGGTGCATATTTGATCTAAGTAGTGAGTTCATGAGATTCGAGCTTAATGTCCAAAGGTTAACTATGATCATTTGTATTTGAATATTTGAAATTATGAAATAAAGACTAGTGTATGGTTTTTAGACCATAACTTTTGATAGAAGTCAAATTTGCTATTGCAGTAAAAATAAAAGTGGTAGAGGACTCTAAGGCACATTTGGCTATATGTATTTGAAGATCTGGAAGTTTGTACAGATAGATACTAAACTCCAAAGTTTACTGTGTTTACGTATATGTTCTTCAAGTGACATGAGAAGGATATTCAAGCTTATATTGATGTTTTTTTTTATGTTTCATGGTGAATTGGTTATTAGAGAGTGTTGTAGATTCCATGGGGATGCTTTGTGAGTATTTTGGAGGTGTGATCAATCTATATTGAGTATGAAAAATGCTTAATAAGTTGATTGTATGTTCGGTAATGGTGTTAATGTGTATAAGGTCTCTATTTGAGTTATTTGAACATATGTAGAGGTGACCTAAGGTGACTATGATCATTTAAGAAGGTCTTAGGGGACACAAGGAGTCAACCTATGTATTTTTAAATGGTCTTGTGTTCTTAATTTGCTCATATATGTATCAAAAGGGTGAATGGATCTCCATAGGACCTAAAAGTGACTTAGGCCTATTTTGAAAGGGGACAGTGTTTAAGTGTGACCCATATGAGATGCTTTAAGGGTAAAGGCATATAATATGGTTGAAAAAGATTATTATGGACTTGATAATTCATGTTTAGTCTATATATAGTAGAACTAAATGTTTTGAATTCTATAACTTGTAAGAAAGAGACTTGTATGACTTGGATGAGGTGTGAGTGTTGAAGCAAAGAAGAGAAGAGGCTAAGTGTGCCCAATGGATGGGTTAAGAAGTAGAGAAAATTAAGGACTATGTGTATGACTTTTAGGTCATGATTCTAAGGTTAGAATAGTGCTCTTGTAAGTTGATCATGAGTGAAGAGGTTTAGAGTGATCCAAAAGGATGTTTTGGATGTCTTGAGATTGAGTAAAGGATTGTTGGTGTTTACGAGATCTTGGTGGTTGTCTTGAGAGACTGTTCAGAGTGTGGACAATGTCTATGACCATCTGGTCATGTTATTGAAGCTGTGATAGAGTTTTTTCTATGGAAGATGCATTAAGTGTGTAGAGTTGAAGAGTGGGATTAGTTGGGATATGTAATGTGTCTTAATTGATCTTTGTATGTTGGTTTAAGTATGTAATGTTATTTGGCCAACAAGGTGTGTAGGGTGACAAAGTTGTTGCTAAAAGGTGAGAAGAGTGATATTCAAATATCCAACATCAAGTGTTGAAGACATCAGTCCTAAGGTGGAAGTGTTCTTATCAAAGGTGGGTCTACAGGATTTGGTCTTATTTAAGGGTAGTTGCTCCTTGTAAAATATGTGTTTTAATAAAGGTAGGTGGTTTAAATGAGTTGATCATCTTAGGGTTAGGTGTTCCTTGTGAAATAATTATTTCACTAAAAACCTTTGGTCAGGAGGACATGATCAATGTTTTCTAGTCTAAAAGATTTGATCAGTCTCTTGTTTGTAATCTCTTATAGGATAGTAGTCCATTTGTGTTGCAAGCTTAAGAGTGGGATTTATTCCCCATGAGGGTTTCTCATAGGAACTATGTGTTATGTGTTTGATATTGTATATGCATTGAATGAATGAACTCTCATGTTAATGTTGCTTGATCAAGATGATCTATATTGATTGTTTAATAGTTTAAAAGGGAATAAAATTGAAATTGTAATATTTAGGCTCACTGATTCACCCTCCCGTTAGTGAATTGTACCTCTAACACTTAGAGAGCAGGTTTGAGAGTACTAAAGACCATGAGGGATTGACCCAGTGGTAAGTAGGCTTAAATTTATGTTTTGGGTTTTTAGATGCATTTATTAGCCTAGGAAACACCATATGTGTTGATTTCATCACAAGGAAAATTTTATTTTGTGGTTGAATCATCTACAAAAATAGTGAAATAGTCCACAAAATCAGCATAATCATCCATGAATTGGTGAAAACATCCATTAAGTAACAAAATTTCATAAAAAATGGTGAAAATGGGAAAATGCATTGAAATATTCAAAAGTTAAGAAATTCCAAAAAAATAATAAAATCACACAAATCATCAAAAATGAAAAAATGCATCGAAATAAGCAAAATGGTAGAAACACCCATAAAATAGAGAAAGTGTACACAAATTGGTGAAAAGGTGTAAGCACATTGAAATCACTAGAATAACATAAACTTGTATAGAGAAATGAGATCACTCAAAATGTGGTGAAAATGTACTTTCAATTGGTGGTATCACCTGATGGTTGGAAAACACCTGAGGAGTGGTGGATTCATGCATAAAATAACATATCATCTTGTGGATTGGAAAACTCACCAAAGTGTTGATTGCTTTTTATTTGATGGATGTCTTTCATTGATTAAATGATTTGATGACTAATATGGTCAATTTAATTTATTTTTTTGAGGAAAAAATACTAAGAATGTTAACACTGAAGATTATAGGAGTGTGTTTACATGATCGCAACATAAGAGTAGTGATGCATCCTCTCAGAGATGTGGATATGGGATGATGAATGGGTGGGGATACTAGAAGAAGTAAGATTTATATATGTTATTGAGATGCTAGTGATATAAGTGAATTATATGCTACTAATTGTACTCATTCTGAGATGGAACTCATAGACTAACACTCTTCATCCACTAAATAAGGAGTTGATAGTGACATTGGAGGATATCTATCATATTTTATAGATATTGAACCATAGATAGGCCCTAACTTGGTGAGTAGTCAGATGATAAGACTTATTAGAGTAGCTATTTTAGATTTTTGAGAAAGAGATGGAGCACGAGAAGGTAGACATAGATATATTGGCATATATATGAACCTTGATAGGGTGCCCCTTATTTTGAGGGCCATTATCAACGGTATTTTATTTCCTGATAAGAGTGACTAATATTTTCACATGGGATTGGGTAGGGTGATTTTGGATATGATTGATGAGAGAATGATCTTTGTATGGGGTCTCATTATCCTAAACCAACTTTACAAATATTTTCACATTATTACTTACCAAAGGGGATGAAACATTGACACCTCGATGCTACTACAAGTATGGTCCTAAGAGCTTATAGCAATTTAGAAACCACTATGCTAGTTATGACAGATGTATTAGATTGATCCCATTACATTTGGATGGGTCACTATAGGTAGGGGTTGACATGGACACATAGGTAACATAGCCTTTTACCATTAGGATATTGATGAGTTGGCAAAGTGGGATATGACTTAGTGTCCTTATTTATAGAGATAATTCTTATGGCTAGAGGATGGATTTTATTTTAGATATATGACTATGGTATACTACATCACAGGTTTTCATGAGTATGTTTTTGATAGGTATATAGACCTGATCAAGAATAGTGATAGTTTGGCCTTAAAAAAGACATGCCATATGGGACTCATGTGTTTGCTCATGTAGCTATAGAGATAGGGAAGTGAGGTCCTTTGGTGCTAAGAGTGGAGGTAATGACTGCTTGGTTTATGGTAGAACATATTTACTAGGATTTTATAGGTGGAATGGTATATGTTAGAGTTACATATGGGTATACAACATAGTGGGCACATGTTAGACATGTATGATTAATGATACCACCGATACTAGTAGCACATGGTTTACATGGGAGGATTCAGACTACCATACATACATATTTATTGTGGCACATGTAGAGATCATTAAGAGGAGAGAAGTTGAGGGCCAAAGACATAATGGGATAGTAGAGGACACACTCTAATTGCTATCACTAAGTCTTCAGATAGGATAGGGGAGGTGCCCATATCAATGATGTTGGAGATGGCCAAGTCTACTATTCAATTTTAGTTATTGGTAGATGTGATGATAATAGTTAAGGGTAATGGATGAGGTTGGGTCATCATAAATAATGAGATCACTAGATAAGGATAGGTTGATTGAGTGCTTTGAGGATGATATTATTGTGAGAGAAACAAAGATAACATGATTGGTTGGCCAAGTTTTGTGAATAAAGGCACAAGTATCTAAGGGGGACAGGTAGGTTACCATTCTAAGAGTTGAGGTGGAAAAATTGAAGTCTGATGTGACCCGATTGACACAATAGCCTTTAGGGGATGGGGATAGCTAGAGATTATGCATAGAGCATGATTTAGTATGAGAAGATTAACTAATGATCCATGGTGAGTGAGATGCATCTCTTCAAATTATGACTCAACATGGTTTACCAATGCCTTAACATATACTATGAAAGTGATGTGTCAGGTAACTCATTACAAGAAACTATATGAGAGCATATTTCTAGCTAGTCAAAGGTCACCTTATTATGATGATCATACTAGTTAGAGGTTAGGAAGATATTTTAGGATATCAAGGATGAAAACCTCATATATATCATTTAAGCATCCATTTTCATGGACAACATGTATTATGGGACCACCCTAGATGACACCACCTTTGAATTCGATCTAGCCACCACCTTAGTATAGATCCAAATAGAGACCACCTCGGAGGAGTCCATCTATAGAGGGTCACATTGAAAAATTGATTGTACTTGTGATGTATATATGGATATTTTTTACATGATCATTTTTTATATATATGGACATTTGATAGATATTATTTATAAAATGGCCAGTGTATTCTGATATTTTTGATACATTTGATGTGTCATGGATTTTTTGATGTTAGATAGATGTCGATATTGATGTGACGTTATGATGATGGTTGATGTACTTTAATTTATGACTCATGATATGATGTGATTTATTGTTGATGTTGATTTACAAATGATTATGTGATATGCTCATTTATATGATGTTATATTGTTTAGCATATGTATCTATGATGATGATAAATGATTGTTGATGTATTTATTGCTCACACTATTGATTTGATATTCATGTATATCAAATGATGTGATCAATTTTTGTTCCTTGATGTGATGGGATATATCTGATTATGATGACCTAATGTGGATAGATGTAGATGGTTTTGTTGTTTTGATGATCATGCTAGCACACTTAGCCATTATGATGTGAATATATTTTGTAAGGGGATATACTATCTATTTAACACACTTTGACATATGTTTTACAACATAATTTTTTATTTATCATTTGATAATATGCATCGCAATTATAAAAAATCCATGATAACATTATTTCCATTTGCATAAGGATTAACTCAAGGATAAAAACATGACATAAATCATCATGATATAAAATATCATGATAATGTTGGCAATGCATATGAACTGAGTAAAGAATCAATAATTTAAAAAATAAACAAATAGGCAAGTGTGCGCACACACCCAAAACATGTGATAAGAAAAAAATAATATAAAACACTATTGCATTAATGTATGTAAGAAATCACATGTTGAATTTTCCCCTAATCAATGACATGTGCATGGGAACAAATTTTTCAATCTTAAATTGGATGATGGCTTTGATGATGGGGTTGTGATAGCTAGATAAAGTTGTGACAAAAAATATGGGGATGTGGGAAGATGGTTCAAGTTATCCTCAAAAACCCCATGTAACTAAGCGATGCCTACATGGTCTATGTGGAACTCAGGGCAATGTAGTTCTCCCCTTAGGGAAGATGAAATGGATGATGTCTGTAAATTATATTTAGTAGATAAGAGACACCCCTAGGAAATATGTAAATGCACGAGAGTGAAATGGAAAATTAACATACTATACTAAAATGGCAATGATCTTGCCAAGAATAAAAGAAAGAGAAGTGTCCAATGTTAAATAGGATGACAAACTGTACAAAGATGTTATGGATTTATATCTCTTTTTTGGTATTTATTTGGATTTATGATGTTTAAGATTTTGGGATTTTATAATATTTATGATTCTTGGATTTTAATAATATACAAAGAAAAATTTAGATGCATGTACAAAGGGAATCATATGTAAAATGGATATCAGATGTAAATATAATGGAACTAGCTAGAGATATATATATAATGAGCCACTAGCAAAGGGAAGCCAAACTCTAGTATCATACATGAAAAGTGATGCATGATGCAAAAGGTATGAAAATAAACGTGGATCAAGATTCAAATAGGTACAACGTGGGATGTGAAAAAGGATGGAGATAAATAAAGCTCATCAAGGAATGCAAGCAAAGGAAACTATCCATGTTATGTTATGATGTCCTACTTCTAGGCTACTATCATATTCTAACCATTCTAAATGTGTTTTTATCTTGTATTACCTATATATCATCATCAAGGTCAAAAAGGTAAAAGGGATGGTGGGAATAATGATATGGATGGGTGAAAGGATATGAAGGATGTGAAATTTACCCCAAAAATTTGGGTACTCATAAACAATGCTTTGATGAATCAAGTTTAAAAATGTTTAATATGCATGAATTTCATGGGCTCATCTAACTCTTTCCCATATTATATATCTAATCAATAAGCATTAGATCCATCATTAGTTGTTATGATGTATGGACCTAGCTAGTTGGGCTCAAACTTGCCTTTCTTTTCCTGGTTTATGTTGGTGTTTATTTATTTTATTATAACATAAGATCCCAAACTTCAAACTCTCAAGATATGATGCATTTATCATAGGTATAACATAGTTGATTATAATATTCTTTGAGATAATTTAGGACAACCTTCCATTTTCATCCAAAAGTTCCAACTCTTCAATCCATGTTACTCGATACTCCTCATCTTCAATAATATCCTATAGTGAAATGTGTAGGGAAGGCAACTTGATCTCAATAGGGAGTATGGATTATGATCCAAAGACCCATAAATATGGAGTTTCACATATGAGGGTATGAATGTTGGTATGATAAGCCCATAAGGTAGGAAAGAGCTACAGGTTCCAATCGTGGCCAATGATATTGACAATATTTTTGAGGATTTTAACAATGGTTATATTGGATGCCTCAGCTTAACTATTTCCTTATGGATAATAAGGATTTGACCATCTATTCTTGATATGGAATTGGGAGCACATGGACTTTACATCCTTATCTTTGAAAGACTTTCCATTGTTATAAATGATAACGCAGAGAATGCCATAACAAATAATGATGAGATTAAGGATACATTTAGAAATTTGCTTCCTTGTTACATAGGTGAGGGGAACAGCCTTAACCCATTTTGTAAAAGTAATAGATAGTAGTTAGGATGTTCTCATGGCCATCAGATGATGTAGGGTTTATCTTCCCTATGAGATTGAGTCCCCACATTGAAAAGGGTTAAGGAGTTGTGATTGGTTACAATGTTTGTGATGGATCATGGATCAAATAACCATGCTTCTAACAAGTAATACATTTATTAACATAGATGCATGCATCAAATTCCATGGTTAGCCAATAATACCTCATGTGATGAAGTTTCTTAGCAAGGACCATCCCACTAGTATGGGCCCCACATATCCCATCATGAACATCTTTGATAGATAAATCAAATTCTCCTAAATTTAAACAATGAAGCAACATCCATCATATCCCATATGATAAAATGTGTCAATGATTAAAGTATATCGAAAGGTGTTATGGTTGAAGGATTCTTTTTGGGCTTAGAATAGGTCATGTAGAAGCATATGATCATGAAGGTAGGTGTAAATTTCATGATACAAGGGGGTATTAGGACCAAAAATTTCACATACCATTTATAACTCTAGATGATCATATGTTGGTATAATGAACCACTCCATTAAAAAAATATTCTTTTGGACATTAGATGACATTTACAAGAGTAACCCAATAGTGGCCATGGTGTTTGCTAATTTATTGTTAGCTTGTGGTACCTACTCAAACTAGATATTTTCAAAGTATAGTTTGAAACTATACACCATTTCTTTTTATGGTATGAAATTATCATATTTTTTCTGATATCGATTGTTAACATGATTAATGATGAGCTGAAAATCACTAAAGATAGGCAACTGCTAAATATTACATTGAATGGTGAGGCCAAGACTTACGATGAGAGCCTTATATTCTAAAATGTGGTTAGTGCATGGAAAACCAATATGCAATTTCTTAGGTATAATATCCCCTATGGTGTTACAAACAAAATTCCTACCTTTGATCCTTTAAATGTAAAGGAACCATCAAAATAGAGATTCCATTTCTATGACTCATCAAGGGTCAAGATGGACTCATCAGGAAAATACGATGATAAGTGGTTATGTGTTATCCAATGGGGCTTCTGTAATTTGATCATTAATGGCCTACCCATTAGTATCCATTTGATTTATATATTCGATGTAAAATTCACTGAATGACATAACCCATTTTTTCATTTGGCCTGTTAGGGCTGATTTTGATAGAAGATATTTTAATGGATCCACTTTGGTGATGATGATAGTCTTATTATTCAACATACAGTGTCATAATTTATGATATGAAAATACTACCATTAAATAATTATTTTTTATAGAGGAACAACTATGCTCATATGCCACCAAATTTCAGCTCAAATAATAAATTGTTCATTCTTTTGCATTTGTATCATGTTGAGCTAAAAGTGCCCCCAAGACGCACTGAGTAGTCTAAATTTAGAGAAACAATGGTTGTCTTGGTGTTGGAGGGGATAACACAGGTGGATTAGCCAAATATTATTCTATTTTCTCAAAATTTTATTTAAAATTAATGTTCTAATGACATGTTTTACCCTTTTGAAAGAAATGAGTGAATGGATGACAATGATTAGCCAACTTTTAAATAAACCTATGAATATCCTTGATCTTTCCCTATAGACTGCATAGTTTTTCGAGATTCGATGGATGAGGCATATCTATTATGGCATTAAATTTGGTTAGATTGAATTTAATGCCTATATACAGTACTATAAATGCCATGATATTCATTGATGTAATCCTAAAGACACACTTATTTGGTTAAGGCAAACCTTGTACTCCTAAAGCCACTAAAATATTCTACATAAATTTATTTGATGTTTAGCTCTTGTTTTATATTTGCCTAGTATGCCATATATTTAATCTTCCACAATATAATGCATCATATCTAAAACATATCATGGATATTTAGTAAGTAGTACTAGTATTTTTAAGGCCAAAAGTCATGACCTGGTAATAAAATGTTCCCCATGGAGAGGTGAATGTTTTCTTATGTTGATCTTTGGGTGCTATTCTAATTTGATTACAACTAGAAAATAAATCCATGAGTGATAGTATTTCAAAACTTATTGTATGATCAATGATCATATTAATATTTAGCAATGGAAAATCATATTTAGGATAAGCCTTTTTAATATCATGAAAATAGTTGCAAAGGTGAATACCCATGGGATTTTTGGTGATAGGGAAAATGTTAGAAATCCATTTGGAATAGGCAATCGATATGATAAATCTTTTTTATAATAATTTTTCAAGCTCTTTATTGAACAATATTTTTATGCATAAATGAATTTTCCAAAGCTTCTTTTTGATTGGTTTGGCATTAGGATGCACCACAAGATGATAGACCACTAAATATGGGTCTAGGCTAGGAATGTTGGCATATGAACATGCAAATATGTTGATGAATTCCTTGATGATGGAAATGATGAGATTATTTTATTCCTCTATGAGATAAATACCGAGTTTGATGATATGTGTATCATTGTCAGTATCAATGTTAATGTTGATGGTGTATTCCACAAGTAACATGGGATCATATTCTAAAAATGTTGGCATCAAAGGAATCTAATATTATCCATTTGATTATGGCTCAATTGGTTTTTAAAGATCATCCATAAAATAATAATTTGATTCATTCATCTCAAGAAAAGGTTATAAGGGTATTTGGAAATTCATGTACCAACTCTTTAAAGGTTTTCTCCTCAATACGATTAAGACTTGATCTAATGTTGATTGCTGAACCATGTGAGTTATGTGATTCCTCATGAAGAGAGTGTAATTCCACATCTATTGGTTCCTCAAATAGGTTTTCACCACCAAACATGTCTTTTATTTTAATTTTTTGACTATCCAATAGTACCTCAAAGAGGTTTTCACTATAGGACATTAATTCTTTTTTTTCTTGATTTTTATGACTGTAGAAGGCCACCTACTCTCCAAAGTAAGAAATAAAGTCCAAATTGATTTAAAATAACTTATTATGGTCCCTAAGTGGGATACCATCATGGATTAATAATAATTATATAATGATCTCATCTTTCTTCGAAAACATTTGATGGTATGCAATCTTGTTGGTCCCAGTCAATGAGTTTAGGATAGTGTAGTTCTAGGTGGATGGTAAGATTGACATTGTTATTAAATAGGTCAGTGTCAGAAAGTTAATCATTAATAATATAAAATAAATCTATATAACTTTAGGTAAATTCCTTATTATATATCATAGTGTCATCACTTTTGATATCAGAGGGGTCACCTTCAAGAGGTTTGAATCTAATGCCTCGATTTCCTTTTTGTTTACCAAGGGGAACTGGCTCAATAATTCCTTGTTCATTTTCTCCTAATCATTATCCTTTATAAGATAGATTCTATAATATTTTGTTTAGAATGGGGTATTTTTTACTTTGATAACATGATACAAAACCATTTTTGTATAAACAAGATTATCTAAACTTATTGATCTAATTTTAGTATAATAATCCATTTTGTTGAAGTAGAGGGCTCCCACTTTATAAGAATCAAATTTTTTGCACCAAATCATTTTTATTCTACCATGGGTTTTGGGGGATGTGGTAATTTTCACAATGTGAAAATAATCTTTAACTTCATACTATCCACAACCTTTATCTTTTATTATGAAGTGTGATGAGGCCTTAGGAGGTGGATTATTGGATGTGGATGTAAGGTTGTTAGGATGGATGTAAGGTGAGCTAAGAATTTAGGAAGCACATTTTTTTCCTTTTTAGGGGAATACATAGTGATAGGATATTTATTGACATTGTGATATTCAACTTCTAGAATATTTTAATACTGATAGGGCCATGTATTGCCATGGATTGTGACTTCCATACCAATATTTGAGAATTTAATAAATTTATGAAAAGAGGATGGTGTTACGTGTATATTATCAATACATGGATGTTACACAAAGAGGTTATATGATAATTAATGTCAACAGCATGGAAAAGATTTTAATGGGTGACATTATCGATAATGACAGGCAAACAAATGGTGCCAGTTGATTCTCTCTCTATGTTATCATAAGCCTTGATTGTAATTATGTTTGCCTAAAAATATGCATTTGAGTACCCTATAAGTCTCACCAAATTAAGTGTAATTTTTTTTTGCCTAGATCCATTATCTATGAGTGCCTTTTTAAATTTAAGCCTTTTAATAATTTCATCAATATAAAGGGTGTCATTTTGGGATGAACCTGTAAGTGAAATGTTATTAGGATCAAAGGTGATTTTTTTCCCCAAGGACAAATTTCTTACAAGAACCTAAAATTGTAGGTGGTTAATATCTAGAGGGACCTTTGAATCTTAGAGAATATTATATAAAATATCATTATAGATAGTGGACATCCATAGAAGATCCAAGATGAATATCTGAGCTATGGTTTTTTCCAACTATTCAATAGGGTCATATGGTTTTTCAGCTAAGGATGTGGATGATTTTTATTTTGGAGGAGGGTCACCTTAGACATGATTATTGTATTTTGATGCAGAAGAACCTTTGATGACAACCTTTGAGTGTTGAGTAGGAAAAACACATTCTCATGCTTGGTTAGGATTAACATAAGGTGATGGAGAAGGTCCTGAGATAGTGATCCTAGCACACTGATTTGTGTTAGGAGTATGATAGGAGTTTATTTTGATAGTGATGACATGATTATATTTGATCCTACCCATAATGCTATCATAGTTATGTTGGATGTTGTGATAATTAATATGGCTGGTTCAGGATTTTTGACCTTGATTTTGATAGTGATGTCGTTGTTGTTGATTACTTTGATTATTATTATTATTTTGATTGTGATTTAGGAATGGGTCTTTAAATATTCCCATATTATTATTAGAGGATGATGCATTACTATCAAGGTCAATATATCCATAGTCAAGAAAATATTGAATATAATTCTTGAGTTACATACATCTATGTGTAACATGGACTTTGAATCTATGATAATCAAAATATTCATTATATTTTTCCCATATTGGTTTGGGTTGACCTTATTCAAAAGGTTTTGTGATAGGTCATATAAACATGGTTGCAACAACCAATTTTTGAAACATAATTTCTAATGGTTCTCTAAGAGGGGAGAATATCCTTTGTTGATACTGTGTCTTAGGTGGCACTCTTTGAAGAGTGAATACTAGTGTTGACTAGAGATTTTTTACGTGTTTTTATTGAAAAATTTTCACATGATTGGACTCTATAATTCCATCACCCATGAATTTTTTATTCAAATTTAAAACTCTAGGTTTTTGTGTTTATGATTGGATATTAGCTTGGGGTGGTTGCAGAGAATCCTTAGAGTATATCTTGATTGACCCTTTTTCAATATTCACACCCTTTTTGATGATTTCATTGAATGTATTTGCATGATATAATCACAAATTAAAATCCATTTCCAAATTTGAAGCAAAGGTGGTGGATAAGTATTTTCCTCAGAGAGAATGAGGAAACTTGTTGGCCAAACTTCTCCACTATTGCAAAAAGGCTGAAAATATCTCTCCTACTTCATTATTTTGATTTGAAAAGGTCCATCACTGTCAACTCATGTTCCATGTTATATGATACATGCTCTCCAAAGAGTTCTAATAAGTTGAAAAAAGTAGTGACCAATATTTTTGGAAACTAAAGGAACCATTCTAGGGCTTGTCCATCCAAGCTCTAAGGATAAAATTTAAGTAGATAGATTTAATTGAATGCTACTTATTAGAATGCCATGAATAATTATTTGATGTGTTATATTCGGTTCCATTTACCTTTATAATTATCAAATTTTTGTGCCTAAAAATGAGGAGGGAAAGGGAATTGTAGAATGCTCCTGTCAAAAAGATAAGGACATAGTTCCTCAAATTTTAACTTCTTACTTTGATTCCATATTATAGTTATATAAGAGAATCCTTTATTTCCTACCACTCTTGATCATTTTGAGTGATTTGAGATGAATGTGATGCATGTTGAAGTGTGGAAAATGACTAATTAGAATTGGATAATAGATTAAGATTGATTGAAAGATTAGAGATAGATTTGGTGGGAATAAATACCCTATTAGTGGATTTAGTGGGAATAATCACCCTATTGATGAGAATCTATTATTGGTTAGGTGGGATTTGTTATTTCTCATTGGTTAATATTTTTTGTTACTTATTGGAATGGATTTATTATTATTGACTAGCTGGGATTTTTTGTTGTTGTGTGTTGGATTGAGTGGTATTTAAGGTAGAAGAAAAAGTAGCAAGAATTTGGATAACATTTTTTAATTGATCAATCATAACTTGATTAGTATCTTAAGGTGGTGGATTTACATTGGTCTCTTTCCATTTACTAGAGGACTCAGGATTTAGATGTGGATTTTGAACAATGTTTTGATCTTGACTTTGGTCATGACTAGTAGAATAGTTTTCTCACTATTGGGTTATCACATCAAATTACTATGCATAGATAAGGTATTGAAAAAAAAATTGGGTCATAACCTGCATATAATTTAATACCTAGCTCTAATAATCACAAGAGGAGTTCATTTTTTATTATAATTTTCTTTTATTTGAATTGGGCCCTTCTAGAATATGTTTTGAGTGGATCAGATTTGGTTTCAATTTCATGAACACTTGCATCCACCCCTCTCTCATAGTGTAGTTGATTATGCACTTCTTGGTTTTGGTCAAATGGAAATAGGTTTCCACCAAAATCATCATCAAACATATGATTATAGCTAGTTGCACTTTGTGTGTAACAAGATATGATGCTAAAAGTTTGATTTACTTTGAAGTCAATTTTTATATTAGAATTGACTTCAACTTGATATTTTATTTGAAATAAATTCATATTTTAAAAATATTATTTGATGTTAGAAGATCTTGACCTTTGAAATGAGTTTAACTCTTTTGGATTAGAATCAAATTTTAGTTAACTTGATTCATTAATGATTGAATTATATGCTTCATTGGAAGTGGTTTGATTTGTTGTATTGATTTTGATTTGCTTTTTAAATTAGATGTTTGACTTAGTTTCCTTGTGATCTTGAATTAAGACTTGGAAAAAGTTTGACTTCACTTTAAAAAAAAAATTGACTCAAGGTACACTTGGGTGTTTGACTTGCTCTTAAAAGTTTGAATTTAGTTGATCTTTGAATTTCAATTAAATTTAACTTATAACCTTGACTCAATTTTCAAATTTGACTTTGTTTGACCAATTGAAGCTAAATTTATGTTTGACTTTGACTTTTGAAGTTGATTTTGTTTTACTTAGGAAAGTTGCGTTGAGTTTTAAAGTTTGACTTGTTTGGATTTTGAAAGTTGAATTTGTTTTGACATTTGACTTGATTAGTTGACTTTGAAAGGTTGACTTGATTTGACTTGATATTTGAATTTTGAAGTCAAGTTATTGGCATTTGAATATGATGGATTTGGTTTTATTTAAAATTTTTAATGTTTAAAAGTAATAAAGGTCTTGATAAAAATAAAAAATAACATGCAAATGACAAGCCCTATGTTTTTAAAAAAGGTGTGCAACTCAACTAATATCCCATTGATCTATTCATGTGAAATGGTGACTAGTTCAGTCTCCCAACCCTCCCTCTACATAAGTATGTGGTGAGTAATCTTCAGTGATGTTGTTTCCCATACATTGATAGTTATTTGTGGTTGAAGGGTTATAAACTAGGCAAAAACAAAGATTTATAGGTACATCCCTTATATATTACGATACGATGGGGCCCAAGTCCATAGAATAGGTTGATTAAAAAATTGTATGAGAGGGTCTATTCCCTTTGCACCCATTCCATTTATAATATTTCAGTAAAGTGTCATTGAAAAATTGTTCCTTAAGAGGTGTTATCTAGGGCCTATATATTAGAGTATGAAATCACCTCACTTCATGACACACTTAAAACATGCAACCATTTGACAAGTAATAACAAATACTCCATTAATTTATATACCCCACAAAAACATGGGTTTGGTCCTAATTTTGGGGATTAAATCCATGTCACCAATCTTTTAATACTTACACTTAGGGATCAAGGTCCAAATCGCATAACCAAAAATAAATAAATACATGTTACTTCTGAGTCCTAAGATCACCCAAAGGTGTGAGGGAAGAACATATAGTGTTCATCTAGGATAAAAACAAACAATCTAAGTCATTTATGATTCCCAAGAATCACTTAATAGTGTAAATTAAGAGCATATGCGATCTTAGATTTCACAACTACACACAATCAAACAAAATCAACAAGGTAAACACATTTTTTAAATACCCAAATTAAAATGCATGTTCTATTCTTAAACCCAAAAATAAGTGTGAGAATTATTTGGTTGATTTAAGAATTTGAAAGATGAAAACCTAAAAATAATAGATTATTATTTTATTTGGTATAACTTTGACAAGCATAAAATTCTACACAAACTTGTTAGATCATAAACTGCTAATGATTATCTTGAAATTAAAACAATTTTGTCAAAACACAAGATGATTCTACCACTTTAAAAAGACATAGTTAGAGAACATAAAATGATTTCACTGAAATCAAAAATATTACATATAATTTAAGACAATTCTACCAACTTACATACTCAAACTATCAAAAAATATAAATGATTCCACAAAAATATGAATGATTTTACCGAAATACAAGATAATTCCACGAATCTAAAAACATAGTGTTAAAAATATAGACAATTTCACCAGAATGTGAATGATTTCACCACTCTTAGGATGATTCTACTAATCTAATAACACATATTTTTATAAAAAATAGATGATTTTACCATAATATGAATGATTTCATTGAAATTTGATCAATCTCATTGAAACACACGATGATTATGCTATTATGCAAACATAAAAAACATATACATTTTTACTAAAATATAGCATGTTTTTTCCAAAAAAAAATTATTCCACTAAAATTTGAAAACATGGGTTATGATCAACTACAGTTCTACCAATTAACAAGTCTATTATTTTGTTTCACAAATAATTTCACTAATTCACAAGATGATTCTACTAGGAATATGTGAATGGAAAATTTTAATGATTTTTGAGATATTTTGAGAAAATATAGATAAAATAGTGCATAATGGTTGGATATTGAGTCTTAGGAGACTTTAAAGGTGTTATTATGGTGTGAAATGTCCCACCAATCATGTTATATGAAACACCATGAATCAACTATTAGTATCAATTAACATAAATCAAAATAGAATTAAAATATCTAACTAATCTAAGCATGTGTCCTCAGATTGAGCAAGATAAAACGAATGCAATTACAATGGGAAAACAAAACTTTTTATACATTTTATATACTATTGAATCATTTGGATGAATTCTAATGTGATGTAGTTACAAAGGTGGGTCGAAATGCATAGACAATTAAATAACACCTCCCTTTAAAAATGGATGATTTAGTTGGATGCTTGATGACTTGGGTTGAAGATTTGATTCAAAAATTAACAACACTTCATTGTAAAAATAAGCTTGTTTATAATTAAGGGTGGCCATTCAATTTATAGAGTTCTTGAATGATTTTGGACCATTGGATGAAGATCCAAATCAATGGATGAGAAGATGTCCAACATCTCATTTAATGCCATGTGTGGAGTGTGTAAGAGCATGTCATAGACCTTGCTTACACACTTTTCTTCTTGCATTTAGTTTTCCTTAGAAAGAAACATCATATTTATAATATGATTTCTAAAGTGTCAAATGGATCCTTTGATGACATCACAAATTAGAGATAAAAAATATGATTTATTGATTTATGGAAAATATTAATTGTGCATTCCATAATTTTACATTATTTATATGATTAGTTAATTAATAGATATTAATTAACTAAAGTGATGTGACATGATTTTTTGTAGGATTGGATAAATTCAATCATATATTTGATTCAACAAATTAATTGACTAAGGGCAATATTAAAAAATGATAACCTAATTTAAGATACGTTTGATGAATTTACTAACATGATACGTGTAAAACCATGATCAAAGATATATCATTGTGATTCTAGATTAAAATAAATATCAAATTGATTATTTCATGTGATTGAATAAATAGGGAAGAATTTGCACAATAATGTAGGAAAGTAATTCAGTGAATAGTAATGACACTAAGAAGAAATGACGTGTCTACATATACAATTATAGATTTTAATAAAAATAAAAATAAAGGGAATAGTGAATATGTTATATATAAGAATGAGGAAATTATTTATTTATATTTATTTGATTATTTGAAAAGTTTGTACAAATAAAAATTTGATTCCAATGTATTGTGTACATGGCCTTTGCATATGCCACTTCTAGTTGTATATAAAGCATTTGGATATTGGGACTGAAGTTACAAGATCTAACCATATTTTATTCCTATAATCAATTTTGGGATTTTATTTTAATATTAGCAATTTTTGGATCTAATAAGGCATTGGCTAGTGGAATTGGTTCGATAAAATTTGATTGTCATATCACATTCCATTGTGATGCCTCTTCATTTGACATTTATATGACTATCGAATGGGAGGTTTCCACTCAAAATATAAGGAAATGGAGTTTTTAATAAATGTGAAACCCTTAAATGGGTGAAACTATGCGAAAATTCCAATTTTCATGTCTCAAAGAGTGTCTTTGGTCTTATGTATTAAATGTACCCTTATTTGGGGCACAATAACTTTATTTTATTGACTAACCTTTATGATCAACTTAACTAAGGCTGTAAGTTGTTATTATTGCTAAGCACCTAGTTAGATATTTATCAAAACAACAACAACAACAACAACAACAACAACAACAACAACAACAACAACAACAACAACAACAACAACAACAATAATAATAATAATAATAATAATAATAATAATAATAATAATAATAAAATTGGTAATTAGAATAACCCTTTGTACAATGATGGAGACAACCTTAATTAATAAATAATTGATCTCTAATTTTAAAATACACTAATTAATGGGGAGTGGTGATTTAATTTAGAAGCAAAGATGCAATTAGTAAGGATGACTCATTTTTTGCATATCATAGTCAAGGTTTCAATTCATTATTTAGTGAGATTAATTTTAGAATAGAGATGACATCCCTAAATCCCTGGACATGTTTTTCTAATTTTAGAAGATATGCGATTTTGGAAGAGGTTTTGCTTAGTAAATAATATATTTATTAAATACCATTATGATTTTATTAATAATGGGGATCAAATGATATATTTCAAATGTCTCAATATCAATATTATTAAGAAGATAAGATCTAGACACATAATATTTTGCATAGATATTCCATTATCAATCTAAAACCAAAATCTTATAATTCTATGTCGAGAGTATCAATATCTTATAGAGGAGATGCATTATATTATTTTCATTATGGACTATGTATGTCTTATATGGATCATGGATATAGATAATGGCATAATTATTTTATGGGAGCATTATGTAGAAGGGCTTATAGAGATGAATATATCCCCCATATATATAGAGGGGGAGTTGGTAGGTTCCATATCCCACATATACTCATTGGAATATCTATGCACTTCATTAGCAAACTGTCCTACAACAAAATAAGATAAGAGGAACAAGTAGGCAATTCTCAAGCCAATCTTGATGCTAAAAAATTCTCCACCTCCAAGTTGGAAATTAATCTTTAATGCATGCCATTTCATCCCTAGAGTCAAAAATTTAATGAGCATTGAACCTTGTTTTATTTCTTCCTCTAAAACCCTAATGTGGAAAATATAAATGGATATGAGTTCCATTTTGGTGGTATTGTTGATTTTAATATACATCATCTAGATGACATGTTATATATATATATATATATATATATATATATATATATATATGTATGTATGTATGTATGTATGTATGAATGTATGTATGTATGTATGTATAAAGATATATATACACATGTTATACATAATGTTTATCATATATCACTAAACTAATTACATGAAACTAGGTCCTAAATATACCCTAGTGTGGATACATGAATTTAGAGAGCTTATTTTTTCTCATTATTTAAAAGTTCTCTACTTCATTGGTATTTTGGTTCATGATTTTTTTTAACATAGATCATCGTACTAGATATTTCTAGTAAAGAGTATTTTTTAGAAGATTTTAAATGGTCTTATTTTTGAATATATATCTTAGGCATTTTATTACTACATATTTTAATGATCTACATCAAAATGTTGCATCTCTAACCCTATTCAATGGTGGTTTTCATTATGAAGGCTTTAATGAATGAATCTATTTTCTCTTGAATTTTTGATATTTTTAAAGGAGTATAATTATGATATTATGTAGACCATGTGTGCATGTTATTTTGGGGATAATGAATATTTTATGGAAAACTATATTTACATGAAAGTGAAAAGTTCTTATTATGTCTATCGAGAAGTTCCTTGAAATAATTAATGGCAAACATATGGGTTTAGATTTACTGTAGGGGTTGCCTTTATTATAATGGTATGTTTTTAGAAAGGAAACTAAAATGAATTATTTATAATTATATTAAATTATTTCACATAAATTATTTTAATGAGGTTATTGTCCAACAATAGATTAAATTCTTGATTTAATACCCCATACTATTGACATCTTGAACCAATCTTGTAGTAGGATTTAGCTTAAATGTTGTGGCATATAACTTTTCTTAATCCCATCCAACCTTATATAGGTATAAATATTAATGGAATCTTGTTTTTGGGTATTGTTTTCAATGTGTTGTTATGAATTATTGTTATGGGATAAATTTATAATGGAATCTTGTTTTTGGGTATTGTTTTCAATGTGTTGTTATGAATTCTTGTTATGGGATAGCTTATTAACAAGTTTTGTAAATCCTATGCCATTTTGGGTAATGAAATATGTTGTACTTTTGTTTCATCATCTATATATTCTTGGTTGATTGGATAGTATTGTATAAATTAAAATAATAATATTTATTTGATTTACTATTCACATGTAATGCAAGGATTAAAAAAAAATAGTATGAATTATTTCAAGTTACTAGTTAAAAATGAAATTCATATGACTATCATGCAAATATCATTGGTATACATAGGCATAATGGACTTTGTCTGGATGAATTTATAGCAAGGGGTAATTCTATAATAGTATGCATGATATTTAAACAATATAATAATGATTATTTTTGCATTATATAATCTCAATGATGGGTCAAATGTATATATACAAGCACTAAGCCCTACATGTATGGTAAATTAGAAACAAGTATGTTGCACTTCATTTTATAATACGTCAAGCTCAAAAAGCTATTACGTGATGTCTCTAATGGAAATATGTCTATGTGACATTGTAATGTGTATCTTATAGAGCCTAAAAAAACATATAATATTATGTTTATGAATAAAAATGTATAATATTCGTTGACAAAACTAGGTATAATATAATCATTTTACCAATTCTCCCTTCTAATCAATAAAACACTTTTTTTTTTCTATAACATTGTAAATATTTATTTATATTTGTATTAAGGTATTGTTAGGTCTTTGCCTTGAGTAATTTCTTGTATTTTACCTTGAGTTATTATCTAGCTTTCTCTATGTTGAGAATGACTAATATATTATGATCTTGAGTTATAAACTAGACAAACTAGTACTTGAGAGTAGGAAATAATAGAATGGAATATGGAATTTATTGATAATATTTAACTTATTATGTCACTATACATATACATTATACTTTATTTTTATTTTATTATTTTGTCTGGGGATATTTTTAAACTAGTTTGATGTTTATGAATATGATTGTCATATGGTGTGTAAAATCCTTTTGTAAACTCTATTAAATGTGGTTATGATGGAGTAAAATTATATTTATAGTTCATGTATTTAGACCTACTATCCTTGTACTTCCAATATTCCATAAGTATTGCTATGCTCTCATTAAGGTAAATCAGTTGTGAGTAGTTTTTGTTTAGGTTTTTTGAGAAATATATATATCCTTAAGTGGATCTCAAACTTTAGTGTTCATCTTGTGCATTATTTTCAATAGACTATAATTTCCCTATCATTAATAATTTTTGTGTGTAATCAAGGTATTAATGAATCCATTGAGGTTACTTTTTAAAAAATCATTGCTAGCTTTTATCCAGAGCCAAAACTGGTTCTGAAACACAATAAGAGGTCCAGTATCCTTAAAATAGATGTTGTAAATTAGCCATGAGTTTCAACCTTGAACTCTAGACCAACTCTAAAATAAATTAAACTTAAAGGACATAACCAATTTTAGAGACTAACTCTATAAAAGAATGATAAAATAAATTTTCAAAACAAACTAGTTCCATAGGGAATCAACCTTTTGATACCAACATTCATTTTCCCCTATTGGAAAGAAGATTTTCCATAATCCATTGAGTTTCACCAAGGATGGAATTTTGAGCATCCAATTGAAGTCTTTTTGCCTCCATTTTTCTACCTTTTCCCCCTTTTTTCCATAGTTTGGAGTCTGAATAGAGTTGGAGGACTGAACTATAGTTAAAACTATCCTACTTGCTAGCTCTTCTTCTTCTTCTTCTTCCCAGTCTTCCACTACTTCTTATGATCCTTTAAACTACTGAGAAATTTACAACATAAGGGAAAACTTTTTTGAAACCACCACACCAATCTTTTCTATTGCCTTATCCTGAACCAGTGGAGTAGAAGAAGGATGCCTTATGATCTCAACTACTTTAGCCACCTGAACACCTCCCATCTTTTTGGTACCTTTACTTGATCTGACTTAGGAGAAGATAACTACCTTGAATTCAAAATGGTCTCAACTTATTTAGACAACTGAACCTCATCCTTATGCAGATTAACCTAAACTTTTTGGCTATTAGGCGAAGAAGGAAGTTCAACTGACCATTGAAATCTCTAAACCAAATCTCTATTTGGACAACTTTCCTTTTTTACCCATTTATATAAAAGTGTATCTTGGGATCCTTTTAATCCATTCATATGACAAGAAGCAATCTTATGATTATTTTGATTACATTTAAATCACCTGAATGGCAGTCCTTCAACATTGACATATTGATTTCGTAGACCATATGAAGAAGAGATCTGAATGGAATGATGGAATGGTTTATAAATATTCATCATCACACATATGATGACAAAATTTTGATTAGGCTCCACTAATTCATCAATTTTCACAAACACTCCCAGCTTGCTCACTAGTCATTTGAGAAGATGAGGATCTCACATAGCTAAAGGTATATTATAGAATCTGACCCATATTGGGGCTTAGGAGATAACCACCATAGTAGGGTAAAAAAGAGTATCCCAAGGGCATACAAATATTCCCTATTTTCCTAAAAACCAAGGTCCATTCCTCCATATAGAATCCCTATCTTCCACAAAATATAATTGAATAAGAAAAAACCCATTAGATAGAAAAGTTAGAGAGGGAGATTTAATAAATATCTAAGCTCTAGAAGACCACAATAACAACATATCCCATGAAGGTCGCTTCCCTATACATCTACCTATAAGATATTTTCCTCTTCTTTTTATGCTAATATCTAAAAGTTATGAATCTAATATCTCCATAACTGGAGAAGAATCAAAGAAGACCAAGGGAATGTCACCTAAAAAATCAATTTCAAGGGTATTATTTTGAGCAAAAACATTTCCCTATGAATCTTCCCTTGACTTTGAAATATTTTCCAATGGTTCCTCTTCCTGTAACTAACTTCTAGGAATTAGAAAAGGTTCTGAATCTAAGTTATCTTGTAGAAGTTTTTTTTTACAAAAATCACTGCAAGTATGAAAATAATTCAATACATTAATAGAAGAGGCATAAGCTATCTTGGAATCCCTAGCCTCATAGATTGAATCCTTAAAAACCTTATTTTTTTGGGAAGATCCATTCAAAGACTTACCCCTGCCTTTAGCATAATTTTCCAACCCTAGACCAACTCCAAAAAGCTCCAAATCTAGGGATTTTTATTTATTATTTATAAAATCTTGAAATTTTTTTACATTCTTGGAATTCAACCTACCCCTCCCAAGCCTATGATTACCAACAATATCGTGCTCTTACCCACCTAGAAAAAAAATTCTCCTCCAACCTACTCAACTTCTTCCACAAAGAAACTACCTAGGAGGCCTACATTTTTGGTCAGCAGTGAATTAGTAACTATTGGTGATGCTTCATTCACCACTCTCTTCCCTTTTGAAAAAACCTCCTTGAAACTCCTACTAAGCTTCTTCATTGATCTAACTCCTACCAATGCTCCAACATCTACCTCCATCAACCATTTCCCTACCTTCCTTTGTTGCTAAATACATCATCACAATTTTAACTCCCTAATCGTCAATCCATTGAGGTTACTGATAAGAGAAAAACAATATAATTTTAGGAACTTATTTTACACTAAATAATGTTATGTTTTTTATATTTTGGCTACTTGATATTGATCCTTGTTTGAGTGTTTATGATCTCTTTATAACCTTAGACTAAAATGAAAACATCACTATATTAACTATGTTATTTTAGGTTTTGAGGTTGAAAAATAACATTACACACCTTGTACTATTCTTTAAGTTGAGCATCATATATTCTGAAGGTATGTGAGATTAATATATGACTATATAAGCATCTTATGGGATGATTTCATCTCAAAGTCTAAATTACATTCATGTTTTTCATGGATAGTAGTTAATATTATGATCTTTGATGGATGTCATGTCTAGATTTTTGGAATAGTTAGTGTACACCACCAATGGTAGTCCAAATTTTCTATGACATATAAGTTCTTGAGAGTTACCTTGATTTACTTAAAATTAATGTTAACGACATCCTACTTTATCTACTCATAGAGATTAGGGTTGAAATAAATATTGTAGTAGAAGTGATAATATTAATAACATTTATTACTAGAACTAAAACACTATTTTAAGGTGTTTGATCCCTTATGCATGTTGAAGAACCATAGAGTAATGTTTTATTTATTTATGCAATAGTAATACCCCTGACCTAGGTTATACTATATGAATCACAATGATTAAGGTTTTCCCCCATAACTAACTATTACCTTGGAAAAGGAGGAGGATTAGTTATTGAAAATGTCACCTTATATTAATGAGATGTATATTACTACTTGTAAACCCCACAAATATTGTGTTTATTCAAAAGGTGTTAAGTCATGGACTGATTTCTTCTCAGTTTTCCCTTATGCATATTTTAACAAGTTCTTAGAATAAATATAGATAAGAAGTAATGAGAGTGTCATGGCTTAATTTTAGACCTCAAGTACATTGATCTATACTACCTCTCTTTCCATTGATAAATATGAATCAACCCATGGTTGTGTCTATTAGATCCTTAACTAATCACATCAAATAATATTTTTATTTATAGAGTTTGAATATATTATTTAATAAATATGTCATGGGTATTTAGTTGTAAGTTATATTGTATGTCTTATTAACATGTTGTAAGGGATCAAGGTTAGCGGTACTCATCCCTACACTTGGATTAGGTTGAAAACTACATTGATATACCTATAAACCTTATAATAGATGCTTGTCATAGGAATCATGTCTTATGAAGACTGTCAAAGATGATATTATATGAAGGTAGCATTGTATTTTGTCTTTACTTGACAACCTAACCTAAAATATTAGAATTTGATGAAATTAGATGAATACTAGTAAATTTAACATAGAATAGATATATATGACATTATATCTTAGTGAGATATATTTAAATAAAGAAATATTTGTGGGTCAAATCAAGAAAATAAATAATCATAAGAACCTATTATGTAAACATAGTAGGTCCTTTCAACTATGAAACTGAGAATGGTGGTTTGATGAGATAGGGTAGTTTTTTAGTGTATTTTTTTGATGTCACAATGTATCTTAATTAAACAATTTATTTTGTTAGCACAAATATTAAGAGTTATGGGTTGTAACCCATAGGTCTAAGGAAGTTTGAATAATGACTAAACTTGAGTTAAATGAATTAACCTAGTGATTCATTTAAGGGTGGGAAGTTATATTTAGTTAACACCATTCTCCTATCAAGTTGAATGACATGGTCACAAAAACAAATATGACCCATTATTCTAGTTCTTGGTGGAGAGGGTTATTATATTATCTAGAGTACAATTTTACAGATTGGATCAAGTTGGTTGTATACAAGTTTAGTATGTTAGCATACACTATATATAATAATGTAAAAAATATGAAAGAATCAAGGATGTATACACATATATTTAAGAATATTGTTGGATTCATAAAAATTAATTCATTTTACATAAGTCTAGTATAACTACAAATTTTCATCTTGTTAAGTGTATAAATGACTTAAAAATATAATCCATGAAATTTGCCTTAATATTTTATGTTGGAATCAATAAGTTATATCAATGTTGAGGAAGAAATACTCATTGATCATCCTTATAAAATGATAAATCTAACTATATTTAAGGGTTATTCTAGTGGTAGTAAAAGATCTTACATTCCTTGCTTCTTTTATACTTTTTTAAAAACTTGAAGATATTAATAAAATAAATTTATTCGTACCATTTTTAATTTGATTGGATTATTTTGGGAAAGTAACTTTTTATTTTATTTGACATATAATATTATTCAATGTACATATAATGTATGGATTGCACATTATTTTTTATTCATCATTGTTTTAGGTACATGATGAAGGTTCTTTGTATGTATGATAATTATGTCATCTTGGTCACCACTTGCATCCACAAAACATAATAAGGCATCATAGAGAAAACATAAATAATTACTTGGATGTACAAACATCTAAGCATTGGAGGATACACCAACCATTCATAAAGGTATTAATCCTAAAAATCCTTGTATTGCATTGGTTATTAAAATATAAATGAAATGGACAAACAGTTAGACAACCTGATGAATAATTGGTTTGCTTGAAATGATTAGATGCATGGAATGACGTTGAAAACAATGTTGATGAAATAATGGATGATAAAATACTCATCCATCCCCAAGATGGTAATATAACTAACTATGAACATCAAATTCAAATCAAAGACAAAAAGGTGTATCAATTCAAAAAAAAAATGCAATTTTCTTTTTTAGCATGGGGATGCTAGTACAACATTGTTAACTATCACATTTTCCTTGATGGAAATGAATGAAATATTTGAATGGTCGAATATTAACATGACCGCACTTATAAATTAAATATTACTTATTTTTAAAGTTATTTTCCCATTCAAGAGTCATTGACATAATGTTTTAATTTCCATTGAGATTATTTATGGTTTGATTCTATATGTAGTTTTCTACAAGAATTCCTCCTTAAAAAAAACATAAATTTAGCTAATTATAGGGAATTTTGAAAAATATATTCAACTTTGGGGTTTTTTAATTAAAAAATAAAATGCATGTGTCAATAATTATAATAAATAAAAAGTGTGAGACCTTAAAATAGTGCTCCATATGCAAAGGTACCCACTACAAATCTAATGTCCAAGGCTTTAAAATTCCTAAAAAGGTTTTTTAACACATGCCAATTATTATTAGGATGATTTTTTTGGTGAGTCACTTGTAACCTTAATGATGTGTTATTGTGAAAATAAGATCACATATGGATTTGTCTATATATCAAATGACTGAAAAGATATTAAATACATCAACATGTAGATAGATAAATAATTAAATGAAAGGTACATTATATGGTTTGTCCTGGCTCTAGATGGAGTGAACCTATGCTCATAACTCTCAAAAATATATTCAATCTACTCGGTTTTTTTGATTAATTAAAAAATCCACATGTGGCTTATGATAATAAAGGACCATCTCATGTTTTCCTACTAGTTCCTAGAAAATGTCAAACTAAACATATGGACATATTTTTGGTGCCCCTTTTAGACAAGCTTCATTTATTATGGAATGGTATAAATATGTATGACGTGTTAATACAATTTAAATCAAAATACACATATAATGTGTGTTATATTATGTTGGAAAATTCATGAGTATCCATGAATTTTAGTATCCTTAAGTCTTGCAATGAATGGAAAATACATATGCCCAAGGTGTGGTGATTAGATAGAATGGAGATGGGACCAAAAAAACAAAAAAAAAATATATGAAGGGCATAGGTGGTTCTTTCAAATGGAAAATTACATCCATTTTTATAAAAATACAATATTTTATAAAAAATAACTGTAAAATAGGGAAGATACATTGATTTTGACACCTATAGATCGATTACAATGTAATAAAACAAATAAATTTGGAACATGTGTTGGGAAAAATATTTTGATCCCTAAAGGGATGAGAAAATTATCTATATATAATAGATATTCATATTGGGAAAATTTTATAATAGTTCATCTCTTATATCTAATGCATAGATTTAAGAATGTTACAGAGTCGATATAAAGACATGTGACTAACAAGATAAAAAAATTAGTTACTAGCCCAAAACCTAAATGGGTCCTAACAAATAAATGAATAAAAACCATGGAAAATGTCATATCATAGATATACAAACCATCCAACTATGGATAAAATTTGAAACACCATTCATTATTAATGGTCAGATATCTGGTCTTAAAAAATTATGATTGGCATAAATTATTAAAGGTATGTCATACAATAATTATATATATCAATGATGGAACTCTCATCAAATGATTTATCTTAATTATCACATAGTTGTAAGAAAAATAACTATGTAGTAATATATATTTTCACTATTGTTGAGGGGAAACACATCTTTCATGTGACCTACATTAGGCTATACATCAGTTTTCAAAATTTTTAAGGTGGTTGGCATCAAAAGAGATTATCCCATCCAATATATGAGCTAAAATGTGAGATTGATAAAATTATGTATGTTTAAAAAATAATTTATAGCTAGTTTATTTGATTCCCAAGTACACCTATTATTATATTTGGTGGAAGATGTTTAATTTTTAGGTGTTGTTAACTTAATGTTGATGTTTTTGATAGAATAGAATTCTTAGAAATTTAAAAAATGTAGATGGATCCATTTTTACGGGGTATATTTTTATTCAAATATTATTATTTTTTAGAGAATTCCTAGGCAAATAATACCTTGACATATCATGCATATGGGACACTGATCATGGAGTGACAAATTAGATAAGATGCTTGTCCACTAGGGGTAAAATTTTAAACTCACTAAGTAAATATATTAAATTGTAACGTATTTTCTACTTGTGACATGTCTTAATTCCGATATACATGTATTATGATTTGTGATAATGACATAAATTTTTTAATAATGTAGTTATTTTTTATAGATGATGTAATGAAGGTCCAATCATAGATCAATTTTTCTACATGAATATATTAGATATGAATAAATTTCAAGATATTTATGAGGATTGAAAAATAAATTTAGAATGAAAATAGACAAATACAAGATATGTAATCCACATAAGGTTCTTCCCAATGATCTTAGATAAGAGAGATCAGATTATTGTACAATGAATTGGTTACACCAACATATGGAGAAGCTTAAATATAATGATCATGACAATTCGAAAGAACACTATGTTGCATTTAACCTTGTATGAGGAAGTGCATAAATTTTATGTACTATATTTTAACTATTTATAAGTCTTTTGGGTTGTTTATTTTGTAATTTTTTAATATATATTCTATGTTATAAATTTTAATAATTATTCTGGTTATTTTTTTCACATAGAACAAAATTATATATATATATATATATATATATATATATATATATATATATATATATATGGGAAGTATTGACATAAGAGGAGGTGAATTCAAATCTAGTGTTATTTTTAATTTTGATCCAATAAGTCAAACAAGTGCCAAAGATAAACATTTGATATGTGGGAAGCTAAATTATGTTTGTATAATTAAATAAATCATAAAATTAAAATACAAATATTTTCAAGTTATCATTTTCAAGTACACAACTAATATAATATTTTTAAAGTATGACATTCCTAGTAGAATTTATTCCATTAAATCCACTATAACATTGGATATTAATGTTTATTTTAATGTGCACTAACACCATTATGAATAAGCATTTCATTAACTAATACATAAAATTAAAAGAGGATATTCATATCAATATATTTATACACGCTCATAGTTCATTTTTTCTTTTCTCAAAATGTTGAGATGCCACCCTCATTAGTTTTACTACAGTTTGAGCCATGAAAAAGATGCATATTATGTCACATCTCCAATATTCATAATAATGACTAAGATACCAACAATAATGAATTTGATAAATAAAATTATTGTCACATATGTCCTATTGGTGATGAAAACCTAAATTATCATGAATATTCCATCCTTAAAGATTTAAATTCCACTAAATAAGAAGGTGATCCTATTTAATAAGTTAGTGCTCATAAATAACCTCAAGATGCACATGCCCATGAATAAAAATAACCGAAGAAGAAAAATATGCCCCTAAATAATAGAATTATCCTCCTCAATAATAATAATATCTTGAAGAAGATAATAAGGAATATGAAGATAACTATGAGTGCATGAAATTAGTGAGATATTTGAATATGTATCATGTCAAGAAGGCTATAGGCCATGAAGACAATGGTGACTCAATAAATCTAGGGATCTTTCTTAAAAGTAAGAGATGACTAATTGTGGACAGAAATTCTCTTTTGTCAAGAAGTGCATTAAAAGAAATAGACATTGATTAAAATAAAGAGTAATGTAATTGCATAATTTTTTAAAAATAAATTTAAATTCCCAATATTAATTATCTTAAAATCTATTATTTATTTTTTATGGCATGATAGCTCTGCATTGTTTTTTGGATTTTCTTATTTTTGCAATAGATTTATGAAAATGAATACAAACTAAATCACAAAAAAAATTAACCCCACCCTTAAATGGAATTAAAATATAACATTATTGTATTTAATTTATTTAAAAAATTAATTTAATATATTTAATTTATTTTAAAAATTTAAAAATTACATTTAATCATGTTTAAATGATACCATTTCATATATTATTTTATGGCAAAGTGGTTTTACATCAAAATCCAACACACTTACCCATAAACATGTAATTAGGCATAACTAGATGTAACATGATAAAATCAGATTGAATTACTATTCTAACTCCAAAGTAATAATTATCAAAGAGAAGTTTTAGAGAATTATCTTTATTTTTTGGAAATCTAGAAACACTCATTGAGTCAAAGAATGAAATTTGGGTTTTTGTGGCAAGATAATGAGAACCTAAAATACTCATAACAACATGAACATCTCCTTAGAAATGTAAATTCAACATTTTTAGTTATCATAATTGCATATAACACATCTTTGGCATACAAAAAATAAGAAAAATGTGATTTGAATAATACACTCATTAGTTATAGGGCTCCAAAAAATATTACTTTTTATTCTGAATCTTTGTGTTGATCCTTAATAAATTGATCTTATTCTTCAACCATAATAGTGAAATTGAACCTACAAATGACAAGTGAAAATCTTTATTTTTGGGCTTGTTCTTGGAGATATCAGGGTTATCAAGAATTAATTACTTATCATTCCCCATAATGGTATACAATATCAATCACAAGATACCATGTAAAATTCAATTAAACAAGGTAGTGAAGTGCAATGCAAGTATGTCACTGAAATGATCTTCAACACTAAAATAAATGACTTATTTATCATATAATTCAATAGTAAATGTTAAATGATTTTTTTTTTTATTTTCTTAGATTCTTGGATGTGTTCTCTATATGCTTAATGACTTCTATTAATTCATTATATGAAATACACTAATGCACCTTTGTATTAATAGACCTATTGAATTTAAACTTAGACCTATTGACACTCAATCCAACACAAAATGGGTCAATAATTGAACAAGATCGGATCAAAAACCCATGGGGACCATAATAGGTGAAACGGGCCCACAATGCTAAAATGTAGATTGTACATTTCTAGGAAAACTATAATAAATAGAGGACAAGGACATACAAGAGAGAATGAGGAAGGAGAGATAAAAAAATGAGTTAGGAAATAAAATAAATGAAAATACATAAAAAGTGCCACTATAGCCTAATTTAGACCAATAATAGATAAACACATAATACCCTAAAATAATTCAATTTTAAAATAAATAAATACTCGTGAGACATTTTTAGGTTCCTACATGATTCCCCACTTTGATATGTGTATGTGTATACATGTATAAGTAAAATAAGTAGAGGATGGATACAAAATTAAGTGCCTCATGTAGATCCTACAACAAACACCAATACACATGTGAAACTTGCAAGGACAACTATGCATGGATAGGTGCATATAATAATGATTTATCAAATATAGGAAGGAAAATTTGAGATAATACAACTTATTTTTTTATAAATGCGAGGGTGCCCCTCTATAAGTTACACATCTATGAATATGTGATAAAAATAAGTTTTGTTGAATATATGAGGATGTATTTATAGATTCCCATGACTTTGATTTCATGCTAAATCTTGCTTGCATTTATAAGTATAATTATTAGTAAAAAAAAAATCAAGGTAAAATCAAAGATTTGAGTACTAAAGATTCAAAGATAATAAATATCATGAATATATCCATTGGTGTGAACGTGTGCCATGTAGTTGATATGTATAGGAGTAAGTAAAAAATAAATTCCCATTTTTGTATGAGAAAAAATATGCTTTAAATTCTTTGTGCCTAGATTCTAGATAGTATAGGTGGAATATATGCTCCCCTTTTGAGATGTGAGATAACCTTGTGAATAGAATATCTAAAAATAAAAAATTATATGCATGTGTAAGGTAATATATAAAATTAATGATGTCTATCATAGATACATATCATCTTAGAATCATGTATGCTATAAATAAATTTACCCGCATGCACCTATGATATAATCCATATATTAGCATGAGTAATGTGCCCCACATAGGAAATATGTAAGCACATGAGTAATATGATCCACATGGGAAAATGTAAATAATTTAATTATGGGAGTAATATGTCTCACATATAAAAATGTAAACAATGTAATCGTGGGAGTAATATTCCTCACATGGAAAAGTGTAAACAATATAATCATAGGTGTAATATGACCCACATGGGAAAATGTAAACAATACAACCACTAGAGTAGTACACCCCATATGAAGAAAAAATATATAAAGAGTGTAATATCATTAATTGATGACATATATGAAGACACAATATAATAATTGTAGTACTAATAATATAATATGTGATAATGTAAAGTACATGTATGGGGTTTTACTCCAATATATGTATGATGTAAATCATGGTACATTGAAATGTACATGGAAAATTTTGCATGATGTGTATCATAGAAACATAAAATTAATAGAAGTATTGTGCATGATATTTATCATGGCACCATATATCTTATCAAATACAAAGTAGACATAGAAACAACAAAAAACACATAAAAAACAAAGTATACAAATAAATCAAGAAAAACACATCAAACATAAAGTAGAAAGAGAAATATCCCTATCCTTAAACTCTTTATTTTATTCAGTTTACACACATGCACGTGCTCAATAAGTATATTGTTGTTTTCACATGATTAGTTTAGTTTATGGGATCTTGCATGCTATTATGACCATAGTTAAATATCTCTTGTTTACAATACTTATTTTAAATACCCATTGGTTACTTCCTAATATAACTTATCTCTATTTAGTTTAACTCATTATAATTTTGGATATACATTGTACTTGTTCATCAGTTCCTTGCATATGATTCCTAATTATATCCCTGATGCCTTTTTTACAATTAGTGTTTGCTTATAATCCTGCCCCACTTTGTAGCACATAATATTTTTATGTATATTTGATCTTGTATGATCTTCACCCTTTTTATAACTTAGATTATATATATATATATATATATATATATATATATATATATATATATATATATATATATCCATATTTACCCTACATAAATTCTGGTGAGATCGACATTAATTTACCTTTGTGGGTCATTTTCATGGTTTAATCTTTCTAGCTTCTTAGCTCTCCCAATTTTTCAAACACAACTTGTTTACCAATATTATTTTCCTTTATCATATTTAAAGGTTATCATTACTTTTTTACAATTTAATTAATTAACAATAGTTACCAAATAAAATATTACCAAAGGCTTTGATGGATTATGAGTGTATCAATATCACAATCCTAATTCTATGTATGTGACTGGCACTAGAAATAATGCTCAAAATAATTATGCATATCATTTACCCATTTCTTAAGATAATGATTGAAATATGGATATGAAAAAAATAATCATATAAATCTTAACCCTAATGTTAACAGAATATCTAAGGATAAAAATCAACCCTTGCAAAGAATGTGATTTTGAGGGTGAAGTAGAATAATATTGAGGGTACCCTCATTAGATGAAATTTTACATGCAAGAACATCATTAACCTCTCATGATGGATATGTTGATACTCAAATAACCCATATTACCATAATGGGGACCCTCCTATTTGAATTTTCCAAATGCCCAAGGGTCAAGTTTGATAAGTCATTTGGTTGCATAAGAAATTTTATTTAATACTTCCTATCAGTTCCTAGTTAAATATTCATCTTAAAATATAGATTAGAATTTTAGAAATATTCAAATTATTTTCAAGTCACTTTTATTTTTCACCAAGTTTCAATAAATTATTAACCATGAATTGATTCAAAGGTGTAGACAAGTTCCACCAAGAATGTTCAGTCTAGTTCCCAAATTGGCATGAACACCTTAAAGCTTCGTGGGACCTTCATCTAACTAGACTTATATTTTTTTTCAAGAATTTACTTGTGTAGACTCATTCTAAAATTATTTTAATTTACCTATGATGGGAGCTTGAATGTATTCAGAGTCTAACTTAGCTCCTCATATGACTTCACAGGATCTCAATTTAAAGGTAGTAGTTTATGACACCTCACAAGACATCAAGTTATAGAAAGGCTTTAAAAATAATACTCATTCTATAGTATGCCATGTGGCACCACCCTAAGAACTCAAAAATGAGCTAGCCATTTGGATTCAAATCCATGGGCTACGTGTCAAAATCTTAGATCCTATGAGTAAGCCCCTTTAAATCTAAGCCACCGTGCATCCCATTACATCCAACAGTCTATGAGATGATGTCATGTGTCCCAAATGTAAATTGAGCAAACCTTTCATAATAATTCAAGAGTGACATGTGTTCCCATCAAACACATAAGATGATGCCATGTGCTTCCTTTAGATTGACACGTGGAAGCTCCTAAGTTGTTAGATTTAAGGCTCACAAGATTCTTCTAAGATCAACACATAAAAGTTCCCAAACCATCTGATCTAAAGATCAATGGTATCTAGCTATCCAAGCCCCTTCTAATAATGACAAGTGGTAGAGAGATGATGAAAAGCTCATGATAATTACATGTGCCCCCTTGGACCTATATGGTGATGATACTTGTCATGCTCATGTTAATTCTATCTAAGGTCCATTAGATTGCCCATGAGAAGGAGGAATGTTCCCCTTAGACCCACATAATGATGATGCTTGTCATACATATGGATCCTCATCTGAAGATCAGTTAGATTAATTTTGAGATTGATATGTGGATCCCTCTAAGCTACACATTTAACATAAAATCACTGATAGTGGTTGAGACTAATCAATAAGTGACACCTACCCAAGTAAGGTCCTAATTTCTTGCAAAAATGATAAGTGGCACTCCCATAGCTGACCAAATTAGAAGGCCCCACCCCAGATCTTGCCACAAATCAAAATATGCCTTGTGGCATTGAAAAAAATGAGTTATCACATAGATCCATATCTCAAGAGCCTGAGACCAATCAAAAAATGACACATGTTCAGATTTGAGCCAACTAAGCAACTTAGTTATTTGGGCCCTATAAGTGCCTAGTTGGAGCTGATGTGGCATGTCACATGTCAAGAGATGGAAATATTTATCTTTAAATCTAACATTAATAATGAATCAAAGGATAATCAACACTAATATTTGAATACAAAGGTAATGAGCTCATCATTAATAAAACATAAACTAGAATTGCCATCAATGCTACATTAATCAAGGCAATCTTTAAAATGCTACTTGACTTAGATATTATTACTCATATTCACATTTGAATCCCTAAGTATTTACCTCTTTTCTCTCTACATTCCAAGCCAACCAAGCTCAAACCCTTCATGAATTGTGCTTGGACCATCATTTTTAGAACTACAAAGTTGAAAAAAAGTACAAGAGAAAGTCAATTGCTACTCGAGATATTAAAAAAATGACTCGAGCAAGACCCTCCACTTTGGGTAAGGTCATTAAATTTGGAAGTGATGATTTCTTATTTCAATATGGCAATTTAGTCATGTTTAAGGACATAAAATTCATCCCTGAGGCCATAAGCTTAGGGGGACATACATTAAAATAGTGTTTATCATAATGTTAAAGGAGCCATGGATCTTGAGGATTCTAAAAATATATCCCATGTTATTCAAATTTATTTTGATATTCTTGCAATCCAAGCTATCAATCTTCATAAAGTCACAATAAAACTAGAGGTCATGCTTTATGTTGATCTAGTCTATGGTATCTTCAAAAACACAATGTATGAAGATGGATTGCTAAAGTTAATGTACCAAGGGATTCCCATTGCCTTTATCATAGGGCTAAGTTTTGAAAGGTATTATGACCTACCCTTGCCACATCTGGACTCTAACTAAAGTGTCATTGATGGATAGTATGAGGTATACAAGCCAAAAATCATCTTGGCTTCATGGACATCAAACCCAATCAGATTCTTCATGGATGACCAAGGGAATATACCCATTTCCTATTTTAAATAAGGGGTCATAATCAGCTTTACCCTATTTAATAGAGTATTCAGTAGTGCACATATCAAATACATAGATATAAGGACCATTCCACTATTACAAATAATCCTAGAAGACTAGTAAATTCCTTCACTTGGAGACATTATCAGCAGTAACTTGATCACTACTATGGAGGACACATGCAAAAATGGAGCTCCATTTTATATGATGAGCTATATGTTGGATGCCATTTGTGCAAATGCATAATTAGGGTATAAAAAATAGACTTTTGAGTGATATGAAGTGGTTCCTCAAACATATTTTGCAATGAATATTCATTACTTTAGGCATCATATCAAGATCATCACTAAGGATTTTTATCTTCCTATTTACAAATCAGTCAAAAAATATGAAATATAGAGGGTGCCATCAGGAGTTAGGTAGGCATTGAGAGAAATTGGTAGCTATTAGCTCTATCTTGATTGTACAGTTATCTAAGTATAAGGGGTAATGATAGCTCCCCTTAGTTTACCAAGATATGTTCCAATGAAGTTGGTATAAGAATAAATAGCTTACCAAATGATATATAGAATTGACGGCCTCTTCAAGAGGAAGAAGAAGACACCCCCACATAAGGATCATCTAAAGGCTAACTAGGGAAAACCAAGGTGAATAAATGGTATAATGTGATATTGGCATCTCAGCATAGGAATTCATACCTATTAACTAGTGAGTACAAGTACCAAGATGAGGTGCATGATTGGATATACCTTGGTGTAATTAATGATGATGTGGTCTTGAAGAATGAGATAAAGAAGAACATACCACTTGAGATGAGACTTGATTGAGAAAGGAGGAAATAAGACATAGCAACATGTTAGCTCCCACCAACTCATGAGATTATGTTTAATGCATATTATGAGGATAAGAAAGAAGAGGAAGAGGAGGATGAATCTCCTCCTATTAAAAATATACCCTACATGCCCCAAATTTAGGCCACTCCAAGTGGGTAAGTCACACCTATAAACTCTTAGCAGGGGGCTAAACAACTAGCCTAGCCTTGCATAAGAGCTTGTAATTGCCTCTACATTTATTGAAGAAGCTTTCACACAAAGTTTAGACCAACCAGGTCCTAAAATAGTTGATCTAAAGGAAGGATCCCCATAGTAGGGAATTAATATCTCATTGTAAAGACTTTAGACATTGGCTAGGAGGACTATTGAGAGAGTGTACACAAGGAAGAAGTCTCCATCATCTTCCAAAATCCCCAATGTAAGAACTACTCCCTTGTATTATTTCCCATTGGTTAGCACATTTATGACTAGCCCTATTGTTATTGCCCATGCACCCCCATGTTCAAATCTACCACCACTACTTCCTTTAGAGGAAACATTCCATAATTCATCTCCCATGCCACTACCAACTTTCCACCTCCACCATACTTCCATAGTACCAGTGGTAGAAAGGTCATGGAGTCTACTCCATCCCAAGAAGCTACTACAAGTGCATCTCTTGCCCTTGGCTCCATTGCACCCACCAAATCATTGAGGCCCATTCCACCATCATTCCCCTAACAAAGGCCACCTTGTCTCACCCCAATATCCAAGTTTATTACACCCTAAACATTGCCCTCATTTATTTTAGACATGGACCCAACCAAGTCTTTATTTGATTCATTGGGCCAATTGGACCCAACTAATCTATACATCCCAACCATAGCTTTAGCTTCTTTTTCTACCCAGGCACCCCCATAATAGCAACCCTTATTGCAAGAAATTTATACAGATTCCAAAAATTAGGAAAGAGACATGATGTAAATAATAAGACAAGGGAGGCCTTAGGTGAGCCAATCTCCAACCTAAATTAGGATGAAGTTTGACCCCATCGTTAGTACCATAAAGAGGATAATTTAGAGACAATTAAAGCAACCATAGTTTAGCTCAATTGTGATAAATAAGAGTGAAGAACCAATCTTCACTCCAACCAAGAAAATAAAAGAAGGCCTTAGAGAAGTGTAAGAATATGCTGAGGACCTAGTGTCCATAGTATAAGCATAGGCAGAATCTACCATTGCTATAATGAAGGGAATTCATTAGGAGTTACAAAGGTTGAAAGAGAAAATGTTACCTATAGTGCCAGACCACACTTTGATTTCAATAATCAATTTTGTACTCAATGTTTTCAAATTATACACGATTATGAAGAAGATATAGATAGAAGGGATCCAATAAGCCAAGGTAGTCACAAAGCTTGACCAAAGTTATGTTAATTATGATACCAAGTTGGTAAACTTGGCAAAAGTAGCAAGAAGTAATAAATTCCTAGATCTCAAGGTTTTGACTCTTGAGGACATAGTGCCTAAAAAGACCAGCCTCATGAATAGGAGGAGGATCATGAAGACTTGGTTTAATCAACTCAAGGATGCAAACACATCCTTTGAGAAAATTGAGTTCAAGATAGCCCACTTACTAAAGGAAGTCATGATTACCAAAGTGACCAAGTCTAACAAATCCTTTATGGAAGAGTAAGAGTTTATGGCATAGATGAAGGTCTTCATTACATGGTTCTAATAGTATGTGGAAAATGCCAAGATAACAATATAAGTGATAGACATTGTGGCATTTTCCAACCAAAGGCTTAGAAGGCAAAGGAAATTGAAGAGGCATTAAGGCCCATGCTCATGAAACATGGCAGGTTGATCCAGGATATACCAAACTTATTTAGACCCATGATCCTAGATTTTACCCAAATAGATAAATATTATCAATCATGTGATATAGTATGGACCTAGGAAGAGAATAAGAGGAAGCAGAAGCAACAACAATAATAACAAATGGGCCAACAACAACCTCTAGGTCTTTAGGAATATTTTTTAATCCTTTTGTATTTTAAAATGTAGAATATTCCATTATAATGTGGTAGTTTAGGCCACTTGCCTATACTTTGGTGCCACTTGTGGGCCCACTTAAACTCATCTTAGGAATTTGAGCCTATAAATAGGGGTCTCCCCTCATTTTTTAAATAAAAAAAACACCTGTTGCAAAATTTAATATAAAGAGCCAAAGAATTTGAGTCTATCTATAGTGTTCTTTTGTGTAGTTTTGTTACATTTGAATTCTCATGCTATGGATGTATGATAAGTTATTTTTTGTACGTTAATATTGGAAATTTCATTTCATGCATGCATTTTTTAGTTTGAGCTTATTGCTAGGTTGACTAATTTGGTAGTGTACTTTCTCTATTTTCTCTCATTTTGCTACTAAATATGATGTACAATTTACTACAATTGAGTTATCTTTATGCAATGTATATTATTATATATATGCATTTTCCTTCCTTATAATCTTCAACTACATTATTTAGCTTTGAGCATTATGTTAGGGCTTGTAAATTCTAGTTGCATGTGTTTTACCTTTTGAAGTTAGCATAATTAGTACCTTATTTCATCTTAAGCACTTCTTTTTTTCCCTACCCTACTCTCTCTTGGATCCACCTACAAATCACCTTAATTTAGATCATGCTATATATATCCACTATTCATTTACATTTGGGCATTAATTGGCAAACATTAATATAATTCATAAAGATTGGTAGGAAATTATGTCACTGTACATATATTTGATGTCCCTATAGTAAGGTCTGCTTGTAGACTTCAACATGGTGATCATATCTCTACCATTTATGTTATTCCCAGTAATAGTTGTATAAAAAAATCAATCCCTAAGTCATTATAGGAATTTAAATTGAGTTTCTACTTTCCCCTTTATTCCCTAGTGATACAGGGAACACCAAAAGTGCATCAATAGGGAGGTAAATTTTTGGTGATAGCAACTATTTTCATACATCTTTGTTGAATTTTAATGTGCTTCATTATACACTTGTTTAGTTGTTTCAAATTACATGAATACTATTCAAGAACACTAAGGGTTTACATTATTTACACTAATCTTTTTGTTCTTTGAAAGATTTCATCAAAATTAGTGTTCATTTATGCATAACTGGTGAAATAATCTAGATCTTTACTTAAATTCATGCAAAGATGGGTGGAATAGCCTATTATTTACACATATTAGAGGTTATTTTGATCATATTTGTAAAGTTTGGTATAAATTTGATAAATAATCTCAATGTTTGTATAGAGATCATTCTCTAAGATGTTGTTTATATTGAATCTAGACATCTGATATCCTAACTATTGTAATTTTCTTGGATTTAAGTGAATCTTTGCATATATTTATACAGAGTAATCTAACATATTTATATCATTGAATAAGGAATATAAATCCTCTAAAATATTGATTTAAAATCAATCTTTATAGGTTTTCATATGAAGTTAACAAATATTTGTGTAGGTTTTGAGAATTTTGAAGTTTTTGAGTTTAGATCTTTATAGATTATGACAAAGATAGTTGATCTAGTCTTTTCTATGTTAACTAGGATGATATTTATGACATTTAGCATTTACAGAGACTATATTTGTAGTTCTTTTTCTCTTATCACTTATCTCACACCCTAGAGTTGCATAGGATTCGAACCAGATCTCAGGTTGAGCCTAAAATCCCTTTATCATTTATAAAAACCCATAGGAAAGTGAGAACAAACAAAAGTAGATGTAGAAAGTCTAGTAATCAACCCAATTATGTATTGAACCATAATTTACAACCCCTTATGCCAGTCATGGCATGGTTGACTAGCTTACCTATCAACATCCTTAGAGTCGTGCATGATTTGCCTAGAAATATAAAGAAGTATCTACCTCTCTTTACCCCCACTAGTAGGGTGACAACTAAAGAACATATCAAGTCCTTCAAAGCATATTTTAGGTTGCCTAACATCATTCATGAGGATGCAGCTTATCACCTCTTTCCCTTTATGTTTTAATATGTTGCATATGATTGGTTCCTTAACAAAAAAAATTCTATCATAAGATGGAATCAATTTAATGACACCTTTATCACCCAGTTCGGTAGGGTAGTTAGCCCAAGAATCATGTACCAATAGTTTAACACCTTGAAGAGGGACCCAAAGGAACTAATAAGGATATTTAATACTAGTTTCTAGAAGATGTACTCCCTGACGTCCCCACCATATAAGCCTATAGATGAGTTAGCCTTGGAAATATATAAGAATGCTTTGGATCCTATGACATCTAGTTTTCTAAGGAGATCCATGGTTATTGACATGTTGCCTTTAGCCTATGCTAAGGCTATACACATTGACAAGTAGATGAACCTACAAGGACACCCTACCTTTTCTATTCCTAACTTTGACCTAACCATGTTAGCTCTAAATGTCATCCCCAACATGAATCATTATTAGCCCACTTTAAACCAATTACCTTTGAGTCATGCAACACCTAACCCACAACTTGGATTATTCAACTAAGATAATGCTAAGGAAAACCCCTAGAATAATCAAACCATTGTTCCTTTAAATAAAACCAATGTACAAGCTACCATTCAGAACAAAATCCTAGAACCTCCAAAGGGAGAGTTAGACTTAATCCAAAAAATTGTCCAAAAGCTTGCTCATGATTTATTGGATCTTGAAAAGTAGATGGGAAACAGTACTAAGAGATCTAATAGAAACTATAATTTCCAAAGGTATAATATACCTTTTAATAGGATTAACAATAAAAGTGAGTCTCCTTTGAATAAATTTCTTGAAATAAACATTTATGAGATGGCCTTGCCTAATTGGTGCCAAGTGCACAATACTACTAGACATGGAGAACTAGATTGTGTTGAGTTCTACCATGCATTTGAAGGCATCCAGAGCCAAATGGAGAGATTTTACATGAATCCTAATGATCAAAGTAATGATAAAGACTCTAATAATTCTAGTGATGCCCCTAAAACACTTGAATCTATACTCATGGTTGAGACTTATGACTTTCCCAACCAAGATGAGAATGAACCCGAAGATAATGTCAAAGAGGTACATATTTTACAATAGTTATAGTGAAGCAACTACGACTTGAGAATCAAAGACCAAAACCCACCATTGATAGCCTCCACTTTACCTAATAAAACTGACACACTCCTTAATAATAGGATAGATAATAATCCTCCACACCCTAAAGGTAAGGATATTCAACTCGCAACCAAAACCCCCTACACAACACCAAAAGGTGGATACAATATAGTGGAGGACATGAATAAAATTAAGGCAAACATAATATTACACAAGCTCACATAAATGACTAAGCAACATGATTTGTTGTTGAAATCCTTGAATGAAAAGCCTCGATCCAAAAAAGATAAACAAGATCATGCCAATGTGGTGATGTATAAGAGTAAGCATGAGGTTTCACCATTCTTGTTAACTATTAGAATTTTTGGTAAGAATCTCCATAATTGCTTACTTGATTTTAGTGCCTCAGCTAATATTATGCCTCTAGGAATTTATGAAAAGCTAGGGTTAAACCCAATCAAATATGAAAAGGTGGTAGTGTAGCTAGATAAGTCAAGAGTAAAGGTGATAGGTGAATTGTTTAATATCCACATGTAGCTAGCTCAAGAGCCTCAGATATAATAGTTCATCAACATTCAAGTCATTAACACACCTCAAGCTTATGGGTTGATACTTAGCCATGATTGTACTAAATCCTTGAATCGATACATGTCTATGGATTGTTCTCACATGTGGCTACCTTGGTGAGGGATCCCAAATCATATTAGGATTGATCAAGAGCCCAAGATGAAGTATATAATTATAGAATACAATGCCATGAATGAGGAGGTAAAATATTGGTCCTTTGATTTTGGTGTCTATACTTTAGAGATAAATAAAATTGTTATAGATGATGGTGTAAAGGAAGAAAATAAAGGCCCTTGGACATTACACTTTGATGGTGCACGAGCCAAACAAGGATCAAACATTAGAATTGTCCTAAGAAATCTTGAAGGCAAAGAGTATCTTGATTCTTGTATGCTATAATTTTATTGCACTAATAATTTAGTAGAATATGAAGCTCTCATTTTAGGTTTTTAGTTTGTAATTAAACATAAGGTTAAATAATTATTAGTTTATATTGATTTTGAACTAGTTTTTAATCAAATTAGAAGCAAGTATCATTTCAAAATTTCTTGTTTAAGGAAATATAAATTTAGATCATGGGATTTAATTGAGTACTTTGACTCATTCAATATTGTTTCACTACCCAGGGAATAGAACTAGTTGGCATATACTATAGCTTTAGCAGCAATTAACTTGGTGTAACCAGAAGCCATGAACCTAAATAAATTCATTGTGGAGATCATCTCATACCCATCCATTTAATATAACATCAATCACTTCCAAGTTTTTGATGATTACCAATAAATAATTGACTTCCTATGTAATACTAGCATATTTGAGTCTCATATCATAGATGAACAATATGAGAATTCTAGGGAAGGTGAAAAATAAAATGAAGATGGAGTTATCCAACTTAAGGAGAATCTAATTCCTAAGGGAATGATCTCCTTGGAGAGAATGTTTGATTTATACAAGAAAGGAATTGAAGATAAGCATCCCAAAGTAAGTGGGAAGGACTACAAGTAAATTAACTTGGGAGATCCTGAAAATGAACAAAATCTCAACATTGGTCTTGTTTGCATTGATGAAGAATTGAAGAAGGTAGATACCCTCTTGTCCAAGTTCAAGGATTTTATTTCATGGTCATATGTTGACCTCAAATCTTTGACACTAGTGTGATTACTCACACTATCCCATTAAAGGAAGCTTGCAAGCCTTTCAAGTAGAGATAAAGACCAATAAATCTAGAGTTATAACCATTGATTTACAAAGAAGTAAAGTAGTTAATTGATGCAAGGATAATTTTCCCCATAAGGTACTCAATGTGCGTAGCCAATCTTGTACTAGTTTAGAAGAATAATGGAGAGATCATACTTTATGTTGATTTTTGGAACCTGAATAAATCTTTCAAGAAAGATAATTGTCCTTTTCCATCTTTAGATGAAGTCATACAGTTGGTAAGTGGCTCTAGAATGATTTCATTCTTGGATGGATTTTCAGGCTATAACCAGGTCTTAGTGAATAAAAATGATAGAGTGAAGACTACCTTCAAAATGAAGTGGGGAACGCTTGCTTACAAATGAATGCCATTCAGGCTTATCAATGTAGGGGCAACTTTCTAGTGATTAATAGACCATGATTTACATAGATTAACTGGTAATTGAATTATCATTTACATGGATGATTTAACTATCTTTTTTAAACATAGGGAAGATCATATGATGCATTTAGAACAAGTGCTAGAGAAGTGCAAAAGGTATGGCATTTCCTTAAACCCTAAGAAGAGCATTTTTTGTATGACTGAAGGTAAGTTCTTAAGACACGTGATCACTCAAGAAGGTATAACCATAGATCCTGATAGGATTAATGTAATTTCAAAGGTATAAATTCCAAATATCAAAAAGGAGTTAAAGTCTTTATTTGGTAGAATAAACTTTGTAATAATGTTTATTTTTGGTTTTGTAAAAATAGTGAGGCCACTCAACATCATGCTAAAGAATGATGCAAAGATATAATGGATCATGGAAGTAAATAAGGATTTCTAGGGCATCAAGGAGGTTATTGTTCAAGCTCCTATCTTGTTAAGTCCTAATTTTGTAAAGATTTTTATCTATACTCTTTCACTTCTAATCATACTATTGCTACTATCTTAATATAGAAATAAGATGACAAAGAACACCCCATAGCCTTTATGAGCACCAAATTGAAGAATATAGATTTGAATTATCCTATCCTAGATGAGGAAGCTTATGCACTCATAAAAGATGTAAAGAAATTCAGACACTACATCTTACAAAACAATGCCTATGCCATAGTGTCTGATCCAGCTATCAAAATAATGCTAGGATAGAATGAACTCAGGGACATAAGAGGGAAGTGGATGACCAAACTTCAAGAATATGACTTAAAAATTAAATATGATAAGCTAGTAAGGGGCCAAGGTCTTATCTAACACATTGCAAAAATTGATCTTTGTACTAATATTTTGTATGTAGAGGCAAGTCAAATGATTAGAATAGACTAGTACAAGGACATCATTCATTACTTATTGCATGGATCCTGCCTTCCACACCTCAAGAGAGATAAAAAGAGAACCTTTAGACTAAGTTCATCCCACTTTATGATCAAAAGAGGAGTCCTTTATAGGATTAACTATGAAGGAATTTATTTGAGGTGTGTCTCTAAAGCTAAATCCACTGAGATCATTGACAATTTCCATGACAAACTGAGAATCAGTCACCCTTCAGGGTACACCAAGACACATAAGATATTGAGGGTTGGCTATTATGGGGCAACTATATTCAAATATACACATGCCCATATGTGAGATTACCACAAATGTCAAGTATTCAGTCTAATAAAATTAAAGGCATCCATGCCTTTACAACCTATTATTGAGGCAAAACCATTTACATAATAGAGCCTCAACTTTGTGAGAGTTATCAACCTAAACTCCTTGACAAGACACAAGTTCATATTCATAGCCATAGACTATTACAAAAGGTGGAATGAAGTAGTAGACACTCAAAAAAATAGAATAATAGACATCATCAATTTTCTAGAAGAGAACATTATTACTCAGTTTGGGACATGCTTGTCCCTAGTGTGTGGTAATGGCCTAGCCTTTACATCAGCTAAATTCCTTAAATGAGACTATGTTGTCTACATCAAAATACTACCCTCAAGGTTATGGAGTTATAGAATCAACCAACAAGAACTTGATGAATGCTATTAAGAAATATGCAAAAAAGAAACCAAGAGAATGGTAGTCCTTACTGAAATTTGCTCTATGGGTAGACATGACTAGAGACAAGTAGGCACTTAAAGCATCCCCATTATTGCTAGTTTATAGGCAACAACATATATTTCCCATTATGCTAAAGCTGCCCACATATGAATTTATGGATGAATACATGTAGGAGGATGAAAGAGTATAGTCCAGGATCCTAAACATTATTTGGATGGAAGATGCTAGAGATGAAGAATTGAAAAACTTTAGCAAGCATCAAGATGTTGTGAAAATATGGTTTGAAAAGTGAGCCAAAGTCAAAGAATTTTGAATCTGAGATTTAGTCTTGTTGTGGTATAATTCCCATGAGATAAAAAGACAGCATGAAAAGTTCACTCCCCTCTGGATCGGACCCTATTAAGTAGTAGAGATACTTGGGGAAAATACATTGAGGCTTGAAGATCTATAAGGGAACAACCTAACGCTACTTGCCAATGGGCAATACATGAAGCATTACTTCTCTATTGTTCTATCCCAAATTTCACAAGGAAATTAAGCTTGTTTAGATTTAGATTAGGTATGATAAAATAGTTTACCTTTCTATTTAGCTTTCCTATTGCTTTCCTACTTTTCCTTCTTGTTATTTTATTTCCTACTTTGTCCTTCCTTACTTTCTATTTATTTTTGTTTTTTGTTGTGTGTTGTAGCATAACAATAAGTCATCTAGACAAGAATTATTTTGGCTTAGTTTGTGTTAACCTAGTCTTAAAAATGAAGAATGGATTGTTGATTATTAACATTAGATGTCCAAATCTTGGAAGCCTTTGACATTGCTCTAATTTAGAAAAGTTAGATGGGGTTAATTAGAGATTGGTTTTATTATGATCATCTCAAATTATTTTGATGTTGTAATATAGATCATATGACTAAAAATTTACTTTAGTAAGAGTTTGAACCTATGTAGACCACCATAATATCACCTAAATTCACTAAATGAATTACCCAGGCAAAACTTGCTATTTGAGAGTGAATTCTGGTTCCCAACCATTCTAGTTTATGAATGCAGGTATTGTGTGTGTGTGTGTGTGTGTGTGTGTGTGTGTGTGAGAGAGAGAGAGAGAGAGAGAGAGAGAGAGAGAGAGAGAGAGAGAGAGAGAGAGAGAGAGAGAGAGAGAGAGAGAGAGAGAGAGAGAGAGAGAGAGAGAGAGAGAGGAGAGAGAGAGAGAGAGAGAGAGAGAGAGAGAGACCAATGAAGTGAAATCATAACTGATTCTTATTCCATGAATGGTGATTTTCTAATCTCTATTAGGGCTATGGATGCCTGGCTGGTAGTAGAGTAAGGTCTGGACTGGAATAAAAGTATCTCTATGGAGGATATGGATGATTGGTTGGTAGCAAAGAAATGCCCAAGCCATCCCTAACAAAGCATTATTATCATCTAAATATAAAGAATTCTTAAGTCATTACATGCTTGACATCTTAAAACTTGAAAGTTAACAGTCTTGAACCTAATGCCAATGGTTAATAAACTTCAAATCACACACATAGTATGTTTGTCCATAAGATTTAAACTCTATTTACATCTTATGAGCTTTCATTAGTTCTAAAAAGTAGTTTTGATGTAATTGAAAATCATAGTGAGATGACTAATTTTTTATTCATATTTTAATAGGAGATCTAGATTCTAACATTTTATAATGTTTCCTTGTAAAGATCACCATTAGTTGATACTCAACTACCCCCTATTCCTAGAATGGGGACCCTACTATTTGAATTTTCCAAAATTCTTAAGTGTCAAGTTTGATAAGTCATTTGGTTGCATAATAAATCTGATTTAATACTTCCTATCAATTCCTAGTTAAATATTTATCTTGTAATATAGATTAACATTTTAAAAATACTTATATTATTTGCAAGTCACTTTGATTTTTTTCCAAGTTCAATAAATTATTAAACATGAAATGATTCAAATGTGCAGATAAGTTCCATCAAGAATGTTCAATCTAGTTCTCAAATTGGCATGAACACCTCAAAGCTTCATAGGACCTTTATTTGACTAGACTTATATTTTGTTTCAAGAATTTACTTGTGTAGTATCACTCTAAAATTATTTTAATTTGACTATGATGGGTGCTTGAATGCATTTAGAGTCTAACTTAGTTCCTTGTATGACTTTGTAGGATGTCAATTTAAAGGTATCACTTTGTGATGGCTCACAGGATGTCAAGTTATAGAAAGGATTGCAAAAGAATACCCACTTCATAGTATGCCACATGGTACCATGCCAAAATATCATAAACAAACTAGACATTGGAATTCAAATCTATAGACTATGTGTCAAAATACTATATCTTATGAGTAAGCCCCTTCAAATATAAGCCACCATATGTCCCATTACATCCAAAAGTTCACAAGATGATATTGCGTGTCCCAAGTGAAATCTCATAAAACATTTCAAAGTGATTCATGTCTCCTTCATACTCATCCAAGACCAATGCATCTAACACCACATCACATCTAATCCAAATCTCATGAAACCCTTTTGAGAGAGATGCATGTCCCCATCAAACTTGTGAGATGATTCCACATGCTTCCTTAATATTGACACATAGAAGCTCTAGATTCATTAGATCTAAGGCTCATGAGAGCCTTCCAAGATCGACATGTGGAAGTTCCTAGATCATCCGATCCAAATATCGATGGTATCCAGCTATTTGATCCCCTTTCAAGAATGATAAGTGGGAGAGAGATGAGGTAAAGCTCATGAGAATGACATGTGTCCCACTTGAACCTGTATAATGATGACACTTATCATGCCCATGTTACTTATATATAATGTTTATTAGATCACCCATGAGAATGATGCATGTCCCCTTTAGACCCATGTGATGATGACACTTGTCATGCCTATAGAGACTCATTAAAAAATTAGTTAGATTGCTTTTGAAAGTGACACATGGCTCCCTCTGAGTCACACATTTAACATTGAATCATTGATAGTGTCCAAGACTAATTAGGAAGCAATACTTTCCCAAACAAGGACCTGATTGCTTACATAAATGACAAGTGGCTCTCCCATAGTTAACCAAATTAGAAGGGCCCACCATAGAGATCACCACAAATCAAAATATGCCATATAGCATTGAGTAAAACGAGTTACCACATAAATCCATATCCTAAGATCTTGAGACCAATTAAGAAATGACACGTGCCCATATTTGAGCCAACTAAGTGACTTAATCATTTGGGTCTTGTAAGAACCTATTTAGAGCCAATGTAGCACACCACATGTCAAGAGGTGGAAATATTTAGCTTTAAATATAAAATTAATGATGAATCAAAGGATAATCAGTGCTAAGATTTGAATACAAAAGTGATGAGATGATCATTAATGATACATGAACCAAAATTGCCATAAACATTGCATTGATTAAGGCAATATTCAAAAGGCTACTCAACTCAGATATTTATACTCACATTTACATTCAAAGCCCCAAGTATTTACCCTCTTTTCTCTCGAATTTCCAAGCCAACCAAGCTTGAACCCTCCACAAATTATGCTTAGACATCCATTGTTGGAGCTACAAAGTTGCAAAAAACTACAAAAGAAAGTTAATCGCTACCGAGATACTACAAAAATGACTTTCATAAGACCCTCCAATTTAGGTGAGGGAATTTCATTTGAAAGTGATGATTTACTATTTTAATATAGAAATTTAGCCATGTTCAAGGACACAAAGTTCATCCCCGAGGTCATAAACTCGGGGGACATGCATTATAGCAGTTTTTATCATAATGTTAAAGGAACTAGGGATCTCAAGGATTTAAAAACTATGCCCCATGCTGTTCAACTTGCTTTTGATATTATTTCAATCCAAGTTATCGATATTCAAAAATTTGTAGCAAAACCATAGGTCATGCCCTGTGCTAATTCGGTCTATTGTATCTTCAGGAACACAAGATGCAAATATGGATTGCTCAAGTTCATGTACTAAGGGTTTCCCATTACCTTCATCATAGGGCCAAGTTTTGAAAGGTATCATGACCTACCCTTTCCATAGCTAGACTATAAATAAAGTGTCATCGATGTGTATTACAAAGCACATAAGCCAAAAAATGTCTTAGCTTTATGGACATCAAACCCAACTAGAGTCTTCATGGACAACCAAGGGAATATACCCATTTTCTAATTTAGACAAGGGGTCAAGATCAGCTTCACCCTACTTAATAGAGTATTAGGTAATGCACATATCAGATATGTGGATATAAAGACCATCCCACTATTACAAATAATCATAGAGGACCAAAAAATTCCTTCACTTAGACACATTATTAACAGTAACTTGATCACTTCTATAGAGGACACATGCAAAAATAGAGCTCCATTTTATATGATGAACTATCTGTTAGATGTCATTGGTGCAACTAAACAATTAATGAAGAACACATGGACTCTTGAGTGAGATGAAGTGGTGCCTAAAACATATTTTTAAATGCATATTAATCACTTTAGGCATCATATCAAGATCATCATTGAGGATTTTTATCCTATTGTTTAAAAATTAGTCACAAAATGTGAAATGTAGAGGGTGCAATCAGAAGTTAGGTAGGCATTAAGAGAAACTAGTAGCTATTGGCTCTATCATGATTATATATTTATCTAAGTATAAGGGGTAATGGTATCTCCCCTTAGACTACCAAGATATGTGCCAATAAAGTTGTTATAATAAGAAATAACTTACTAAATGCTGTATGGAATTAATGGCCTCTTTAGGAGGAAGAAGAAGACACCCCCACATAAGGCTCCTTACCAACTAGGGAATCCAAGGTGAAGTAATGGTAAGATGTGATAGTGGTAGCTTGGCATAGGGATTTTTACCTATTACCCAAGGATGAATAAAGGATGTGGGATCCTAACTATGTTATTACCAGGCACCTCACCAAATTCAAGAGAGATGTGACTACTGAGTACAAGTACCAAGATGAGGTGCATGATTAGATATACCTTGATGTAATGAATGATGACATGGTCTTAAGGAATGTGAAAAAGAATAAAATACCACTTGAGATGAGAATTGACCAAGAAAGGAGGAAAGAAGACATAGTGAGACCTCAACTCCCATCAATTCATGGGATCATGTTTAATGTGGACTATGAGGAGAAAGAAGAAGAGGAAGAGGAGGATGACACTCCTATTATTAGAAATAGACCCTATAGGCCCCCAATTCAGGCCACTCTAAGTGGGAAAGTTATGCTTCCAATCTCTAAGCAAGGGGAGTCAAGCAACGAGCCTAGCCCTACACAAGAGCTTGCAATCACCTCTACATTTGCTAAAGAAGCTACCACACAAATTTCAAACCAACCAAGTCCTAAAATAGTTTATCTAAAGCAAGGATACCCATAGTAGGGAATTGAAAACTCATTATAAATATTCCATACATTAGCTAAGAGGACTGTTGAGAGAGTGTACTCAAGGAAGAAGTCTCCATCATCTTCTCAAATCCCCAATGTAAGTATTATTCCCTTGTATTCTTTCCCATTGATTAACACATTTGAAATAACCCATGTACTACTACCCATACACCCCCATGTTCACATATCCTACCACTAATTCCTTTGGAGGTACCATTCCATAATTCATATCTCATATCACTACCAACTTTCCACCTCCACCAAACTCCCATAACAATAGTGTTAGCAAGGCCATGGATTTTAATCGATCCTAGGCAACTTCTACAAGTGCATCTCTCACGCTTGGATCTATTTTACCAACCAAACCATTGAGGCCCATTCCACCATCATTCACCTAGTGGAAACCACCTTATCTCACCCTAGTAGCCAAGTTGATTATGCCCCAAACATTTCCCTTGTTTATTTTAGACATGGACCCAACTAAGTATTTATTTGATTCATTGGGCCAATTGGACCCAGCTAATTTATACATCCTAGCCATGGCTTTAGCTTCTTATTCTACCCAGGCACCCCCATTTTAGTAACCCCTATTATAGACAACTTCTATAGATGCCCCGAATTGGGTAAGATATATGATGCAAACAATAATATAGGGGAGGCCCCAAGCAAGCCAAGCTCCAACCCAGATTCGGATGAAAGTTTGACCCCACCATCGGTACCATGAAGAGGATAACTTAGAGATAAGTAAAATAGCCATAGTCCAACTCAGATGTGATAAATGAGAGTGAAGAACCACTCTTCACTCTAACCAAGAAAATAAAAGTAGGCCCTAGAGAAGTGCAGGAATATTCTAAAGACCTAGTGTCTGTAGTAAAAACACAAACATAATCCACCATTTTTATAATGACAAGAATGCAACATGATTTGCAAAGGCTAAAAGAGCAAACATTGCCTATGGTGCCAGACCACACTTTGGTTTCAATAATAAATGTTGTAATCAATGTTTTCAACATCTACAAGGTTATGAAGAAGAGATAGGGAGAAGGGAATTGACAAGCCAATGTAGTCACAAAGTTTGACCAAAGTCTTGTCCATTATGACACCAAGTTGGCAAAATTGGCAAGAGTGGTAATAAGTAACAAATTCCTAGATCTCAAGGTTTTGACTCTTGAGGACATAGTTCCTACATAGACCATCCTCATGAATAGGAGGAGAATTTTTAATACTTAGTTTGATCAACTCAAAGATACAAACACATCCATTGAAAAAATGGAGTTTGAGATAGCCCACTTGCTAAAGGATGTCATGATTACCAAAGTGACCAAGTCTAACAGATCCTTTATGGAAGAGTAAAAGTTTAGGGCATAGATGAAGGTCTTCATTGCATGTTCCAATAGGATGTGGGAAATTATAAGATAACAAAAGAAGTGATAGACATTGTGTCATTTTCCAACCAAAGGTTATTTAAAGTAGAGGAAATTGAAGAGGCATTAAGGCCCATACTCATGAAACATGGTAGGCTGATCCAAGATAAATCAGACCTATTTAGACCTATGATCCTAGATTTTTCCCAAATAGATAAAGGTTATCAAACATGTGTTGTAGTATGGACCTAGGAGGATAATGAGAGGAAGAAGAAGCAATAGAAATAATAAAAAATGGGCCAAAAACAACCTCTAGTCCCTTAGGAATATTTTGTAATCCTTTTGTATTTTTAAATGTAGAATATTTCATTGTAATATGGTGGCTTATGCCACTTGTCTATATTTGGGTGCCACTTGTGGGCCCACTCAAACTCATATTAGTAATTTGATCCTATAAATAGGGGTCTCCCCTCATTTTTTAAATTAGAAAAAAAACACTTGTTACAAAATTTAATACAAAGAGCCAAAGAATTCAAGAGTCTGTTTACAATGTTATTTTATGTGGTTTTATTGCATTTGAATTCTCATGATCTAGATGTCTGATAAGTTATTTTTTTCAAGTTAATATTGGCAATTTCATTTCATGTATGCATTTTTTATTTTGAGTTTAATGTTAGGCTAACTAATTTGGTAGTATACTTGCTCTATTTTCTCTCATTTTGCTTCTAGATGTGTTGTGTAATTTATTATAATTGAGTTATCTTTATGCAATGTATACTATTATATATATGCATTTTTATTCCTTAAAAGCTTCAACTACATGTATTTAGCTTTAATATTTATGCTATGGCTCATATATGCTAGTGTCATGTGTTTTAACTTTTGAAGTTAGCAAAATTAGTATCTTCTTTTGCCTTAAGCATAACTTATTTTCTGCCCTACCCTACTCTCTCTTAGATCCACCTACGAATCACCTTAGTTTAGATCATGTTGTATATATCCACTATTCATTTACATTTGAGTGTTAATTTGAAAAAATTAATATAATTCACAAATATTGTCAAGAAACTATGTCACTGTACATATATTTGTTGTCCCTATAGTAAGGTCTACTTGTAGACTTCAACATGGTGATCATATCCCTACCATTTGTGCTATTCCCAGCAATAATTATACAAAAAACTCAAGCCCCAAGTCATTCTAGGACTTTAAATTGAGTTTCTACTTTCCCCTTTGTGCCCTAGTGACATAGGGAGCACTAAAAGTGCATCAACAAGCTCCTTTTATTAAAAATCTTCTCAAACATAGTTTTTCTATAGGAATTTAGAAAATCCATTTTAATTCCTCCTCCAATCCTTCCTCTTCTACCATGCCTAACTTATTTATAAGTATGGTTGGTGAAATTTTTATTTATATAAATTTTAATATAAAAAATAATTCAAAAGTTACATCTAATGCTACCCAAACTTCTCTCTCTAGTCAATGTGTGACTCAAGCATCTCAAAACAATAAAAATGCACCTAATACTACATAAATAATGATGTCATTTTTGAATCAAATGGGTAATGTGAAATTAAAAAATTCCTACCAATTTATGCAAATTAAAAATCAACTCTTTCAAACGAACAATAAACTTCAACAAATTCAAGGGGAAGTGCCAAATCAATGTCCCTCCTCACCAATCCTTAAGGGTTATCTTTGTTTAAACTATATAAAGTTAAGTAAATAATGTTATTATAACTTAATGTCAGACATAATGTTATTCAAACCTTTTTTCCTTAGTTATAGTCATCTCAATTTTAATTTAACTTCACTTAGTGGAATCCTATTAAATAACTCTCTGATATCCTTAGTTATAATCCTTTTCTTGAGCTTATGCATACCTCTCCTAAATATCTAAATATTTTAATGAAAATTCACTTTGACATGAACATTACTCAACCATAACCTATGGGGTAAGAGGAAACTTTTCCCAATTCCAAAGAAGTATAATGTAGCAATGTGAAGAATTATCTATCCAAGTTGATAAGATAATGACCAAGTCTTATCTTTGAAATTTCCAATATAAGCTATGATCCCAAACAAAATCCTTATTTGGAGATATGAAATTCCTTTATTTTTCATCATTTTAATCATTTATTTCTATGTCAATATAGTCCTCATAGATGAAGGTTCATCTATTCATGTTTCCTCTCTATAATTCAGTAAATCCCTTGGGTATTTTACAAATAATATTAAGACCACTAATGCATGTGTCAAGGATATGAATAAAGGTAAATGTCAACCATGGGATTTATTTAGCTTCACATCATGGTACCTCCTATAATTGTTGGGGTTAATGCTATATTTTCAACTTCCCTTTATCCTAACATCTTTCTTAGACACCCTTAGACTCATTATATGAGATCTATCACTTCTTGTGCATGCCAATGCATCAAATTCTTCTACTTGGGAGTTATCTAAAAAAATCAAGATGATATTTACTCATTTAATTATGAATAATTTTAATAAACTAATGTATTTAAAATAAATATCATTGAAATTCTTCCAAGTATTCATTTTTTTGAGTATTAGTGTCTCAACTTTCACGTAGATTTAATTATAGGTTATAGTGGTTACCCTAAGATTATGGGAAACACCCACCCAACTTTCTTGATTTTGGCAATGATGAAAATGATGCAATTTCATTCTATTTAACAGTGGCTAATTCTATCTACAAAATCTTTATCAAGGTTTCCTACAAGAGATATTAATCATAATCCCTTTTTATCCATGTACTCTGATTCTAAAATGTCAGAACCAGCACAAACAGAAAAGCAAGTCCAGCCCCAAATATCTTGCTTATGAGAATTTACTTCATAAGTATTTCATTCTACTCCAAGAAACTGCATATGCCATCACTCCAAAGCAATTGCAATGCCTAAAGGCCTTATGTGTCATACAATGTTTTGGATACTTCTTTTGCTAATCTATGTGGTGCTTGTAGCCTCTTAGCAAATGCCTCTGTGACCCTGGAAAGCTTGCATAATTTGAAGAGGCTTCATGACATCAGTTATGAACTGAGGGTGTGTGTATGAATCATGAATCTTTTGGTGCAATAAATGCCTCACAATTGACTAAACTTTGGGTTGATCTTATGTGGCTTATATGACACATTAAATTTAGGTATCTCCACTTCTGAATTTTCAACGGTATCTGGGTTCAACAAGCTAGCCAGCATGCGTATGAAAGTAGTCTTCCTTGTTCCATTTTCTCCCAACATTACAACAATCTATAAATTCTCCCTCCTTTACGCTAAGCTTAAAATTACCTTGAGTTTTTTTTGACATGCTTGGGTATTTGTAGCATGCATAGCTTTTTATTTCTTTTGCACTTTCCTATGGTGTCTCTGCAACCTTGAACATCAATGATTCATCTCAAAATCAAAGATTTTTAGTCAAACTCATCAAATTCATATGAAGATACTGTCAAAATCTAAATCCCTGCCAAATTGATCATATGTACAACATTTGACAGACTTATCAACCAGATGTCACAAGATTCAAAGATCCGCCATCAACCTAAGATTGATTTCATTTCTCTATATCTTTGTAGCAAAACAAGAAATCTAAACACAAAACCCTTCCAATCTTTGACTACTTCTAACATATTTGACAAAACTTTAATCCAAAATCAACCCTGATTAATCCTCAGGCATTTAACAAAATTTTCCCCAACTATCAAACATTTAATGGAAATTTCACCAATGGTTGAATATTCAATGAAAATTTCACAAATTGCCCAGAATATATCGAAATCCAATCATCCAGATGCCTCTGTCGACCATAATAAAACCGATCCCTTCCAAACAAAAGTTCCTGCTACAAAAACCCTTAAAAAAATTGGCCGATAATAAAGAAATGTTCCAGTGATTTTTTTTTTGAAATCAAAACTCTGTTCTTTCCTCTTCAAGTAGAAATACTTACAAATAATGTTCATTGATCAAAGGCTTATGAAACCTTCATAGACACATCCATGCCTATTCTTGGACTCCACCTGCAACTTCTCTTTCTTCTTCATTTTACATCCTTTGAGATCCTCTCCTCTTCTTACATCTCTTCCCTTGAATGAGAGGTCATTTCCTCTCTATCTTTCATTTTCTCTACATTCATCTCTTATATAAAATCCAACATAATACATATATTACTCTTTTTGAAAGAGTCTCTTCTCTCTTATGCCCAACTTGGGTGCTAAGACCAACAAGAAAGATTTACAAACCAACCAATATACTAATTTGGAGAAGATTTACCTCAACTAATATCTTATGGTTAAAATATTTCAACCACTCCCCTCATTTGCTCTTTAAGTCAATATTGGCTTCCAACATGGGGATTCTCTCTTACCTAATTTTACCTTTTCACTTTTCACTTTTGACAATTACATTTACTCTCTAGGTAAAAGTTTGAAATCTAAACACAATTTGGAGGGAAAACAAGAATTTGAAGTTGAATTCAACTTCATGCTAGAACATCATTTGAAATTTGCATGTTTGATGACCTCAACTAGTCCTCCATGAAGCTATTGTAGATGCTCCTGCATCATACTCTCCCTGTAGAAAAGATTTGAACCTTAGTTCAAATGCAATGCTTCCTCCATGCATTAGTCTTCACTATATTCCTGGATCCCAAGGTCTTGTTGCCAATACCAATGCTTGTCTTTGTTTGGAATAGTCTTTGTCCTTCATTTTGATTTTCTTCCTCTTTAGATATGTCCTTCTCATTTCCTTTTCAGCTGCCATCTCCTGCTTCCATGCTTCTTCATCTTCATACATGTCTTCTAGATCTCCTTGTTGTTTTTCCTGTTTCATGAGCTTCTCCAATGACTCATGTATTTCATTCACTTTAGCAACCTTCATACCTGCATACAAAACATTCAAATCCACCTTAGAATCAAAATCTTTAGGCCATAAAGCCTCTTGGCTGTCTTCACATTCTTACTCCTTGATCAAAATTGTCTTGACCTCTTTGCTTTGCTCTTGTCTTGTTTCACTGTTCCCAATGGTGTCTTCACCATGGCTTGTACCTTCATTCATTTATCTTGAATGACCAAACAACTTCTCCAACATTCTCAACTCCTCCTTTAGTGAGATCTCATCTATCTCACCATTCTCTTCATCAAACTTGGGTCCTTCTTTCTTAAGGATTACTTGTCCTTTACCCCTTATCTCATCTTTTCTTAGCTTGTCTTCACATAAACCAAATTCTTCATTAGTACACTTATCAGAAGCAATTGAAACACCATTATCTTGTGTCTCCTTGCTCTTTTCAATATCTGCTTGAAGCCATCTTGTTTGTTCTTTGTTTTCAATGAGGCATTGCTTTGCTACATACTCTACCCTTTCCTCATCATCCATCAATTTTGAACTCTCTTCTTGCTGCATATTAGTCCACATAGCCACTTTCCATTTTTCATTTCTCATGAAAAGATCATTAAAGGATTCAAAAACATCATCATAAACAATTTGTTTACCTTTCCATGTACTTGTGTCATCCTCACACTATTGGTTGCTTGTGTCAACCTTCACCTTCCTCCATTGACTTCTTGGTGTTGTTACCTCAACACTCACATCTTCTCTCTTTTCCTTCTTAGGTACCCATATTTGTTTCTCCTTCTTATCATTTGTCTTCTCAAACCATGTAGGCATCCTGCATCCATGTTCTTGTACCAGCATTTCCTATTGCTCGGGAGTTTGCTTCTTCCACCATTTAGGCATCACATATCCATGGTTAATTGGAAACTTCACCTTTATCTTTGCTTATTTATCATGTATATCAACAATTTCATGCTTATAAGAATAAGAAAAATCAATTGTTGGATTCACCTTTACCTCCTTAATGGGCTGCTCCATTAGTTCTTTGACTTGCATAGCTTCTTGATTATTTGTACTATCTTCTTTCTTTATGCTTGACTATTCTCTTTCCTCTTCTTGGCATTCAATGGCATCATGGAATTCATCTTCATCTTCTATCTCTTCTCTTGCTTGTAGGGGTTCCTCAACACCTCCCTCATGCATTAACCAATGCATCTCTTTTTCTTTATCATCAACAACAAACTTTTTCTTTACACATTCACTTGTGCACTTGGTGTCTTCTCTTACACCAATCTCTTCAGTCTTCAAGGCCTTTCTTTTGACCTTCACAAGGCTGCTCATACCTGCAATTACCCATGCAAAGACAACATTAGATATAAAAATAAGAGACCACAAGGTCCCTATGAGTGTTCTCTTCACCAACACTCTTATCTTTTCAAGTGCTCTTCCTGGCACTTCATCTTTTCTTTCTTCTCTTCTCTTGTTCTCCAGAATGAGAACATTTTTCACAATCTCTTCCTCTTTTTGTTGCTCTCTTGGCAATCTACTCATCCTCTTGCCTCTATGGGCTTCTCTCTTCTTGGCAATCTCATTTTGCCTTCTTCTCCTCTTCATTAGGAGATCTATTGGCCACTTCATCCTCTTCTTCATTGGCCATACCGATGCTATCCTATTCAACTGCATCCAAGACTCATATTCATCTTTAATCTTAGCTAACTCTCTCTTCAAACTAGCAATCTCTTTATCAATTTCAATACTGGTCATACCTTTCTTCTTTTAGATGCTTGTTTTCTTCTTGGTGCCCTCATGTACCTTGTTGCTCTACTCTTTTCTCAGCAATATTTCCATTTCTGAGATCTTCACCCAAGTCTTTTCCACCTTGGTCTCTTGATCCCTTTAGGTCCACTTGTCTCACCCAAGCCTTTCTCCTTGACTGGTCTTTTGACAATCTCTTTGATCTCACCTAGGCCTTTTGCATCCTAGTATTTTGATCCTACTTAATGGTTTTATTGAGCTTCACACTGAGTCATTGGTCTGCAATATGACACTACTTTAACCAAATATCAATAATTTCTCAAATCCAAGCTTACCTTGCTTTGGATATTTCTCTTGAGCATTCACTATGCTCTTCTTCTAGAGCTTCTCTTGACTCTTCACTAATCTTTCCTTGGCTTCTTCTCCTCTTAAGCCTCAATGGATTTAAGACTTCCTCTTCACCTGTTTACTTCTCAAACACAATAAACTCAAATCAAATATCAAAGTTACTCATACCTTTCCTCAACAAGGTCTTCTAGCACTTTGTCCTGTTGATCCTTTTCTCAATCATGTAACAACTTATTAGCAACCATGATCAATTTCCAAATCCCAAGAGCTTCAAGCTCTGATACCAAAATGATGCAATTTCATTCTATCTAATGATAGCCAATTCTATCTGCAAAATCTTTATCAAGGTTTCCTATAAGAGATATTAATCATAATCCCTTTTTATCCATGTACTCTAATTCTAAAATGTCAAAACCATCACAAACAAAAAAGCAAGTCCAGCCCCAAATATCTTGCTTATGAGAGTTTACTTCATAAGCATTTCATTCTACTCCAAGAAACTACATATGCCAGCACTCCAAAGCAATTGCAATGCCTAAAGGCCTTATGTGTCATACAATGTTTTGGATACTTCTTCTACTAATCTCTGTGGTGCTTGTAGCCTCTTAGCAAATGCCTCTACGACCCTGGAAAGCTTGCTCAATTTGAAGAGGCTTCATGACATCAGTTGTGAACTGAGGGTGTGTGTATGAATCACAAATCTTTTGGTGTAATAAATGCCTCACAGTTGAATGAACTTCGGGCTGATCTTCTGTGGCTTATATGACACATTAAATTCAGGTATCTCCACTTTTGAATTTTCAATGGTATTTGGGTTCAACAAGCCAGCCAGCATGCGTATGAAAGTAGTCTTCCCTATTCCATTTTCTCCCAACATTACAACAATCTATAAATTCTCCCTCCTTTACGCTAAGCTTGAAATTACCTTGAGTTTTTTTTGACATGCTTGGGTATTTATAGCGTGCATAGTTTTTTATTTCTTCTACACTTTCCTGTGGTGTCTCTGTAACCTTGAACATCAATGATTCATCTCAAAATTGAATATTTTTAGTCAAACTCATCAAATTCATATGAAGATACTGTCAAAATCTGAATCCCTACCAAATCGATCATATGCACAACATTTGACGAACTTATCAACCAAATGTCACAAGATTCAAAGATCCACCATCAACCTAAGATTGATTTCATTTCTCTATATCTTTGTAGCAAAACAAGAAATCTAAACACAAAACCCTTTCAATCTCTGACTACTTCTAACATATTTGACAAAACTTTAATCCAAAATCAACCCTGATTAATCCTCAGGCATTTAACGAAAATTTCCCCAACTATCAAACATTTAATGAAAATTTCACCAATTATTGAATATTCAATGAAAATTTCACAAATTTCCTAGAATATATCAAAATCCAATCATCCAGATGCCTCTGTCGACCATAACAAAATTGATCCCTTCCAAACAAGAGTTCTTACTAGAAAAACCCTTAAAAAAATTGGCCAGCAATAAATAAATGTTCCAGTGATTTTTTTTTTGAAATCAAAACTTTGTTCTTTCCTCTTCAAGTAGAAATACTTACAAATAATGTTCATTGATCAAAGGCTTATGAAACCTTCATAGACACATCCATGCCTATTCTTGGACTCCACCTGCAACTTCTCTTTCTCCTTCATTTTACATCCTTTGAGATCCTCTCCTCTTCTTACATCTCTTCCCTTGAATGAGAGGTCCTTTCCTCTCTATCTTTCCTTTTCTCTACATTCCTCTCTTATATGAAATCCAACATAATACATATATTACTCTTTTTGAAAGAGTCTCTTCTCTCCTATGCCCAACTTGGGTGCTAAGACCAACAAGAAAGATTTACAAACCAACCAATATACTAATTTGGAGAAGATTTACCTCAACTAATATCTTATGGTTAAAATATTTCAACCACTCCCCTCATTTGCTCTTTAAGTCAATATTGGCTTCCAACATGGGGATTCTCTCTTACCTAATTTTACCTTTTCACTTTTCACTTTTGACAATTACATTTACTCTCAAGGTAAAAGTTTGAAATCTAAACACAATTTGGAGGGAAAACAAGAATTTGAAGTTGAATTCAACTTCACGCTAGAACATCATTTGAAATTTGCATGTTTGATGACCTCAACTAGTCCTCCATGAAGCTATTGTAGATGCTCCTGCATCAAAATAAAAATATTTGATCCTACTTATAGTATCATATCTCATTTGATTCCTACCTTAAAACCTCATTCTAACAATATGGAAATTGATAACATACCTATGATAATAATTATTCCAAATAAATCTCTTATTACTAATCCTTATGTTGGCCTAATGGTTAAATCCATAAAAATGGATCTCACCACTCTAAATTATGATAATGATTATAAGTTATATGATTCTTTTTTTCTTTAAATTCTCAAGTAAACATGTGGAAATATTATGTTATCCTTTGAATAATCTTATGAATAGGCATCCTTCAACTCTAGAATTAACATGATTACTCTTTCTAGTTGGAGAATGCATGATGATACACCCATTTATATCTTCTTAGTAGCATGTTTGATGATATTAATATTAACTCAATTCCTTTTTTTATATCTCCTAGTATGAAAAATATTATCCCTCCCCAAATGTTGGTTTCGACACCCCACCCACTAGCTCCAAGGATTTCAATGCAAGAGTTAGGATATCAACATCCAACACATTTTTATACATTTCACAATGCCTAGGGGCATATGGTTCATAACCATAAAGCATATAAGAGACACTTAGATAAGAAAAATTCACATGGAATAGTTCTTGTAATAAGGGAAAATGAAGCTGATCTACAAATCAATCCTAGCTTGGAGAAGATAAATCACATTTACCCTTATGCTTGTTCATACATTTAAAAAATTATGGTCATTACCAAGATGGATCCACTAGACCTAAAAAATGGGTCCCTTACCAAAATAATATCACTAGAGAGGGGTATAAATCTTCTAGTCAAGCAACACCATGTGATAGCCCTAGATAGGTCCTATGTTTTCTTATATCACAAAGTAAATACATAGTAAAGTAAAATATAACCCAGTGCTCACCAAATATTATGGAAAAAAATGGGGATAATAAACATAAATTTAAACATGCTTAAAATATCTCTACTTAAGTCAATGTAGAGGAAATACTAATGCATGGAGAGAGGAGCATATAAGATAACAAATACAAATCTATCTACTTTAACAAAGAGGAGCGAGAGTTAGAAATATTTACCTTTAAAGATGAACATGCCCAAACTCAATCTCTCCCTTGTCCAAGGCAATTTAAAATAGGTTGTTGTGGTATGAAAGGATAACAAGGATAGGCCAAATTTAAGCTACATGACTTCTTTATGCATCTAAAAGAGTTCTCCATAATATAATATTTATATCTCCAAATGTAGTATTGAAACCCTAAGTAATGATACTCAATTAGAATGGTGGATAAGCATATGAATAAATAATAATGTTCTTCTTTGTCTCTCTCTAAGAAATGGTAAAAAGGATGTATATATATAATTATATCAACCCTAAAACCTTCTAAAAGTTTAGCCAACAGAGTCAACCCAATAGACCCTATATCATTAAATAATAAAATCAAGTTAGGTCTCAAACTAGGTCAACCAAGACCAAAATAGACTTGTAATGTGCTAATATATTTTAAATATAGGGTTATCCTAAGTTGACTTTATTTGATAAAAGTTAAAAAGAGTTTTTAGCTTAGGTGGGGGTTGTTTAAGGTGGTGAATTACTTGAGGAGTGTGTAATGTAGGTGTTAAAACTTAGAGAAGTGTATATGAAAAGTTTATGTTGGTTTAAAGTGGTGGTATAGGGGATAATAAACTTGGAAAACACTAATGGTCTACCCACCCCTTTCCCAGTGCACCCTTTAAGGTGTGCACTTAGAGAGAGACTGGACAGGTTCCTGGAAGATCAAAAGCATCAATAATTTATAAAGTTAGAAAATATTATGTGTATACATATGCACCACTCAAAGCTCATCATGTGTTAAATAGGTGTAATAAGGGATGGTGCTTCAGTAAAATAACATAGTAATACATAATGCTAAATAAAAGGATAGAATTGGGAAATACATACCTTTACTTAATTTAGAGCTTTAGATGAGGAATGGAGTGAAAGAAATGTGATGGTGTCTAATGTAAGGAAAATTAAGAAAACATGTGAAAATAATAAAAAAATTGAAAAACATACATGTAATATGTGAGAAAATTCTCTACGATGTCAGGATTCTAGAACATCTTGCAGTTTAGAAAATGAGATAGCATAAACAAAGTTATGGTAAAAAAACATAATCTATTTATAAATAATTGACAAGTAAATAATTTTGAATAGTAAATATAAATAGGGTGAAAACTAATAATTTGTTATTTTACTATTATGATAAAATATTGCTCTAAAAGACCTATTTTGAGTCTAGAGAGTGACCATGGTGAGGAGCTGATAGCTACAATGTGGAGGATGCCTAGTGGTTGTAGTGAGTATAGTGTCGCTAAGTGAAGCATTATTTCAAAATTTTGATTATTTTGAATTAAAATTGAGCTAAATATAGAAAATTATATGTTAGGCCAATTTTAGACACCAAAAATGACTGTAGGAAATTTTTAGGTAGACTAAGTGTAGAATGGGGTATTGGGTAGAAAAAATCAGACCAATAAATGCCTAAGGTATTTATGGTAAATGGTCAAAACGTTTCCATAGACTAACATAGTTGACCTCATCAACTCAATTTGTAAGGTAAAAGAAATCTTTGGGGTTGACTATGTAGCAGTGGGTCAATGTAGTATCACTGGAGGTGGCCAACTGTGTAGAAGAGGGTTGATCTAATTGGAAACTAAGAAATGGCTAGCATAATACTTCTAGACAATGCAGTTCATACTATGTGGTTGATATAGTTTGTTGAATTGGGCCAACTATGTAAAAGAGGGTCAATGTAGTATGATGAAAATAAAAAATGATGATTTAGTATTAAACACATCAATTGCATCTATAAGAATGGGATGACTATGTAACATAAGGTTGATGTAGTATGGAAAAAGTGTGATAGGGTTGATTTAGTATTAAATAGGTTGATTGTGTAGGAAAAGGGGAGAATAATACAAACAAGCTAATGAAGTAGTTAATTTGTAGTTTTTTGATAATTTTTAAGAATGTATTTTATTATTATGACATGAGATTCAATACATTCTATTTTGTTTGATATTTTGAAGAGGAAACAAAGATTTTGGCATCTAGTGGATACATCCTAACTACCATATTTGTTAGAGAATTTGTCCGATGTGGATAGAGCTCAACTAGTTTCCTTGGGTTTTTGAGGCATCATAGAGATGAGATGGATCCTATTGAGTGTTGATCTCATTTTCATGTTCCTAGGAGAATGGGAATGGTTGACCAAAACTTTTTGATGGGAGGTAGAGGGGGATACTATAGAGTGGTTATCACCTTGGAGGATTTCCATGCCTTTCCTAGACTTCCTATCAATGGGACACTAATGATATGTGATAAACTAGAATCAGATGATGAAAGATAATCCCTAACCTAGTGGGTAATAGGCTGAGATAGGATATATCTTAGTTTATGTGTTACCTTGTTTAATGTTTATATCATGGCCATTATAGATGTATGGAAGGTCTTGATAGGGATTGTGATATCATGATTTCTATGTCACAAGTCAGATGACAAGGTACCACATTATGTAATAGCCTTGTATCAGTCCATCCTAGATCAAGGTGAATTATATGATCTTGGTTATATCATTTGGGTACAACTCATGCATGATTTGTGTGGGATGACAAGATAGGGGTAAAATATGATGGGCCCCATCATTCTACTAAGCACATGGATTTATGAGAGATTTTCTATGTACCAATTAGATGGGTTCCCTCATAAAATTGATGATAGGTTACCTCAAGTTGTAAAATAGAGGTAGGATCATGTTGCACATGTTTTTCCCCATGTTCTAGATTTGTATAATTTTACATGAGGGTAAATAATGTGGAATCTATACACTTAGATTAATATTATATGGCCATCTTGGGTGATTATTGCTACTATTTTAGTGCATGTTCTGATCATGAGCCACTATACTTCATGGGTGGAGCCATATCTAGTGGCATGTGTACCCAAGATGTTGAGGTTACCAAATCCTATGGCCCCTCTAGTATTACCTCATTATTAGGAATAACATGATAGATATTTTATAGGTAGAGGAGGTACAAGGGTGCTAGTCAAGATACTTGTGATTAGGCCTCAATGAATGAGACCATGGGTTGGTTAGGAATGGTAGCAAGAGACAATGAGTCCTAGAGGAGATGATTCTATGTATGTGGATGTAGAATATGTGTGAGCATAGAAAGGGAGACAATAGTCATTGTAAGCACATCAAAGATAGAGACACTATCGATGAGAGGAGACACATGTATTGATAGTTGCATAGGGTGATCTTACAACATCTCCAAGACATAGCTGGTTTATAGAGAGGTCACTGAGGAGGGGGCCATGATAGGCTCGGGTGATGACTCCCATTTTTTCACTTGTGCAAAGGTAGCCGATATAGGATTTGTTTGATAGGTGAGTGAACAAGGAGACCATGGTTAGCAATACTGGCATTGGTGAGAAATGTTCTAAGTTCTTGACATAGATCACTAGTTTCATCATTTTATATGATAGATAGATGATTTAAGATATATATACATGAGATCTTATATATATTTAGTTTGTGGTTTTGTAGATATTTTTATAGATGAGATTGTATGGAGAGCCCTGATTATGGATGCACACCATGATATTTTGGATGGGGTGTTTTCATATTATGAGCCTTCCACTTTGGTTGATCCTGTGGTACCATATGCCCTAGCTCATGCTAGCCTATTCAAACTAGTGGGAGAGGCTGCTTAAAAGCTATAGGCACAAGGTGATGGTTCACAATCACCTATATAGGTAAGAGCTAGAGAGGCTTAGGATTGGTAGGCTTTAGCATAAGAATGAGCTACTCATGTGGTAACCACTATACATCTTAGATAGAAATAGGCCCAGGTGGCCAATCTACAGGGATAGGTTGTTGGCTTGAGATCTTGGACTGTGTCTTTAGAACATATCATTAGGCATCCATGTGTAACATGGCTAGGCCACAAGATAGGCATGATGTAGCACAACCTTAGAGATGTAGCTATTGTATTTTGTACTTGTATTTGTATAAAACTCATGATATATATTTATGTAGACATTTCTTGATCTATGAGGTGCACTGATATTATTGATGGATGTTTTTCCTTTCTAGTACATGTAATTTACTTTTGTTATATATACTATGTAATATATGTGATGTATGTTTTCTTTTCTAACATTATGTGATACACATGCATTGTTAAAAATAAAAGAAAAATGATTTAGAAAATTATAAATAATCAAAACAAATGTAATACACACTATATCATAATGGGAAATGTGTGAAAACAAAATATAAATAAATATAAGAAACCAAAATGGTAAAGTAAAAGGGTAGTGAATGTTTTCAAACCATGCAAACAGATTTGCACAAAATTAAAACAAAATAAAAGTCATACTATATCATGTTGGGAAGTATAAAAATTGTAATAAAATGGAAGACACATGAAAATCAAATAGTATAAAAACAAACAAATAATAAAGTCAATCAATCATACTAAATCAAGATGGGAAGTATGTTAATAACATGCAAATCCTAATGTAACACAAACTATCTCAAATTTTAAGCACATAATTTGATTTTGACTTGGTTAGAGTATGAACTAAGTATTAGAATATTTTGTGAGGAGGGGCTATTCCTATCCATGGTCTTACACTTCACTCACAAAGAGAACACCAATGAGGTGGAAATAATTATGGGAATAATTAAAATGATGTTTTAATTTGGTAATTTATGAGGAGAGCCTAGTCTTATCCATTGTCTTACATTTCAACACACAATGGAACACCAATGAGGTGAATGGTAATAAGGATAAAAATAAGGATATGTTTTATTATGGTAATTTATGAGGAGAGCCTGGTCATATCCATGGTCTTACATTGAAACTCACAAAGGTAAAATCTAGGGGGAATGATCATTTAACAAAAAAATATTTCTCAAGGGGAAATATTTGGATTGTTGTAATGAAAGAGGGAATGTAGAAAGCATGACATATGATTCTATGAGAAGACCTTAAGAAACATGAGGCATACTAGGTATAAAGTAGATATACTAATATTCAAGTGACCATCCAAATACAAAGGATACTTACTCACAATAAGCACAAAGTTGTATATGCAAATAAGTGATATACTAAGATCAACTCATGAAGGTTATATGAACAAGAAAAGTAAATTGGGCATACCTTCCCACAACATGTTCCTTGTTCTTTAGGACATCTTACAAAGTTGTTGATCTACTATGAAAATTGGGTACTTGTGTGAGAAAGTAGGTAATACTTATAGATTTTTTTTGTTCTCTTATCCCAATCTACTGGCCTACCTCACCTCAATGGACCTTGGATCTATCATGAAGCCAATTTGAAGTTTGAGCTTCAATTAAGAATAGGATATGTGCTATGAATCACATCTTTTGATGTGATTAAAATTTTGAATTTGTGTGTTGCATTTTGAATCATTGAATTTTGTTTAAAGGGTAAGTGCACAAAATTGGGGGATAAAAAAGGGCCTACTCATGGACATAATTTTTCTACAATTTCTAAAATTTAAACTTCTATAGATAATTTGAGATGGCTACACTCAATTTGAAGATGGTATAAAAACATAAATTATATAATTTCAAGTTTAATTTCCAAAAAAATATTTTTTTTGAAAAATGGTTGAGTATAAATAGGCAAAACATTTAAAATTTGAAGAGGACCTCCTATTTTTTAAAGAAAATATAGTAGATAGATGGCCATGCGGCCCACCATTTTTTGAGCATCATTAAATATTGTTTAAAACCCTTTGGTGAATATTTAGATAATATATTCTAATGTGTTACAAATTTTATTTTTATATTTTTTAAATGAATATATATATATATATATATATATATATATATATATATATATATATATATATATATATATATATATATATTAAGTAGATCCTAAAAACTGATGAAAAATGGATAGTCGACTATGCGGCCCACCCTAGATACCTAAAAAAAAATTGATCTTTTTTAATGTGTGTAGAATTAGGCCTAATTTGTTTTGTACTTGGATCAATAAAAAAAAATTAGATAAACATGAAAAGGCATGTATAGGGGTGGCATGTACTGGCCTAAAAAAGGTGTAGTTAGAAATAAATATAGTTTGAACCCTTAAATATCACAAAAATTATAAAAATCATATATTCAGAAAGAGGAAAATATGATCATCTTGATGGTAATAATTTTTTGAATTTTGATGTTGAAATCCATAACGTATTTTATGATTGAAGTTAAAATTTATTGGTTTTTTGTAAAACTTTCAATTTTGGTTGTAGATGCATAGTCACAAGCCCTTGGCTCAGAAATGCAAGTTATTTCTGAGCCTAAAGGCTCAAATTTTAATTCAAATTCAAATAACATGTATGCATTATACAATGTGTACTCATTATTTTTTAATAAGACCATAACCATCTCCAAAATAATGTGGGAGTTGCACATGAAGACAAATTTGGCTAGAAGCTTATATTTACTACTCTAAATGTTAAGTATAAGAAAATAAATGTAAACTTATACAATATAAATTTAAACTTATACTTTAAATTTATTTTAGTAAATATAATAAATTAGGGTCACTTAGCATATGATATATTTGGTCTCATATTTATGCACCTTACGATGTGGAAAATAGTTTTAAAAAATCCAATCAAGTCAGTACTCAGGTATTTTTAGGGTTTAAGTATTAAACCTAGGGATTCTAGGACATAAATTTTGAAATTGATATACATTTTTATTAAACATTTAGTCATTTTTTAGGCTTTTATGTGTTCTAGATTGATTCTTGACATTTATAAGAGTCTTAGGTTTGTCAAAATTGAAGTTTAGAAAACTACTCACTTTGAAATTGATGCAAAGTGATATGATTGGGGTAACATAGGTCATATTGATAACCTGCACATATAAAACAACCACTTTTTGTTAATTTCACTTTTTCATCATCCCTCCCTTATCCCTAATCACGTCTTACTCATTTATCATCACCCCTAATCACTCTTTCATCATTATTAATTATCCCTAATTACTCCCTCATTGACCCTCATTGTCCTTAATCATCTCTAATCACTCCCTCATGATCATTGATTACTCCTTCATTGACCCTCACTAGCTTCATCATCCCCAATCACTCAATCCTCATCCCCCAGCATTCCTCATTGACCCTTACCATCCCTCATCACCTTTAATCACTCTCTCATCATCCCTAATCACTCCCTCCTCATCCCTTATCACTCCCTTATTAGCCCTCACAATTCCTCATCATTTATATTTTATACATCATTGCCCCTAATCACTCCTTCATTTACCTTGACCATCCCTTATGATGAAGACCCCTATTGCATACACTACTTGTCCAAGCTCTCTGCCAATATCCACCTACCTTTCACTTGATATTTTCTTTCTTGATCTCTATCTTTGGATCTTGCATACATTTAAAATTCACATATAAATTTTATTCATTTAATTTACTCTCCACCATTCTCTATTTTGTCTCACTAAACTCTTCATTATATTATCCTCACTCAATGTATTCAATCTCTCTTACTTTGAGACTATCCCCCTTACTAGTCTTTATACTTTATAACAACTTGGATCAAATATTGTATCTAGTTCCTTAGGCTTTAATAGGGATATGAAAAACTTAATTCCACTTGTTTGAGTCCTCTCTAACTTTTTCCTAACCCTACTTAACTTCTCAATGCAGTCCTCATATCATACACTACCTCTTACTCTATCATAGACTCTTCTTGTAACCTTTTTTGGGCTAATTTCCTTGGTACGGTCCTACACAGACTCAAATAATTAAAAAAACCTCATTTATGGATACCCTTTAATTTATCCCATATATTCACAAAGTTATAATGTTTTTTTCAACTATTTGATAACTTCTTTTGGCTCTTTATGCTCTCATAGGTTCCCTTCTACCCTATTTACCACACAATCCTCCCCCATCTATACTTATCCATACTTATACAAATTAAAAACACTATATTGTATTTTTCATGTTTAACTCAATTTTTTTTAACAAATATAATTAATAATTGATGGTTACAACTCCTAAAAACTCATTTTGAAAGTAGAAACCCTAATATAGGGTTTGGACTGGTTTTAAAGACGTGAGAAGGGTCAAAATGAGATTTAAATATTCCAAAAGAATTTAAAGTGACTTTGACTATTTTATTAGGTCTTATTTGACCCTACACACATTTTCCTAGTGTTATATTTACATTTTAAAGCTACATTAGATTGATTTAACCAAATTTGAATAGATTGTGTACTTAGTCACATGTCTGTAGTAATCTGAGAAGAGGTTATTTTTTCTAATTCATTCCAAAAAGGGTTATAAACCATCATAAAGGTTGAAAATACTTTTAAAAATGTTTACATAATTTAAAAAATCAATTACTTCCATTTATAACACTCTATTTTCCAATTTCCATAAATACCACTTTGATTGTGTTAAGTTTCTTGATGACTATAAGACTGTGTTAGTTTTATTTTTGCTCATCCAAATATATGAAAGCTAATTGAAAGACTATAAGACTTCATTATCATATTATAATCAACTCACCAACATATACATTTTAATTTTTACTCCAATACATGAATATACCTTCTCACAAAGATGTATACTCAAAACTTTTACTCACAGAAGATAGGGTTGTGTTATTCAACACAAAATGTCCTTAGCAGAATAATAACATACAATGTTTAAAGAATATTAAGGAATTTTTATTTAAATTTAATAATTACTAATACATTACAAAATCCCATCAAACATAATCTCCTCTTCCACTTTATTCTAAACTTCACTCAGATTTCAAGGCATAGTTTATAAAAGCACAGGGTATAAAATTTGTAATTTGAAGATTCAAAATATTTGAAACTCAAATTAAAAATTTTATAATCACCATAAAATAAAAGGTATTTTAAACTTACCACTCACACCAATATCACAACTAATTTGGTACTAATCATGTTTCATGATCATGCACACTGTCAACTATCTTAGCATATATTCAAGAAGATGAAGAGACTATTTGCTTTCTTGTTTGAAAATAATCAAAACTTGTTTTCATTCACTTGTTTGGGGTTATTTAAATTAATAATTTTTAATCCTACCCACTCTAACTCTATTGAATCTAAATTTAATAAAAAACAAGACATTGACAAGACTCTTATTACCAAATAACCATCAACTAAATTCTAACTTCTTTTGTACATTGAGAGTGTCCTCAACTAACTCAAATACTAACATATTTATCAAATATGAGTTTAGGTATATGTGTTTTAACATCATAAAATACTCACTAAATTATAACCACAACAAATTCAATGTTGTAATTATTGAAACAAGATTTAAGTCTCTATTAAAGTTTAAAAATTCAAATGAAAGATTTGGTAAGAAAGTCCAATAGAAGTGTAATTTAAAATTAACACAAAACTATAAACTTAGAAAGACTCATATAGACTTATTATGACCTTGAACACCTTCTAAAGACTCAAAACATGTAAACTAGATCACTATTTACATTGGGTAGTGATGTTCCTACATCACCTCATCATCCCTAATCACTTCTTCATCATACCTCATCATCTCTAATCACTCATTCCTCATCCCTCATCTCCCTTAATCTCTCCCTCATTAATCCTCACTGCCACTCATCATCCCTTATTACTCCCTCATCCTCCCTAATCACTCCCTTATCAACCCTCACCATACCTCATTATCCCTATTGACTCCCTCATCATATTTACTCAATTCTTCCTCATCCCTCATCATCCTTAATCAATCCATCCAATACCTTGATGGTATTATTTTTTTGGGGTTTAAAAATTTTAGGAGCTACAAGTGGAGAGTTGAGTGCTATCATAAAATATAAAACATGGTGATCAAAAATGATGTGGAGGAAAATTTGAAACATAAATATTTAACACCTATGAAAAAATATGGGCCTATTAGAAATTATGTAATTCACAATAGAAAATCTACCATAAAAAGATAATCAAGTAAAATCACCATAGCACCAAAAATGGGTAGTAAATACATGAGGATCACCAAGCTATGTGATTTCTTGAAATCAATCAATTGATTTCCATATGAAGACATTTGATCTAAATAATTACATTGAAGGCCTTCTATTTATATGTCTATTGATTGAGTCATCATACTAGAGATTTGAAAATAATATTCAAATTATTATAACAATTAGTCCAAGATTGAAAAGTGGTTCTTAATTCATAACTTTAATATTCAATCTAATGAAGAGTGTCAAACTATGAGCTCTATACTTGCACATATCGAGAAGTGGGTAAAAGTTATCTAGAACTATAAAAAGGTAAGTATATAATATATTATGAACCTAATGATATGTTTGGTATAAAAACTATCTATACTTCCCCCAACAAGAAATTATATAAAGTAAAAACATTATTTCATTAAGAAAATGTAGATCAATGGTGAGCTAATACCTTTATCATTTCCAATGAAATTTAGAAGAATTTAATTTCTCCTAAATCATATTTTCAAAAATTGAAATTGAAATTTATACATCATCCATAACCATATGCTAGTGTATGGTCTAATGTAGGCCTTGAGAAATGGATAACCTAGTAATGTCACTTGGTGTACAAAATTGAACTTTTTAAAGATGCAATCTTTTGTGACATCTCACCATTAGAGGTGTGTGATGTTTTACATGTGGTCAGCCATATATTTACCATTGAGATGTATTATATGAATTAAATCCTTGAAATGTTGTGATAGATTTTCATGATCTGAAATACCATTTATCATATTTAGTTCATAAGCTTTCAATCATTAGTGCTAGGAAGTGTAAGAATATTATCAGTTCTAGTAATAAGTATACTCTTAATGGTAAGAATTAAATGTAATAACATAATTATGCCACCATATCATAGTGTTTTTAATCCAATAATAACAAAGATAAAATAATTGAACCATAAACTAGATGAATACAAGGATATGTTTTAGTCACCTAAATAAGTTCCTACATATTGTACACTAAACAATAATATTGATTTTATCCCTTAACTACATCTACCTCAAACCTCTTTATACAACATATCATTTCTAGATAATGAATGGATCAAGTGGTAGATCCATGAAATCATGGATAATGGACACATTATGCCCAAATCATTATCTTATAGAAGCCCAATTTTGTGTACCAAAGTTGTGAATCAATTAAAAAAATCTTAACAAGATTAAAGTGAAAAACTATTATCCTCATTTAAATATTAAGGATTTTTCTTACATATCCATGGTGTATAATTCTTTTCCAAAATTGATCTTAATTTTGGTTATCATCATATTCATGTTAAACCTCTAGACATTTGGAATATAGTCTCAAAAACAGAGGAAGGATTGATTAACTAGTTGGTTATGCCTTTTAGGTTAACTCGTATAATGAATTAATTAATTTCAATATGTTAAATGAAATCCTCAAGACCTTTACCTATGCCATTTTTTAATCTACCTTTTTGACATATTAATCTTTAGAAAGCATGGGATGAACATCTACACCATGCTGAATAGTGTTTCACATTTTGTAGAAACATATTTTTATGATAACATGAATACATGTTCATTTTTAATGTAAGAGATAAAATATTTGGGACACATTACAAAAAAAGGAGTGCATGTGTGAACCTAACCAAGATTCAAGTCATAAAATAATGGTAAACACTAAATAACTTTGCATCTGATTAAGATCTACTTAGAATTAAAAAATTATACAAGAGATTTATGTTTAATTTTTATATTTTGAACCAAAATACAAAAGGTGGAACCAAATAAAGTTTCAATTAGTAAGATTCAAAACAAATATAATTCTATGAACTAAAATTTAGACTCTATTTTATGTTAGTACTTATGTTATTTGACTATAAATTTGGAAGATCATCCAATTCATTGAGTAATAAAATTGACTATTATAAATGGTGACAACATAAGTCATAGAAATGAGATTATAATTGATTATACAACATATGATTGGAATAAAAGATATATTTAGATTATATACTTATGTCATATGATGAGGGAATGATTAGGGATGATAAGCAATGGTGAGAGTTAATGATGGAGTGACAAGTGTCAGGATCCTACTGCCCACTAAGGGCACACTTGATTACCTTTATATTAGCAACTAAACACGAAATTTAACCAGAATGAATAAGTAACTAGAAATATGAAACAACACAAGATATGAGAGACAATACACAATCTTGTCTTAAATACTCATTCAGAAGAAAATACAATAAAGAAGATGCCACACTTCTTCTCACACCTCTAGAGCTCCCACACTTCTAGGGTTCACCTATAATTCTCCTTCAACACTTCACTCTCTCATCATGGTCACAACAATCAACTCAAATACAGAGTTGTTGTTCACCTACCAGTCAGTAACAACGCTGCCAGTACACCAAGTACACAACCATACTCCCAATAGATCATCCCTTTTCTTACTTCCACCTGCAAGTCAACAGACCTTACTTACCATGTAGATATCTCTACACCCTGAATAACCCTTGTCCTTGCCTCACCAAGTCCTCATGATTCTTTAACCAGTACCATGGTGGATCTCCTAGTAGAACTTGCACAACCTACAACTCTCCCTGATCATACACACTCAACACCCCTTTAGAACTAAGAGGAGCTACTCTTGCTCTCTCTACAAGCACAATGGCTTTCTAGCACACTTTTTGCCCATGAGTCTATTATATAGATCTCATGCATAAAATAATTAGACTTTCTTAATTACAATAATTAGACTCACAACTCTAAGACCAAAAATAGTCTTTACATGCAAACTGCCTATCCAAAAATAGACCAGTCCAAAACCCACATGCAAACTACACACACACACAGGTTACCGACATCGGCTCCTTCCTGATCGATGTTAGCCAACTTATAATCGATGTCGGTTGCTTTTGCATTGTAATATGATCGATGTCAGTTGCCCTGCAACTTGTTCTACAACTCAGCAACCTCCCAACAACCTCCTTCCCTGTTTGCATTAGTGAAGCTTTTAGCTCCACAACTTAACAATTTCTCACTTGGAGATAAATAGCTACACTATACATGTACCTGTACACTGTCTAATTTGTTTCCTAGCTTGTATCCCTCTTCAAGCTCAATCTTGAAGACCAACCACCACACAACCTGTGGTGCACCTCCTGTCATCCAAATAACCTGCCACATCTGAACCTACAACTCCATGTAATGAAGACCTTGACCCTGTGTAGCATGAATCCCTGCTGCTGGTCCCTCTCAAATAATTGAGAATCCACTAAATTGCCCTCCAGTGCTCCTTCCATGAATTGGCTATGAACTCTCTAATAACTCCCACTGCTTGGGAAAACTCAGGTCTACACCAGACCTCATGTGATTTCAAACACTATTCTAAGCTCAGTTTGAACTATCTAGCCCTTAGTGTGCTTACCGATTCTACATCCTGCATCTTGAACCTTGCCAACACCTTCTTCACATCAGCTCCCACTGGAGATCAACCTTTGATCTTCTATCTCTCTTACGCTAAAGAATTTCATTGCTCCCAAATTCTTCATGACATACCTCTGAACTAACTTTACCTTTAGCTCAAAAACTCCTTATATGTATGAACCTGCAACAAACATACCATCCACATACAGTAATAGGATAATGTTGCAACCATCATCCACCCTGGTAAGACAAACACAATAGTTACACTGACATTGACTAAAGCCCTGCTTTGTCATCCACTTGTCAAAACCTGTACCACTATCCTGCAGCTTCCTCAAGACCATGTACCTTGGCCTTCCATCTCACGTATCCATCCACTCTCTTATTTAACCTAGGAATCTATTCATATTTTAGTGCTTTTATCCCTGCTAAAAACTCTACCAAATCTCCTGCTTGGTTCTCTTCCAAAGAATTCATGCCATGCTCCCACTGTTTCCTAGATTTTACCTGCATTACCTCTTCATGTCTTCCTAATTATTGACCATCAGTAAGCAACAAGTAAGAAGGTGAACAATGAATATGAGGTCCACTTACCCTTTCAGTCCTCAATATGAGCATTTGAGACTCCTTGATAGCTTGCTATCTGCCCAACATGTATTTCAGTGACCGATCTCGGCCATCTCCCAATCTGCACCTGACTGATGTCGATTCCCTGTGACTGACCCTTACTACTAACATTGGTTTCCACTAACCGATGTCGGTGTTCCTATTGCTGACATCGGTTACTGTCTAACCAATGTCAGTCTTAACCTGCCTGACACCACTGACTCTACTGATCTGCACATGACTGACATTGGTGTCTGTCTGTTCGATGTCAATTCTTCCTAATCGATGTCGGTACCTATGTTTTCCTATGAGTGATGAATTTTTACCCATGAGCTCTCCTTGGATCAAAACCCTATCCAAATTAACACAGCCTTGCTCAGAATAATTCAATCCCCTCAGTTGATCTCTGTCTGTCATCTCCTCCATGAACACCAAGGCTTTCTAGTTCTTAAGTTTGTCAAAGATATCTATCTTCCACTTAAGAACATGCATTCCCTTCTTACATATGTAACCAAGCCTACAAAGCCACATCTCTACAATAGAAGGTGAATCAGTAATATAAGTAGATAGATAAAGGACACCTACTTTCTTACCACCGTCTAATTCAAGTGCATCCACTGTGAGAGTTACTATGCATCTCTCATCACCTAACTTTTCTGAAGAAATTAGACTCATCTCCAAGACTGGAGCCTGCATGACCTCATTCAACACCCGTGTGTTATCTGTCTATAATTTTAGCTTCACTTCCCCTTTGCCAACCATTTGACAAGGCTCACCAGCTCCTAAATAAATTTCTCCAAAGTCTCCAAAGACATACCCATGAAAAGATGCTCTATTTCAGGCTGCATGGAAAGAGGCAACAAAATCTATAGACCAAGATTCTACTTTATCCAGAGCAACCTATGTAACAACACCTACAGCATCTACTTCTACATGCTAATCTTCTATCGACCAACAATCTTCCTTTACCTGCTCTTTCTTTCCATCAATCTGACCATTCGTGCTATTCAATCTCCATTCATAGCTTACTTTCTTCTGCCATTGCTATACTCCCACTTAATCTAAAACCCCTGAGAGTAACTTGTAATCAACAAACACTAACTAGATCTGAACCACCTGTTAGTCAACCCAACCAAAAGCTCTGATACCAACTTGTCAAGCACCTAAAACAATAAACATGCTCTGATACCAACTATCAGGATCCTACTGCCCACTAAGGGCACACTTGATTACCTTTGTATTAGCAACTAAACATGAAATTTAACTAGAATGAATAAGTAACTAGAAATATGAAACAACACAAGATATGAAAGACAATACACAATCTTGTATTAAATACTCATTCAGAAGAAAATACAATAAAGAAAATGCCAAACTTCTTCTTCCCACACCTCCAGAGCTCCCACACTTCTAGGGTTCACCTGTAATTCTCCTTCAACACTTCACTCTCTCATCACGGTCACAACAATCAACTCAAACATAGAGTTGTTGTTCACCTCCACCAGTTAGTAACAATGCTGCTAGTATACCAAGTACACAACCGTACTCCAAGTAGATCTTCCCTTCTCTTGATGCCACCTGCAAGTCAACAGACCTTACTTACCATGTAGATATCTTTACACCTTGAAAAACCCTTGTCCTTGCCTCATCAAGTCCTCATGATTCTTTAACCAGTACCCTGGTGGATCTCCTAGTAGAACTTGCACAACCTGTAACTCTCCCTGATCATACACACTCAGCACCCCTTTGAAACTAGGAGGAGCTACTCTTGCTCTCTCTACAAGCACAATGGCTTTCTAGCACACTTTTATAATACAGCCCATGAGTCTATTATATATATCTCATGCATACAATAATTATACTTTCTTAATTACAATAATTAGACTCGCAACTCTAAGACCAAAAATAGTCTTTACATGTAAATTGCCTGTCCAAAAATAGACCAGTCTGGAACCTGCATGCAAACTGCATGCACACATAGGTTGCCGACATCGGCTCCTTCCTGACCGATGTAAGCCAACTTATAACCGATGTCGGTTACTTTTGCACTATACTATGACCGACGTCGGTTGATCAGACCAACATCGGTTGCCCTGTAACTTGTTCTGCAACTCAGCAACCTCCCAGCAACCTCCTTCCCTATTTGCATCAGTGAAGCTTTTAGCTCCACAACCTAACAACAAGGGATGGTGAGGGTCAATGAGGGAGTGATTAGTGATGATGAGGGATGGATAAAGATTGATTAGGGATTATGAGGGATGAGGAGTGTTGGGGGATCAAACCAACAATAGATTACAATTGTGACAGCAATAAATGCAGAATTAAATCAGATTGACAAGTAATTAGAATGATAATAGCAAGAACAAGAGATACAAGAAAACACCCTAAAAACTTGTATTAACAAACTCTTTACAAAAAGAATACAATTAAAGAAAGCTTCTTTCTTCCACACCTCTCCTAGATGTATAGATCTCTCAATAGATCTCTATTCCTCAAGAGCTATCTCTCTCAAGAACAATCAACTCCAACAAGCCTGGATTGATTCAATTCTGTACTGTTCTTCAACATTCAATAATGTCTACAACTTTACATTGCCTTACATAATTATGAGCTAAGAAGATCTATCCTAATATAGAATTAGGAGACTTGAGCATGTACTTCCAACAAACAGTTAAACCACTTAAGCAAGTGCTCTAAAAATAGTAATGCTAATAATAGAGATGCGAGCTTGAGCCTCCAACTCAAACTTATCATGCAAACACTTACTTCTGTCCATAGAAATAGCTTTTTGGACACACAAGTAATCGACATCGGTTCCTGCTGCTTGTCTATGACCGCCATCGGTTGATTCTCTGCCGACGTCGGCGTCTCTGCAACTACCTGTGACCGATGTCGGTCGCTCCTGATCGACACCGGTGTCTGTGTAGACCCGAACCTGATAATGAATGCTCCTTGGTGAAGTTTTTAGCTCCACACCCTAACAATCTCCCACTTGGAGATAAACAGCTGCACCAGTACCTGTACAGCAACATCTTCTAGTTCCACCATCTTCAACTCAATCATGAAGACCAATAGAAGTTGAATGAAGATTCAACTTCTCCTTTATAACCGGCTTGGTTAACATATCAACAAGATTCCTATCTGTATGGATCTTCTCCAGCTTCAACTCACCATCTTCCAATACCTGTCATATGAAGTGATACCTTAGCTGTATGTGCTTTGTTCTTAAATGAAAGGCTGAATTCTTAGCCAAATGGATTGCACTCTGACTATCACTATACAATCTGCAACTCTCATGCTCCCTACCAAGCTCATCCATGAACTGTGTCATCCATATCATTTCCTTGCTAGCTTCTGTGGCTGCAATATACTCTGCTTTTGTAGTTGACAAGGCAACAACCTTCTGCAACTTAGATATCCAGCTAACCGCCATTCCACCTACAGTAAATACATAACCTGTAGTGCTCCTCCTACCATCCAAATCACCTGCCATATCTGAATCTACATAACCATGTAGAGAAGTATCTAAACCTCCATAGCATAAGTGCCTACTGCTGGTTCCTTTCAGATATCTAAGGATCCACTGAACTGCTTTCCAATGTTCCTTACCTGAATTGGCCATATACTTACAACTCCCACTGCTTGAGCAATATCCGGTCTAGTACACACCATTGCATACATCAAACTCCCTACTGTGGAAGAATATGGAACCTTACTCATGTACTCTACCTCATCATATGAATTAGGACATTGTTCTTTACTCAACTTAAAATGTCCAGCCAAAGGTGTGCTTACTGGTTTAACATCCTGCATATTGAACCGTTTTAACACCTTGTCCACATAATCTTCTTGAGACAATATCAACTTGTAATTTTTCCTATCTCTTTTAATGCTCATGCCAAGGATTTTATTTGCTTCTCCCAAATCCTTCATAGCAAACGTTTGAGCTAATTTTACCTTAAGCTCTGAGATATCCTGCATGTGAGACCCTGCAACCAGCATGTCATCTACATACAACAATAGAATAATATATCTACCATTATCAAATCTCTTAAAATACACACAATGGTCTGATTGACACCTACTGTAGCCATGCTCAGTCATAAGCCTGTCAAATTTTAAGTACCATTGCCTAGGAGCTTGCTTGAGGCCATACAAGCTTTTCTTTAACCTGCACACAAACTTCTCCTTACCCTTGACCTCGAATCCTTCTGGCTGTTCCATATAGATTTCCTCATCCAAATCTCCATGAAGAAACGCTGTCTTAACATCTAGCTGCTCAAGATGCAAATCCTCAAAAGCAACCAAAGACAAAACAACCCTTATTGAAGTCATTTTAACAACAGGAGAAAAAATCTCACCAAAGTCAATACCTGGCTTTTGTGCAAATCCTTTTACCACTAATCTGGCCTTATATTGCATCTGTCCATTCTCACCTTCCTTCAACCTGTAGGTCCATATATTCTTAAGTGTTCTCTTACCAGCTGACAATTCAACCAAATCCCATGTTTGGTTCTCTCTTAAGGACTCCAACTCCTCAACCATGCCACGCTCCCACTCACTCTTGGACTCCACCTATATTGCTTCTTCAAAACTCTCTGGTTCTCCACCATCAGTTAGTAATAAATAAAATAAAGAAGGAGAATATCTAATTGGAGGCTTACTCACCCTTTCTGACCTCCTGATGGGTGTCTGAGACTCGTCCACAACATGCTGTCCACCCAAATTTTCTGACAGTGACCGACCTCGGTCACCTGAAGACCTATTACTGGCCGACATCGGTTCTACCTGACCGACCTCGGTACCTGTACGGCCGACGTCGGTCTCTGTATGGCTGACGCTAGTTTTTGTCCTGTCGACGCCGGTTCCTAACCTGCCAACGTCAGTCTCTGTGTTTTCTTGTAAGTGATTATTATTTTTTCTCGTGAGCTCATCTTGGACTTTTACCTCATCTAATTAACCATTTCTCTACTCAGATTGATTTAACTTCCTTAGCTGATCACAATACATCACTCTTTCATTGAAAACAACATCACGGCTCTTGATTACCTTGTTAGTTTCTAGATTCCACAATCTGTAACCAAAATCATCTGAGCCATAGCCAATAAACGTGCATCTCATAGACTTAGCATCAAGCTTCTTTCTATTTTCCTTATCTATATGCACAAAGGCTTCACAACCAAAAACTTTGAGATATGAGAGATTAACCTTTTTATCTGTCCATGCCTCTTTTGGAATACCACCATCCAGAGCTATAGAGGGTCCTCTGTTAATCAGGTACACTGCAGTGTCAACAGCTTGTGCCCAAAACTATAAGGGCAAACCGGCATGCAATCTCATACATCTTGCACGCTCCATTATTATCCTGTTCATCCTTTCAGCAATACCATTCTGCTGAGGTGTCCTTGGAACCATCCTTTGCCTACAGATTCCATGCATGTAACAATAATCTCTGAACTTATGACTGCAGAACTCACCGCCATTGTCTGATCTCAGGCACTTTAATCTTTTACCTGTTTCATTCTCAACCATAGCTTTCCAAACTTTAAAAGTATCAAATACATCAGATTTATTTCTAATACAATAGATCCATACCTTCTTTGTGGCATCATCTATGAAAGATACATAGTACTGTGATCCTCCAATGGAAGCAACCTGAGCTGGTCCCCACACGTCTGTGTGAACAAGCTCCAACTTGTGCCTCTTCTTAGTAGACCCAGTTTTGAGAAAACTAACCCTTTTCTGTTTTCCAAATACACAGTGCTCATAAAACTCTAGATCTATGCCTTTTAAATTTGAAAGCATACCTTTATACTTAAGAATTGACATCCCCTTCTCACTCATGTGGCGAAGCCTTGAGTGCCACAATTTAGCATCCACATCTGAAGTAGATAATACAGAAGGAGATTTGTTAGTAACACAATTACACAAATAGAGAGTACCTTCTCTCTTACCTCTGGCCATAACAAGTGCACCCTTGGTCACCTTCCAAGATTCTGCTGTGAGAGTTACTGTACAACCCTCATCCCCTAACTTTCTTGCAAAAATCAAATTTCTCTTCAAGCTAGGAACATGCATCACGTCTCTCAACACCCATGTGTTTCTATTCTGCATCTTCAGCTGCACTTTACCTTTGCCAATTATTTTATAGGGTTCATCATCCCCTAGATACACTATTCCAAAATCTCCATGGATATAGTCATTGAAATATTCCCTGTTAGGAGTAGCATGAAAAGATGCACCAGAATCTAATACCCAAGATTCTATATTATTATGCAGAGAGAAAATTAAAGCATCCTGTGCAATACCTGCAATCTTGGCTTCTTCCTTTCCTTCGTGCTGGTTGTCCTCCTTAGGCTTTGACCAATAATCTCTGCTTATGTGCCCCATCTTTCCACAATTCCAGCATTGTGGCTTCCTGCCATTTCTAGATTTAGATATGCCTTTCCCCTTTGATTTGGATCTTGCTCTGCCTTTCTTGCTCTTCTCTTTCTGCCTTCCCCTACTCTCAAAACTTAAAGCATTCCCGGATGCCTCTTCTATGCTTTTCCTGCATATTTCCTCATTCAAGATAACACTAACAACATCCTCTACTTTCAAAATATTTGATGCAGATGCAGTATTACTTACTGCCATTACTAAGCCATGCCAGCTTTTAGGCAAAGAACATAATATCAAAAGAGCTTTTATCTCATCATCAAACACTATATTCACTGAACTTAATTGATTCACAATACCATTAAAATCATTTAGATGAGTAGAAATAGATCCACCTTCATTCATATGCAAATTAAATAACTGCTTCATAAGATATACCTTATTGGAAGCTGAGGGTTTTTCATACAAATTTGCTAACGTAGTCATCAACTCTACCGTAGACTTTGCCTATGATAAATTGAATATCACAGTGGATGCTAGACTCAGTCTTATAGAACCCAGAGCCTTTCTATCAAGAACTTCCCATTCTTCATCCTCCATGTCTTTGGGCTTCTTTGCAATACCTCCTAACGGTAAGTAGAGATCTTTCTGATACAGATAGTCCTCTATCTGCATTCTCCAGTGTTGGTAATTTTTGCCATTGAACTTTTCCATTCTCAATTTACTTTCATCTGCCATTGCTTCTCCCACTCAAACAGAAATCCCTGCAGAAACTCCTATGAGAACCTGTAATCAATACTAACTACACAGATCTAAACCACCTGTTAGTGAACCTGAACTTTGATACCAATTATCAAGATCTGAACCTGTAACCAAGGCTCTGATACCACTTGTTGGGGGATCATACCAACAATAGATTACAATTGTGACAGCAATAAACACAGAATTAAATCAGATTGACAAGTAATTAGAATGATAATAGCAAGAACAAGAGATACAAGAAAACACCCTGAAAACTTGTATTAACAAACTCTTTACAAAAAGAATACAATTGAAGAAAGCTTCTTTCTTCCACACCTCTCCTAGATGTATAGATCTCTCAATAGATCTCTATTCCTCAAGAGCTATCTCTCTCAAGAACAATCAACTCTAACAAGCCTGGATTGATTCAATTCTGTATTGTTCTTCAACATTCAACAATGTCTACAACTTTACATTGCCTTACATAATTATGAGCTAAGAAGATCTATCCTAATATAGAATTAGGAGACTTGAGCATGTACTTCCAACAAAAAGTTAAACCACTTAAACAAGGGCTCTAAAAATAGTAATGCTAATAATAGAGATGCGAGCTTGAGTCTCCAACTCAAACTTATCATGCAAACACTTGCTTCTATCCATGAAAATAGCTTTTTGGACACGTAGGTAACCGACGTCGGTTCCTGCTGCTTGTCTGTGACCGCCATCGACCGATTCTCTACCGATGTCGACATCTCTGCAACTGCTTGTGACCGACGTCAGTCGCTCCTGACCGATGCTGGTGTCTGTTTAGACCCGAACCTGATAATGAATGCTCTTTGGTGAAGTTTTTAGCTCCACACCCTAACAAGGAGGGAGTGATTAGGGATGATAAGGAATGGTGATAATCAATGAAGGAGTGATTATATATTATAATCCCAAGTGATTAGAGATGATGAGAGACAATGAAGGTCAATAAGGGAGTGATTAGGGATGAGGAGGGATGAATAAGGATGAGTAAGCAATTAGGTATGATGAGGGATGAGAAAAGAGTGATTATGGATGATGAAGGATGGAGGAGTGATTAGGGATGATGAGTGATAGTGAGAGTCAATGGAAGAGTGATTATAGATGATAAGAGAGTGATTAGAGATGACTAGAGATAATGAGGGTCAATGAGGGAGTGATTAAGGACAATGAGGAATGACGAGAGAGTGATTAAGGGTAATGAGGATTGAGTAGTAAGTGATCAAGTATAAGGGAGGGATGATGAACAAGTGAAATTAATACAAAGTAGTTGTTAAATGTGTGTAGGTCATCAATATGACCTATACTACCCCAATCATACCACTTTGCATCAATTTCAAAGTGAGTGGTTTGAAAAATTCAATTTTGATAAACATAAGACTCCTAGAAGTGATAAGAATAAAATTGGAAGGCATAAAAACCTAAAAAATAACTATATGTTTACCAAAAATAGATATCAATTGTAGAAGTTATGTCCTAAAATCCCTAGGTTTAATACTTAGACCCTAAAAATGCCTAAGTACTGACCTGATTGGATTTTAAAAAAACTATTTTCCACATCATAAGGTGTGTAACATGAGACCAACTTTATTAGATGTTGAGTGACCCTAATTTATTATATTTACTAAAATATAATTTTAAAGTGTAAGTTTACATTTACATTTGTATAAGTTTACATTTATTTTTTTATACTTAACATTTAGAGTAGTAAATATAATCTTCTAGCCAAAGTTGCATTCATGTGCAACTCCCACATATTTATGGAGATGCTTTTAGTCTTATTACAAAACAATGCATACATGTTGTATAATACATTATATAACATGCTTGCATTATTTGAGTTTACACTAATGCTACCCATTATTCTTTTAAAAATAACTTGATTGTGTTATACAATAACATGATCGCATTATGGCTCAGTAATTACTAAGTCATAACTTAATAAATGAGATCACATTAATTAAATAACATGATCACATTATTTATTAATGTGATAGCGTTACCTAAAATTTCCATGGAATTATCCCCCAAATCCATGCACTTACCCTACATTATTTGGCTTTTAAATTTTTATGGATTTTGAGATTCCTCCTCCATATGAATTTGGAATAACCAACACGAGTGATAGAAGTGATACACATGAATGAGATTTGGAATTTGGTTTAAATGAGACTAAGTAACTAGAGATATGACTGACTAAACACTTAAAATGACCTATGAACTAGTATGTAATCTCAGTTTTAAACCATATTTATGCTTAGTATGTGAAAGGGGAATAAGGGAAGAATGAAAGATATAAAATAGAATAGTATATTGTTGTAGTACAATGAGAAGTCTTGTTTAGTAACTGGTCATATGGTATAGATAGAATACTAATGGAATCAACGTTATATAACCAAGTCACATTATTAATTATTTGATTTTTGTGTGGAATAAGATAGAAAATAATCATTGTAAAAGAAAAAGAATCCATGAAAGAAGTGATATTATAATCACAAGTGTTCATTCATGAAAATAATGATCAAAATCCATAAGAAAGGTGAAAGAGAATGAAACCATATAAAACATGTAAAGCATAATATAATGATCCATGTAGAATAGATAAGTGAAATAAAATTTGACACATAGTCAAGTGTATAAGAGATATAAAAATGGATCGCAAATCTAATCCAAATCATAATTAGAAAAATGTGTAAGAACACCATGACATGTTAAAAAATAATGATATATTTGACCACAAATTCTACATTTCTAGACCAATATCGAATGATTTATGCATTTATAACTTGGATAAATCCAACTAAAAATGGGTCATTTAAATCATAACCATCATCATATATGGGTGTATGCAAGTTAATGGTACATGCAGGAATGACTTTGTCATCAGAGGAAACATGATGGATAAAGTGTCTAGTTTTGGTTAAGATAATAGGCATGTCATTAGAAGGTGGTTAATGAGATTGAGGTTACAAATAAGGATAAAATTGGGTGATTATGTGAGGGGAAATATTAGAGGTTTTGATCTTGAGGCTTATCTCATCTAGCTCATCATCATTAGAGTCTAAGAGGTTAGGTGGAATTTTCCCAATTAATTCAGGGTGACCATTATAACCTTAAGGGGAATTGACTGGATAGTTGAAGAGTTGGGATTCATAAAATTGGACACTAGGTAGGGGTTCAAGAGTGGATATTTTAAAGACACCATGTTCTTAGAATTGTTCAAAATTAAAAGGGTTTATATATCCTTTAATATTGTATATAACTTTATTATGAGGGAATTTAATTCATTGGTATGCAAATGAAGCTATTGCTCTCATACAATGAGTCCAAGTTCGATTGAGTAAGATGTAAAAAAGTGTAAAGTTAAAGATCATAAATTTCACATGGATGTTGATAGGAGGAACAATAACGGGAGCCAAACACAACCTAGAGGATCCATTTACCATCTATCATATCCTTGACATGTACTACATGTAGATTTTAGGTTGCATTTAAAATATCCAAGTATCTTAATGAAGTCAAGGGAGGTAACATAAGTGCCTAAACCTTCATCAATTAAGGAATGATTAACTTAGATATCACCAATTTGGATGCTAATGAATAGAGGAAGATCATCTACATGAAGTAGCATCATGTCTTATAGGATGAGGATGAGGGACATTTATTTCAAAAAATAATTGCATTAGATAGTTTTTATGATGGGGAGAAGTTCTCATTAGTTCTAAGAAAGGTTTTTGAGATGGGAGATGAGAAAGTTATGTAATGAGATCCCATTAGTCATAACATATGGGAGGATTTTTAGAGATAGGTGCATAGTGTTGTAAGATTTATTAAGGAGGGTTGGAGGTACAATTAAATTTATATTGATAGTATATGGATGGTTTAGGTTGATTATAAATTGGTCGAGCTATTTTAAGTGATGTGGTAGTTGGTTGAAGAATTTCTTGTGGTTGGGTAGAATAAATACTATTGGAAGTTTAGGGTATGTTATCTTGTTGTGTGGATGTTGGGGGAAGAGTAGAAATGGTATGAGAGGTATAATCAAGTTGTGTGGTTGGAGGTGATGCTTGTATGGGTATAAGTTCCTCTTTCCCCAATTTCATTACATGGGATGGGGAAGTATCCTGAATGAGGTATAAATTTTGGGAGGTGTGATGCATAGGTGTTGGATTTGAATCAATAAAAATAACTAATATTCACATGTTATCATATCAACCATGTTTTATTCATTGGAAGTAAGGTCTATAAGAGTTTTAACATTGTTAGTATAAGGAGTAGGTTTTTTGATGTTATCTTGGTGGTTAGGAAGGGGATCTTTGTAGACATTAAGATGACCATTAGCTTGGTTAAAATTTGGTTTTTATTTTGTATTTCATGAATGTTAAAAGATATGTCATAAGTTTGTTTATGCTTTTGAATAATTATTTCATGATCAAAGTTAGGACCAGTTAAAAAACCATAGCAAGATTGCATAATTGTCTACAAGTCTCATGCAAATGGCCCCAAATGGCATGAAACCAATAAAATTTGTTTGGATCATACCATGATATCATAGGATGAGTGGGATCAAGATCTCATGATAGAGGTCTTGGAAGACATTTTTTAAGTTCTACTAGGGATAGTAGTTTGTGCACATTAGTGTGGTTAGGTTGAAAAAATGTGGGAGTGGGAGTGTTGTTAGTAGGGGGAGCATGCTACATGGTTTTGTTTGGAGAAATTACTTGGATGATATGAATAGTGTCATAGGTATCAGTAACACCATCATTAGTTGCATTATGATTTTTATTTTCGATGAGCATGTGAGTGCCCATTGTAGGTTGAGGTGGTTAAAATTTACACATGAAGAAGTATTGTCATTTGGCCTGGTTAAGATTCCAAGGTTTTTGGAGAGAGGGTCCTAAAATGATATTTTAATTTGGGGTATAGAGCATTAGTGAATAGGTGAAAAAGGTTTTCATCTGACATATTATGCTCAAATTTGTTAGACAATTTTTTCCATCATTTGATGAAGTCTTATTCTATTTTGGTTTTGAGTTGTTTGTAATTTATAAAGTGGGCTAATCTATTCTCAGTAAGTTCACTAGTTTGGAATTATTGGACTAGTGATTTGACCAAGTCTTCAATGATAGTGATAGAGTGGGTTTCTAATTTACTATAAAAATCTAAATAATCTCCTAAGAGTGTTTTAGCTAATAGTTTGGTAATGGTGAAGGTGTTAAGCTTAACCCAATCTTTATAAATGTTACAAAAAGTTTTTGAATGAAAAATGGGATTGGTGGATCCATTATAAGTGATGGTTGGTATGATACCTCCTATTTCAATGTTAGAAATTTTAGGTACTAGACATTCATTTTTTATATGTTTGATGGTTTTATTGATGAGTGGTGGTTGAGGTATAAGGTTGCCATGGGATTCCCTAAGGGGAGTGGGGGTATTAGAATTTTGTGCTCCCCATGAAACCCATTGAGGTTTATTTTGGGGATGAAAGACATGATTTTTCATCTACATCATTTTATTTACATTATTGGTTTGAAAGGTATGCATTTAAGTGTTTTTAATAAGAGTTGGTTAGTTTGAGTAGTATTTTGAATAGTGGATATAACATGTGATGCACTAATATTAGTATTAATAGATTAAGTTGTACTAAAAGTGTGGGATGAAGTAGTAGCATGCACTATGCTAGTGGCATGAGTAGCATTGGTATAGAAAATCAATAGTAGCATGGTTAAAGGTATGGGTATTTTGAAGAGGCCACTAGAAGTGGAGCCTACCATGTTGGTAGAAATACCTAACATGGAGGTTGAATAAGACATAGAAGATGATGCCATGGTATGGGAAGGAAAAATTATGGAGGGGAAAGGGGGAGATGCAAAGAATGTGGTTACACCAAATCCATGATAAAAGGTAGGGGAAGGTGAATGGGTTTATCCTATATGAGGACCCATCATGAGATTATAGATGGTTGTAGGATATTTTCCTCTATGTTGAGGGTATTAATTAATGAAAAAGAGAATTTAATTTGTGTTCTCTAAATCATGCTCATATTATAATGATAAAAAAGGGCTAAGTGTCAAGGATGAATGGGTAGGAATCCCATAGTTGGTAGTGTGAGTGGAAATATGGACATTACTTTGATCCATGGTGGGTGCCACAAGATGTGTCTTAGGGAACCTATTAGGGTTGTTAAAAATCATCATGTTTGATTGATTCAATTTGTATTTTCATCAAATAGTAAATTCATTATGAAGAAAGGAGATTAAAAACTTATGAAGAAATAAGGATTAATTGGTAAGATACAGAGATAAACCAATCAATAATGTCTTGTAAGATAGTAAAAAAATAGGATATAAAGGACACAATAGTGCAAGTTGATTATGTACTATAGATGGATAAATTGAATGAGTTTGGAAGACACACAGTTATATAGGTTGACTATGTATTGAAGATAAACAAAACAAGTAGCTTGTAAGAGACTGAGTCGACAACGTCGACTGTATTCTATAGACAAGGATTTTTTTTGTAATATAATAACTAATTAAATTAAATTTAACACACAAACAATTAGATCAAATGTGTTTTATCAATTTTAGCACACAACATAAACCTTATACCAACACTAGCTAGTACAAGTTTTGTAATACAAAATATAAAGATCAATGACAAAACAAAAAAACTAGAATTTCAATGCTAATATAAGTGGCCATTCTTGAATTTTTTAAAGTTATAATAAATTTTGAAATTAATGTGATAGGTATTTGGTTGTAAGAAATAAATATAAAATTAATATATGGATAGTTTTAGATAGTTTAGGTTGCGAGGGATTTGTATTGGTGATGGTACTGGCTTGGTATTGGGGTCTACCCCGTCACTTCATAATCCTATAATAATAAGGGTGTTGAGTGATTTTACAATATATACATCAATAACATATTTATACTTGGCTAGAAAACTATGTTGACTTCCCCCTTGGTGATGAAATCTAAGTAGGTAGACCTTGGGAAAAAATGTTTAATGTTTTTGGTGTTATATGATTTGGAAGTGTGTGAAAAAGAAAAATAGTGTGACTAAATGGGTAAATTAAAAACCTCATATTTATTCTATGTTTTTTACTCTAAGAAATAAAACATGAAAAATTAATTAATTACTAGTAAGATAGGTTAATTCCTTTATTTTTGAAGAGTATAGAGTTAGTTCAAGCAATACTGTATGTAAATAATACAGAATAGAGTTGATAGGGTTTTTACTGTCTATGGAAGAAAGATATAAAAGAACATAGTCAAATAGGTTGACTAAGTCTTTGAAATAGAAAATCAAGCTACAAAACTATGTCGACCTAGTCAACCCAGTTCATTGTAGGGTTAAAGTTTTATAGACTAAAAACTATGAAAATTAACACTGTAAATGAAAAATAGAAATAACTAAGGTAAGAATGAACCTGATAATTTTTTAAGATGATGAGTTTGCTATTTTTATGCTATATTTCTCAAATGATTATTTTTATTATACTAACAAAGTTGACTGGGTAGATGAAGTCTACAAAACTTGTATGTTAAAAATGACCTATGAATAGATTAAACTAGGTCAATTGGGTCTGCAAACCTGTGATTGAAAAAGAGAATTGAGTCAAGATAATTGATCCAATTACCTATTGTTGGATAAGACCTTCATAGAGAAATACAAATTTGATAGGAATGATTATGTGTTAACCCTACACATAGAATGTTAGATTGTATTGATAGGTTTGATATAATAATATAGAAATAAAAATATATAATAGATTATAATAAATGTATGCATGAAATAAAATCTACAAGGTTTAAATTTCACATCAGGTTCACCAGAATATATATAAGGGAAAGCGAAGCTAATCTACAAATCAATCCTAGCTCAAAAAAGATAAATCACACTTACCCTTCCACTTGTTGGTATATTTAGACAATCAAAGTCATGACCAAGATGGATCCACTAGACCTAACCAAGGGGTCCCTTACCATAATAATATCACCAAAGATATTTCCAAAGCATCTAGTCAAGAAACACCATGCGATAACCCTAGTTTGAACCTATGTTTTCTTATATCAGAAAATAAATAAAAAGTATATTAAAATCTAACCTAGTGCTCACCAATGATTGAGGCACAAAATAAGGGTAATAAACGTAAATTCAAACATGCATAGAAGATCTCTACTCAAGTCAATGTAGAGGAAATTCTAATGAATGAAGAGAGAAGCATATAAATTAATAAATGAAAATCTATCTACTTTAACAAAGAAGATCAAGAGTTAGGAATACTTACCTTTAAATACAAACCCACCAAGTCCCAATCTCTTCCTTGACCAAGGTGATTTGCAAGAGGTTGTTGTGGTATGTGGATAACAAGGATAGGTCAGATATAGGCTACACAACTTCTCTATGCATCCAAAAGACTTCTCCATAAGATAGGAGTTGTATCTCCTAATATAGTATTGAAACCTTAATCAATGATCCTCAATTATAATGGTGGGTAAATAAATGCACAAATAATAATGTTCTTCTTTGTATCTCTCTAAAAAATGGAAAAAAGGATGTGTATATATAGTTGGATCTAACCCTAAACCCTTCCAAAAGTTTTGCCAACAAAGTTAGCCCAATCAACCTTGTATAGTTAACTAATAAAATCAAGTTAGGTCCCAGAATGGGTTGGCCAAGGCCAACCTAGACCCATAACATTCTAATATATTTTAAGTATAGGTTCATCCTAGGCCAAATTTATTTGATAGAAGTCAAAAAGAGTTTTTGGCTTAGGTGGGGACTGTTTAAGGCAGTGAATTTATTGCATGAGTGTGTAAGGGAGGTGTAAAAACTTAGGGAAATTTAGAGAATAAGTTTGTGTTAGTTGTAAGTGGTGGTATAGGGGACAATAATTTTCCCAGCCCTTTCTTGGTGCACCCTTTAAGGCATGCACTCAGATATATTAAAACTTGACAAGTTCCTGTAAGAGAGAAAACATAAGTAATTGATAAAGTTTGAAAATATTATGTGTATACACTTCCTATGGATAGTTGACCACCATGTACATCTTTCACACCTAAGCACTTTTATAATTTTTGTGATAGCCCAACCATAATGTAGTGAATCATCAAACTTTTTGATATCATTTATAAGTACTTCATCATATTGTACCACCTTATCCTCCTAATACCAATGCGCAACCTCCAAATGAAATTATTGCATACATCCTAAGGAAATGGGAGAGTTATTATTTTTGGAATTATTTTCCTTATCATTCCATAGAGGAGTGTAGAATGTATCAATAACATATCAGTAGTTTTAAGAGGCAAGTGCATTAGGATCCTCTGCAAGAATCATATCATGTTAATAGAATGGATGAATTTTTTTCCTTACATCTATAATGTCCTCTCAAGTTTAAATATTTACTTCCACTTTATCATATTCACAATCAAAGGATCAAAATCCTCCTAATTATAACACACTTATTATCTTTATCAAGGCTATTCACAAGGTTTTTCTAGTGAAAATTTTAGAGAGAGTAAAATGAATAATGGTTAAGGAATTATATCAAATGTAAAATGAGATTAATTATGTGGTTGCCAATACACATAATGAGATTCTAAGTCATTTATGAGCAATCACATAATTACTATAAACTTTATATATTATCAAATCTTGGATATTATTTAATTATTTAGAATTTGATTATTTTTCACTCTTTACTTTTCCTCTATCATGTTCTTTACATTTATACACTTTACTTTTTATCACCTTATTTTATCTCCCTTTTGGGTTTATTTAGCCATTTCACTCATTTTGATTCTTTTGTAGCTTAGTTTTTATGATCTTTCCCTCATGGTTTCAATTGGACATTTCATCATTTTGGAATCTTTGGTATATTATTTTTAAAATTTATTAATCTTAGGTTTTTAAACCATCTACTCCTTTTGTAACTCTTTGGTACCTTAATTTTCACTATCCTTCCCCTTTGGGTTTATCCTCTTGAGTTTTCAATTTTACCTCTATCCTTGCTTATGCTAGACCTATCATAGATTTGTTTTGCTTATCTAGTGACATTATAATCTCCTTTCATATCACCTCCCCTTGTGGGATTATATTATCATTTATGCATTTGTTATACAATTTAACTTATATTCTCATGTTTATCAATATACATTTATTCCTATCCTATTTGAATTAATATCTCCCTTCTTATGATCAGATAATAACATGTCCTCATTGTATCACCTTACATTTTATAGATCTCTCATGTGTTATAAGCCCCTCATCTTAAATATTTTATTTTTAATAATAATTATTAGTAAAGTATAAGGACACATATGCTTTTTAAGTCATCCCTTGAGCTATTTAGGATAATCCCACATGCATGTGAAGTAGTAGTTGCATACCATAGAATTAGTATAATTTAAGAACATAAACTAGTGTAAAGGCATTCACAATTTTTTTTTTGAGCTTGTTCAAAGGAGGTTTCCCCATTGAAGAGGCTAACACCATGTTTCTCTCTTTAATGCAATATAATTATCTTCCATTTCATTTGTAGTATAATTTTTTAATATGTCAATTTTGGTTTTATCCATTTACAGGAAGGTTCATATCATTTAATATTAGATATATTATTAGGATTATGCTTCATATAAATAATAATTAAATTTATGGATTTCTAAAACCATCCACCATATTCTCTCACATCAACCTAATAAAGACCTTGGTTATTATAAAGAGGATTAGAAGAAGTAATACTAAGCCTCCTCACCTGAACCAAACCATTTTTTATATTTTATTAAAGTAATTATTTCAATTTTTGAGTTAGAAACCCTATGTTGGGGGTTTTAAAATATCATATGATTTTTTTATTGCTAAGAAAATGAGATCCATGTGTGAATTAGTTTGGGATACAAACCATCACCATAGGAACCTAGAAAACAACTAAACATGTAATTGAGTTTATAATTATCTTCAGGTATATCAAAAGACCCCATTGTTATTTTCAATGCTTAGCCATAAAAAATATCAAATTACTTATTACTTTTGGTCTGCCACTAAGTGGTTATCCCTTAGAAAATATTAACAACCAATGATAAAAATAATAAAGTGGGATACTAATGCATTTTACCCTTTTTCTGTTAGTGCTCTAAAACAATGGGATAATAGTATTTACAAATTGTATAAGTTTGAATGTGAGCCCAAAAATGGTATACGATCTAAATGCAAAAAATTCAAAACTTTGAAAAAAATTAAAGGTGCAAATCATTCTTAGATCATATTACTATCAGGAACATTGCCAGATGGCCCAAAATTTGACTTCCTTAGGTTTGATGGTACTAACCCTACTATTTGGATTTATCGCACAAAATAATATTACAATCTATAAAATAATTTGGGTATAAACAAAATACCTATCACGTATTTCTACTTGGAAAATTAAAGCATCTAATAGTAAAAGTATTATATTAAATCTCATGAAAAATCAACTTTGAATAATTTTGTAAAACTAATGTTAGTTCAATTTTATCACAGTGCATATGAAAATCTCACCAAATCCCTTACCAAACTTAAGAAAATAAGATTTTTTTGAGAATACCAAGATGAATTTGAAAAATTCCTAAATAAAATTAAAGGGTTATTTGAAACAAAAATTAAGACTTACTTCATAAGTGGCCTTAAATATATGGTTTGCATTGATATAAAAAATTTCAAGCTAGGACATGGTGGAAACTCTTGGGTTTGAATATTTAGTGGAAGATAAGCTCACAATGAAGCACAATTATTCATTTTTTTTCCCTTTCAAACCATCCACATCACAATGTAACATTATAAACCCACCTCCAAAAATAACCCCCATTAAATGCCTTATAAAGGCTTAAATGAAATCTCTTTGAGAAAAAGGATTATATTGTAATAGTTATGAATAATTCCCATGAGGCCATAAATGCATTGAACAAAAGTTGTATTTACTATATGTTGAGTCATCCCCTAATATATATTAATGGGAAGATGCTCAAGAGTCTCAAAAAGGTGAAACGAAATCATAAGAACTAAGCCATATGAATCACCAACCAAAGAATTTAGTGCATGATTTGCAAAAGGTATCCACTCTTCACACTATGAAATTAAAAGAGTATTTTAGGAAGCACCTTCTCACTATTCTCATTGAATGAGACAAAACTCATAATTTATTTGACCCTCAGCTAGACAAAAAAGTTAATTATTTTGTGTACCTATGTTCAAGCTTTTAAGTTATGATTTCCAAAGGGGGAGTGTTTCTTTGTAAATTAAAATGCTGAAATGTTTGTATTTTAGTGGGGGATAATAACCTCAAATTAGAAATGTTTGTTTTATCCTAGGAGGATGAGATGTAGTTCATGGGGCTCAATGTCTATGTACCCTTAGACTAATTATGTCGGATTTCTCAAAACTGTAAATGCATTTAATTAATAATGGTAAATAATACACATTGAAGGGCCTCTTTTCAAGGATCAACTAGTGTCATAAACTCACATATTATGTAGAATTTATGTAATAAGGGATCTCATTAGATAATTGCTCAAATATGTTCTATTCATCTTAGTACATCTATTGATTCTATCCAACTTGATAACTTGAAAAATATTTTAGTCAAACATGCAAAACTAGTCGAGGATCCAAAGGGATTAATGCCTTGATGAGCCAAGGACCATCTCATTCAACCACTGGTAGGGAGTGTACCAAAAAACATTTGGTCATACTACTACCTTTTTCTTCAAAAAATACAAATTCTAAAAATTAGTACATGAGCTATTAAAGGAACAAGTAATTCTTCCAAGAAAAAATCCATACTATTTCCAATTCTTCTCTTTTAGAAAAATAATGGGTTTTAGCAACTATGCATCAATTTCTTGAGATCAAAAATGTTTATTATTAAAGACAATTTCCCTATCCTAGTGATTGATGAACTCCTAGATGAACTCTATGTTTCCCAATTCTTATTCAAATTGAATTGACAATTACATTATTACTAGATACACATAAAGGAAGAAGATATTCCAAAAATGACCTTTTATTTTCATGACAGGTGGTATGATTTTTTTCATGCCCTTAAAGCTTACTAATACCCTTTTAATATTTCAAAGATTGATAAATAGACTCTTTTATCCCTTTTTATGAAAATTCATCTTGGTATTCTATGAGGATATACTAATCTATATAGAAAAACATGGGAAAATTATTTACACCACCTCGACATATAATTAAAACTTATATCTAACCATTAGTGTGAAAAATAATCTAGGTGTTATTGTGGTCAACAAGAAGTGGAGTACCTCAGGCATATTATTTTAGCAACATGAGTCATATTTTACACCAATAAAATTGAAGCCATGGATATTTTCCAAATCCCAAGACACTCAAAATCCTTCATAATTTTTTGGGTCTCATCAATTACTACAAAAATTATGTAAAAGACTAGAAAACTCACTACCTAATGACTGTAATTTAAATAAATGTTTTTTCTTGCTCAGAGGTAGCAAAATAGGGCTTTGATCTATCAAATTAGGAGATGTATACTACACATATTTTAACAACATATTTCTCTAGGAGATTCATCATTAAAATTTATGCATGTGGCAATGGACTTAGAACCATCTTCATGTAGGAAATATGGTGCATCACATTTAATGACAAGGCTCTCACTGGGAGAAATATAGTAAATTATACATATGAAAAGAAAATGATGGCCATATTACATGCAGCCAACAAGTGGGAACCATACCTAGTAGGATGACATTTTTCCATCTAAATAGATCATCATAGTCTAGAATAATTCTAAAATTGTATGTGGATCAACAAAGAACTGAGAGGTCTTTTGAAGTAGGTGATTGGGTATTTTTGAGATAATAACTTTATAGGCAAACATCCCTCAAGCAAAGTGGCTCAGAAAAATTAAAGACATGATTTTATGGGCCTTACAGAGTGAGAATTAAGGTAGGAAAGGTAGCATATGAGTTGGATTTCTAAAAAATGGTAAGATTCATAATGTATTTCATGTCTCTTATCTTAAGAAGGTTCTTGGGCAACATATTTATACTTTTTTAGAGATACACACTTTAGATGATGAAGGGAAATTGATCTTGATTCCAAAAACTATAATTGAAGTTATTGAAAAGAAATTGAGGAACTAAGGTATCAAAGAATATTTGGTTAGATGGAAAGACTTGCCACTTGAGGATAACACATGGGAAAATGAGGACATCTTGGAGCATCCTAGCTTGAAATTGCTTGTGGGCAAGAAATTATGAGAAGGGGAGACTGTAATGTCCCCATTTTCACATCACACATGAGAAGGTTTGAAGACCTTTAGTCTGTTTCCCAATAGACTAAAGAGTTAATTTTAGTGGGTTGTATTTTATTAATTATTTCATTATTTTCTTGAATAGTGATTTTAATAATTTGTTGTTTTAAGGAAATTAATTATTTAATTAATAGAATATGTTAAATATTTGATTGGTCAAATTTAAGTGATCAAAAGAGAAAGAAGATTTAAGAAATTTGGCAAAAGGTTGGGTTTAATGAAGATATACTCTCCCCAAGTGATTCACCCCACTTAGAAGGGTATATTTGCTAGTTGGTGAACTCTTCTTGTGCATGTGCAAATTCAAATTATTGTTATTCATGCTTGAAAGGAACTATTAGGATGTATGAATAATATTAATTGTTCTTGTCCTTAATCTATAAAGGTGTCTTTTGAGACCACCTTGCAAAGGAATTATTTATTGATGCCCTATGAGCCTAATGACTTGGTTTTGGAGGTCTAATGTAGGGTGATTATTTTGGCATATTTGTGTTTTCAAATTGTTAATTATTTTGGCATATTTTGTGGTGATTTAAGAGTAAATTGGTTGCTGAAAATTTCCTACAACACCATTGAAGTGTGACACCTAGGTTTTGAAGGGCAGAATTTATAATTGGATAAATTATTGGGAGTTAGGGTTGGTTGAATTTATTCATTTCAGATTTTAGTTTGTTGTGGATTTAAGGTATAAATAGTTTTTCCACCAAATATCCTCTTTTGGGATACTACAGTGGTATCAGAGCCATATTTCTTGCCATCTTATGAGGTTGTAATTTATGTAATTAGGTAAAGAGACTTTGTTTTATCAAAGAAGGGAAAAGACCATGGATTATCAAGATCCTAAAGATTTTTTTAAATAATAGGTGATGTTTTTATAGGGTTTATTAGAGTGAGTCATAGGTATCTTTAGCATAATTTGGGTATGCAATTTGCAGATGTATTGAGGGCCATGTAGAAAGGAAAGGAAAATCATCATTCATGTGAGGGTAGTTTGAATGTTCATGAGAGGGTTTCTATTGATGCCCCTCATAAATTATTCAAGGGCATGTTTTTTAAAAAGGAACCAATTGTGGAGGTAGAGGCATCAAAGGATAATCCCTATGAAATTTTCCAAAGGGAGTATGCAGCCCTGAATTATGAGACACAAGATCTTCTAACTTTTCAATACTATTGTGACATGAAAGAGGGATCCAAGCCAAGGGTTCATAATATGCAACCTCGTAGAGATTTGAAACAAAGTTTGGGTAAGATTTCCCTTCCTATTTTGATGGTACTGATAAAATTCTTATGAGATCATGGTTGCAGAGATTGGAAATATATTTATATCTTAATCTTATGTATGAAGAAGAAGCTCTAAAATTCATCACCTTACATTTGGAGGGTATTTCTCATGAGTGGTGGTTTTATGGCCTTATCACACAAGGTCATGGGTCTATTACCACTTTGGAGGATTTTAGTAAAATGATTATGAAGAGATTTGATACGAGGGATATGGAAGTTCATTTTCATGAGTTGGCCCAACTCAAGCAAACACATGATGTGGAAAGGTATGTTACTAACTTTTAAGGTGTTTTAGTTATGGTTTTAGATGTTAGTGAGAGAATATTGGTTGTTATATTTATTGAAGGATTGATTAAACCTTTGAGGGGTTTGGTCAAGGCTTTTAATCCTCTTTCATTGTAATATTCCATCACTAAGGCATTGGATTTAGAGTTTTCAACTTACAGGGGCCATGAAGGGCCAAAAGGGAACCAAGGGAAACCACCTATTCACTGCCAAAATGAGAAAATAGTGGGCATCCAATGTTTAATTTTAATAGGTTGTCAAAGCCACCACATGTGCAACCTAGAATACCACCTATTGGGCAACAAAAGAAGGCTTTCTCACCTTATGTGCCACCTCATAGATCACTATCCCATAATGGCAATAAAGGATGAGAGGGATGAGTTCAGGAGGAAGGGACTATGTTTCACTTGAAAGGACCCATGGACCAAGGGCCATCATTGCATGGGTAAGGGACATATCCACTACATTGAGGTAATTGATAATATTGATATTGTTGATACTAATATTGAACAAATTAATGATGTTGATGAGCATGTGAATGAGAAGTACACACAAGAGTTGGGTAGTACACTTTCTTCACTTTTAAGATCCCTTAAGTATTATACTTTTTGTGTGAGAGGAATACTAAAAGGGTACAAGGTCACTATTTTGGTTGATAGTGGGGCCACTCATAATTTCAATAGTAAGAAATTGGTGACAAAATTAAATCTTGAAGAAGAGGAGTTCTAAGGTTGTAAGGTCACTATAGTGGATGGGTTTGTTCTACCTTATGCCAAAAATATTGCCAATCTCACCATTTCTGTAAAAGGATATGAGGTATGTGATGATTTATATATAATTGATATAAGGGATATGGATCTTGTGCTTGGAATCTAATGGTTTCATTCCTTGGGGAAATTCTCCCTCAACTACAATGATTTGATTCTCAAATTCAAGGTGGGTGATAAGAAAACAATTATTAAAGGTTTGGTTAATGGCTCCCCTCATACAAATCTTGAATGTTGTAAGAGAAGGTAGATACATATTCTATGTCTTTTATATCAGACAATTGGAAAGAATTTATTGTCATGGAATATGCCAAAAATAAATTTGTTAATGACTTGATTGAAGGTAAAATTGTTGATAAAAAATTCAGATTGATGAATGGAATTATCCACTACAAAAATAGAGTCTTTTTGGTGCATGAATCTAAGGTGAAGAGAACTATCTTAAGGGATGCCCATGACACTCCTTTAGCTATCCACCAAGGGTCTTTCAAGACCTACAAACTTGTGAGAGAAAGGTTCTTTTGGAAGGGCTTGAAGAAAGAGGTGATTAATTACATTCAAGAATGCTTAGTTTGCTAAAGAAACAAGAGTGAAAATACTTTTATATCTCATTTATTAAAGCCCCTTCCTATTCCCTCTCAAAAATGGGAAAGTATTTCCATGGATTTCATTACAGGTTTGCCTATGGTGCAAGGTAAGAATTGTTTATATGTTATGGTTGATAGACTCACAAAATTTGCTCATTTTTATCCACTTTCAGCTAAGTACAATGCTCCTATGATTTTTGATATATTTTTTAAGGAAGTTTTAAAATTACATTGGCTGCCGAAAAATATTGTAAGTGATAGGGACAAAAATTTTATGAGTTCTGTTTGGTAAGATCTTTTCCATTTGATAGGTACTGAGCTCACTCCTAGCACTAGCTATCATCCCCAAACCGATGGGAAAATAGAATTTATGAATAATTGGTTGGAATGTTATTTGAGGAATTATGTTTCAAGAAAAAAATCCACATGGATAAAATGGTTGCATATGGTAGAAAATTGTTACAATACTACCTTTCACATGTCTATAGGTATGACTCCCTTCAAAGTGCTTTATGCTTATGATGCTTTGTCCTTCATTGATTTGCTTTTAATGGATAGTAGAGTGTTGGAAGCTAAGAATTTGGTTCATCAAGGATATGATATCATGAAGACATTGAAATAGAACCTACAACATGCCCAAAATAAACAAAAATTGCATGTGGATCAACAAAGAATTGAGAGGTCATTTGAAGTAAGCGATTGGGTGTTCCTAAGATTACAACCTTATAGGCAAACATCCCTCAAGCAAAGTAGCTTAGAAAAATTAAATCCATGATTTTATGGGCCTTAAAGAGTGAGAAACAAATTAGGTGAGGTAGATTATGAGTTGGATCTTCTGAAAAATGGTAAGATTCACAATGTATTTCATGTCTCTTGTCTTAAGAAGGTTCTTGGGAAACATATTTCTACTTCTTTAGAGCTGCCCCATTTGATGTATGAAAGGAAATTGATCTTGATTTCAAAAACTATCATTAACTTTCATGAAAATAAATTAAGGAACTGAAGTATCAAAGAATATTTGGTTAGATGGAAATACTTGGCACTTGAGGATGCCATTTGGGAAAAGAGGACATCTTGGAGCATCTTAGCTTAAAATTGCTTGTGGGCAAGCAATTATGGGAAGGGGAGACTGTAATGTCCCCATTTTCACATCACACATGAGAAGGTTTGAATACCTTTAGTATATTTCCCCATATACTAAAGAGTTCCTATTGGGGGTTTGTACTTTATTAATTATTTAATTATTTTCCCGAATAGTGATTTTAATCATTTGTTGTTTTAAGGCAATTAATTATTTTATTAATAGAATTTATTAAAGATTTGATTAGTCAGATTTAAGTGATAAAAATAGAAAGAAGGTTTTAAAAATTCAAAAAAAGGTTGGGTTTAATGAAGCTATACTCTCCTCAAGTGATTCTCCCCACTTAGAAGGGTATATTTGCTAGTTGGTGGACTCTTCTTGCGCATGTGTGAATTTAGATTACTGCTCTTCATGCTTGAAGGGAATGATTGGGATGTATGCATAATAGTAATTTTTGTATTCTCTTTCTACAAAGGTGTATTTTTATACCACCTTTCAAAGGAATTATTTTTTGATGCCCTATGAGTCTAGTGACTTGCTTTTGGAGGTCTAGTGTAGGGTTTTTGAGCTTGTTTTGATGTGACATGCTTTGAAATTTTTTTCCCAATTATTCTAGGTGTGGTGAATTACATTGGGAGTAGTTTTAATGTGAATTTGGGGTCAAAAGAACCAATCAAATATTCTAAAATTTATTACTCATTTTTCACTTGCTAGCGTTGGGGTTTTGAGGTGGTTTGTGGATGTTTTAAGGCTCCAAATTAATGCAAAGGTTATTAATAATTTTCAAATTATTATTTGATGAAATTTTAGGATTTTTAGGGTTATTTCTATTAGTGGAAGTCTAGAAATTAACATCATAATTTTATGGTATTTTTCCTTTGCTTGGGCAACTTGGGTGACTTGCCTTGACGGCTTGTAGGGGTCATTTCTTGGCTCAATATGTTCACTGTATTTTTTATAATATTTTTATGATTATCATGGATATTTATGATAATTTTTTAAAGTGTAAATTTAGTCAAAATCAAGTGAAAGTGTGGGATAAAATTCAAAATTTTAGGATCATTTGCAAGTGGTAGTTGGGATTCAAAAAAATAAGGAAAAAGGTACATATTTGTGTTTTCAACTTGTTAATTATTTTGGCATATTGTGTGGTGATTTGTGAGTCAATTATTTGCTATAAATTGCCTAAAACACCATTGAAGTGTGGCACGTATGGTTTTAAGGGTAGAATTTATAACTGGATAAATTGTTGGGAGCTAGGGTTGGTTAAATTTATTCGTTTTAGATTTCAGTTTGTTATGGATTTAAGGTATAAATAGTTTTGCATCCCAATATCCTCTTTTGGGATACTACAACTGTAATGTACCTATTTTCACATCACACATGAGAACATTTGAATACCTTTAGTCTATTTCCCCATAGACTAAAGAGTCCCTTTTAGGGGGTTATATTTTATTAATTATTTAATTATTTACCAGAATAGTGATTTTAATCATTTGTTGTTTTAAGGTAATTAATTATTTAATTAATAGAATATGTGAAGATTTGATTGGTCAGATTTAAGTGATAAAAAGATAAATAAGATTTAATAAATTCGGAAAAAGTTTGAGTTTAATGAAGCTATACTCTCCCCAAGTGATTCGCCCCACTTGAAAGGGTATATTTGCTAGTTGGTGGACTCTTCTTGCATGTGTAAATTCAAATTATTGATCTTCATGATTGAAGGGAACTATTGGATGTATGCCTAATATTAATTATTCTTGTGTTCTATCTACAAATGTGTCTTTTGATGCCACCTTGAAAATAAATTATATGTTGATGCCTTATGAGCCTAAAGACTTGCTTTTGGAAGTCTAGCATAGGAGTTTTGAGCTTGTTTTGATGTGACATGCTTTGAATTTTTTTTGATAATTATTCCAAGTGTGGTGACTTGAATTAGGAGTGGTTTTCATATGATTTTGGGGTAAAAAAGGATAAGAAAATATTCTAAAATTTATTTCTATTTTTTTGCTTGCTAGCGTTGGGGTTTAATGATGGTTTGTAGATGTTTTGAGTCTCTAAATTGACGTAAAGGTTATTAATAATTTTTAGATTATTATTTGATGAAATTTGATGCTTTTGAGGGTTTTTTATATTATTGGAAGGCTGAAAATTAACCTCATAATTTTTTGGTATTTTTCTTTGGCTTGGGTGACTTGGGCGACTTGCCTTGAGGGTTTGCATGGGTCATTTCTTAACTCAATAATTTCATTATAATTTTTCTAATATTTTTTTGGTTATCATGTATATTTATGATGAGGGTTTGAAGTATAAATTCAATCAAAAATCAAATGTAAGTGTGGGAGAAAATTTAGAATTTTAGGATCATTTGCAAGTGGTAGTTGGGCTTTAGAAAAATAAGGAAAAAGGTACACATTTGTGTTTTCAACTTGTTAATTATTTTTCTATATTTTGTGGTGATTTGTGAGTCAATTGGTTTTTTGAAATTGCCTACAACACCATTGAAGTGTGGTGTCTAGGGTTTGAAGGGCATTATTTATAATTGGATAAATTGTTGGGAGCTAGGGTTGGCTGAATCTATTCATTTTAGATTTCAGTTTGTTGCAGATTTAAGGTATAAATAGTTTTACATCTAAATATCCTCTTTTGGGATACTACAGCTGTAATTTCCCCATTTTCACGTCACACATGAGAAGGTTTGAAGACCTTAAGTCTATTTCCACATAGACTAAAGAGTTCCTTTTAGGGGGTTGTATTTTATTAATTATTTAATTAATAGAATATGTTAAAGAATTGATTGGTTAGATTTAAGTGATCAAAATAAAAATAAGATTTAATAAATTTGATAAAATGTTGAGTTTAATGAAGCTATACTCTCCCCAAGTGATTCACTCCACTTGAAAGGGTGTATTTGCTAGTTGGTGGACTCTTCTTGCACATGTGCAGATTCAAATTATTGCTATTCATGATTGAAGGGAACTATTAGGATGTATGCCTAATAATAATTATTCTTGTGCTCTATCTAAAAAGGTTTCTTTTGATTCCACCTTGAAAATGAATTAATTTTTGATGCCCTATGAGCCTAGCGACTTGCTTTTGGAGGTTTAGCATAAGAGTTTTGAGCTTGTTTTGATGTGACATGCTTTGAATTTTTTTTTGATAATTATTCTAAGTGTGGTGACTTGAATTAGGAGTGGTTTTCATATGATTTTGGGGTCAAAAAGGCCAATCAAATATTCTAAAATTTATTTATAATTTTTTTCTTGCTAGCGTTGGGGTTTTAAGGTGGTTTGCAAACGTTTTGAGACTCCAAATTGATGCAAAAGTTCTTAATAATTTTCAGATTATTCCTTGATGAAATTTGATGCTTTTGAGGGTTTTTTATATTAGTGGAAGGCTGAAAATTAACCTCATAATTTTTTGGTATTTTTCTATTAGTGGAAGATTGAAAATTAACCTCATAATTTTTTGGTATTTTTCTTTGGCTTGGGTGACTTGGGTGACTTGCCTTGAGGGCTTGTGGGGTTCATTTCTTGGCTCAATAAGTTCATTGTAATTTTTATAATATATTTTTTATTATCATGGCTATTTATGATAAGGGTTTGAAGTGGAAATTTAGTCAAAAATCAAGTGTAAGTGTGGGATAAAATTCAAAATTTTAGGATCATTTGCAAGAGGAAGTTGGGCTTCAAAAAAATAAGGAAAAAGGTACATATTTGTGTTTTTAGCTTGTTAATTATTTTGGCATATTTTGTTGTGATTTGTGAGTCAATTGGTTTGTGGAAATTGCCTAAAACACCATTTAAGTGTGGCACCTAGGGTTTGAAGGGTATAACTTATAATTGGATAAATTGTTGGGAGATAGAGTTGGCTGAATTTATTCATTTTAGATTTCAGTTTGTTGCAGATTTAAGGTATAAATAATTTTGCATCCAAATATCCTCTTTTGGGATACTACAACTGTAATGTCCCCATTTTCACATCATACATGAGAAGGTTTGAAGACCTTTAATCTATTTCCTCATAGACTAAAGATTTCCTTTTAGGGGGTTATATTTTATTAATCATTTAATTAGTTACCTAAATAGTGATTTTAATCATTTGTTGTTTTAAGGCAATTAATTGTTTAATTAATAGAATATGTTAAATATTTGATTGGTCATTTTTAAGTGATCAAAATAGAAATAATATTTAATAAATTGAAAAAAGGTTGAGTTTAATGAAGCTATACTCTCCCCAAGTGATTTGCTCCACTTGAAAGTGTATATTTGCTAGTTGGTGGACTCTTCTTGCACATGTGCGGATTCAGATTATTGCTCTTCATGATTGAAGGGAAATATTGGGATGTATGCCTAATAATAATTATTCTTGTGCTCTATCTACAAAGGTGTCTTTTGATGCCACCTTGAAAATGAATTATTTTTTGATGCCCTATGAGCCTAGCGACTTGCTTTTGGAGGTCTAACATAGGAGTTTTGAGCTTGTTTTGATGTGACATGCTTTGAATTTTTTTTGATAATTATGCCAAGTGTGTTGACTCGAATTAGGAGTGGTTTTCATATGATTTTGGGGTCAAAAAGGCCAATAAAATATTATGGAATTTATTTTTAATTTTTTGGTTGCTATCATTGGGGTTTTGAGGTGGTTTGCAGATGTTTAGAGGCTCCAAATTGATGCCTTATGAGCCTAATGACTTGTTTTTAGAGGTCTAATGTAGGGTTTTTGAGCTTGTTTTGTTGTGACATGCATTGAATTTTTTTGGCTAATTATTAAAAGTGTGGTGACTTGAATTGGGAGAGGTTTGCATGTGATTTTGGGGTCAAAAAGAACAAGCAAATACTTTGAAATTTATCACTAAGTTTTTGATTGCTAGTGTTGGAGTTTTGAGGTGGTTTGTAAATGTTTTGAGGCTCCAAATTGATGAAAAGGTTCTTAATAATTTTCATATTATTCTTTGATGAAATTTGATGCTTTTGAGGGTTTTTTATATTAGTGGAAGGCTGAAAATTAACCTCATAATTTTTTGGTATTTTTCTATTAGTGGAAGACTGAAAATTAACCTCATAATTTTTTGGTATTTTTATTTGGCTTGGGTGACTTGGGTGACTTGCCTTGAGGGCTTGCAGGGTTCATTTCTTGGCTCAATAAATTCATTGTAATTTTTCTAATATTTTTTTGATTATCATGGCTATTTATGATAAGGGGTTGAAGTGGAAATTTAGTCAAAAAGCAAGTGCAAGTGTGGGATTAATTTCAAAATTTTAGGATCATTTGCAAGTGGAAGTTGGGCTTCAAAAAAATAAGGAAAAAGGTACATATTTGTGTTTTTATCTTGTTAATTATTTTATCATATTTTGTTGTGATTTGTGAGTCGATTGGTTGGTAGAAATTACCTACAACACCATTGAAGTGTGGCACCTAGGGTTTGAAGGGTATGATTTATAATTGGATAAATTATTGGGAGCTAGGGTTGGCTAAATCTATTCATTTTAGATTTTAGTTTGTTATGGATTTAATGTATAAATAGTTTTTCATCAAATACCCTCTTTTGGGATACTACCGTGGTATTATATCCATATTTCTTTCCATCCTATGAGGTGTAATTGATGCAATCAGGCAAAGAGACTTTATTTTATTAGAGAAGGGAAAATACCATGGATGATCAAGAGCCTAAAGAGCTTTCCACAGAATAGGTGATTTTTTTATAATGTTTTATTATGGAGAGTCACATGGATCTTCAACATAATTTGGTTATGAAATTTGAAGATGTGTTGAGGGCCACGTAAAAAGGAAAGGAAAATCATCATTCATGTGAGGGTAATTTGAATGGTCATGAGTGGGTTTTTGTTGATCCCCCTCATAAACTATTCAAGGGCATGTTTTTTCAAAAGGAACCAATTGTGGAGGCAGAGGCATCAAAGGATAATCCCTATGAAATTCACCAAAGGGAGTATGCAGCCCTGAATTATGAGACACAAGCTCTTCTAACTTTTCAAGATGATTGTGAGATGAAAGAGGGATCCAAGCCAAGGGCTCATAGTATGCAACCTTGTAGAGATTTGCAACAAAGTTTGGGTAAGATTTCCCTTCCTATTTTTGATGGTATTGAAAAAATTCTTGTGAGATCATGATTGAAAAAATTGGAAACATATTTATCTCTTAATCCTATGTATGAAGAAGAAGCTCCAAAATTCATCACCTTAAATTTGGAGGGTATTTCTCATGAGTGGTGGTTTCATGGCCTTATCACACAAGGTCATGGGTGTATTACTACTTTGGAGGAGTTTAGTAAAAGGATTATGGAGAGATTTGATAGTAGGGATTAAGAATTTGATTTTTATGAGTTGGCCCAACTCAAGCAAACACATGATGTGGAAAGGTATGTTACTAATTTTTAAGGTGTTTTAGTTATGGTTTTATATGTTAGTGAGAGAATCTTAGTTTTTATATTTGTTGAAGGATTGATTGAACCTTTGAGGGGTTTGGCTGAGGCTTTTAATCCTCTTTCATTACAAGATGCCATCACTAAGGCATTGGATTTAGAGTTTTCAGCTTATAGGGGCCATAAAGGGTGAAAAAGGAAACCAAGGGTAGCCACCTATTCACTTCCAAAAGGGGAAAATGGTGGATTACCAAAGTCTAATTTTTATAGGCAGTCAAAGCCACCACATGTGCAACCTAGAATGCCATCTATTTGGCAACAAAAGATGGCTTTATCACCTTATGTGCCACCTCATAGGTCACTACCCCCTAGTGGAAATATGAAGGATGAGAGGGATGAGTTAAGGAGGAAGGGAATATGTTCCACTTGCAAGGACCCATGGATCAAGGGCCATCATTGTATGGGCAAGGGACATATCCACTACATTGAGGTAATTGATAATGATAATGATTTTGATATTGTTATACTAATATTGAACAAATTGATGATGTTGATGAGCATGTGAATGAGGAGAACACACAAGAGATGGGTAGTACACTTGCTTTAATTTCAAGAGTCCCTAAGTATTATCCTTTTCATGTGATAGGAATACTAAAAGGGCACAAGGTCGCTATTTTGGTTGGTAGTGGGGTCGCTCATACTTTCATTGGTAAAAACTTGGTGACAAAGTTAAATCTTGAAGAAGAGGAGTTCCAAGGTTTTAAGGTCACTATAATGGATGGGTTTTCTCTCCCTTGTACCAAAAATATTTCCAATCTCACCATTTTTTTAGGAGGATATGAGGTATGTGATGATTTCTATATAACTGATATAGGGGATATGGATCTTGTGCTTGGAATCCAATGGTTTCATTCCTTGGGGGAATTCTCCCTCAACTACAATGATTTGACTCTCAAGTTCAAGGTTGGTGATAAGGAAATAATTATTCAAGGTTTGGTTAATGGCTCCCCTCATACAAATCTTGCATGTTACAAGAGAAGGTAGAAATAAATTCTATGCCTATTATATCAGTCAATTGGAAAGAATTGATTATCATGGAATATACTAAAGACAAATTTGCAAGTGACTTGATTGAAGGTAAAATTGTTGATGAAAAATTTAGATTGATGAATAGGATTATCCTCTACAAAAATAGAGTCTTTTTGGTGCATGAATATAAGGTGAAGAGCACTATTTTAAGGGCTTCCCATGACACTCCTTTATCTAGCCACCAAGGGTCTTTCAAGACCTACAAACTTGTGAGAGAAAGGTTCTTTTGGAAGGGCTTTAAGAAAGAGGCGATTAATTACATTCAAGAATGCTTAGATTACCAAAGAAACAAGAGTGAAAATACTTTTATAGATGGTTTATTTCATTCCCTTCCTATTTCCTCTCAAAAATGGGAAAGTATTTCCATGGATTTCATTACAGGTTTGCCTATGATGCAAGGTAAGAATTATTTATTTATTGTGGTGGGTAGACTCATAAAATTTGCTCATTTCTATCCACTTTCAGCTAAGTACAATGCTCCTAGGATTAATGATATATTTTTTAAATAAGTTTTCAAACTACATGGGATGCCCAAAAATATTATAAGTGATAGGAACATCAGATTTTTCAGTTCTTTTTGGCAATAACTTTTCCATTTGATAGGTTCTGAGCTCACTCTTAGCACTAGCTATCATCCCCAAACTGATGGGCAAACATAAATTGTGAATAAGTGGTTGGAAGGTTATTTGATGAATTATGTTTCAGGGTAACTATCCACATGGATAAAATGGTTGCATATGGTGGAACATTGTTACAATACTACCTTTCACATGTCTATAGGTATGACTCCCTTCAAAGCACTTTATGGTTATGATGTTTTGTCCTTCATTGATTTGCTTCTAATGCTTCTAATGGATAGTAGAGTGTTGGGAGCTAAAAATTTGGTACAACAAGGATATGATATCATGAAAGCATTTAAAGAGAACATACAACATGCTCAAAATCAACAAAAAATATGTGGATTAGTAAATAATTAAGTGGTCATCTGAAGTAGGTGATTGGATGTTTTTGAGATTGAAAGCTTATAGGCAAACTCCCCTCAAGAAAAGTGGCTCAAAAAAATTAAATCCATGATTTTATGGGCCTTTCAAAGTGAGAATAAAGGTACATGAGGTAGCCTATGAGTTGGAGCTTCCAAAAAATGGTAAGATTCAAAATGTATTTCATGTCTCTTATCTTAAGAAGGTTTTTGGGCAACATATTTCTACTTCTTTAGAGCTGCCCCCTTTGGATGATGAATAAAAATTGATCTTGATTCTATAAATTATCATTGAAGTTCATGAAAATAAACTAATGAACCAAAGTATCAAATAATATTTGGTTAGATGGAAAGACTTGCCACTTGAGGATGCCACATGGGAAAATGAGGACATCTTGGAGCATCCTAGCTTGAAATTGCTTGTGGGCAAGTAATTATGGGAAGGGGAGACTATAATGTCCCAATTTTCACATCACACATGAGAAGGTTTGAAGACATTTAGTATATTTCCCCATAGACTAAAGATTTATTGTTAGGGGGTTGTATTTTATTAATTTTTTAATTATTTGCCTGAATAGTGATTTTAATCATTTATTGTTTTAAGGCAATTAATTATTTAATTAATAGAATATGTTAAATATTTGATTGGTAAAATTTAAGTGATCAAAAGAGAAAGAAGATTTAGTAAATTTGGTAAAAGGTTGGGTTTAATGAAGATATACTCTCCCCAAGTGATTCACCCCACTTAGAAGGGTATATTTGCTAGTTGGTGGACTCTGCTTGTGCATGTGCAAATTCAAATTATTTCTCTTCATGCTTGAAAAGAACTATTAGGATGTATGCATAATATTAATTGTTCTTGTGCTCTATCTAAAAAGGTGTATTTTTACACCACCTTAAAAATTATTTATTTATTGATGCTGTATGAGCCTAATGACTTGTTTTTAGAGGTCTAATGTAGGGTTTTTGAGCTTGTTTTGTTGTGACATGCATTGAATTTTTTTGGCTAATTATTAAAAGTGTGGTGACTTGAATTGGGAGAGGTTTGCATGTGATTTTGGGGTAAAAAAGGACAAGCAAATACTTTTAAATTTATCACTAAGTTTTTGATTGCTAGTGTTGGGGTTTTGAGGTGGTTTGCAAATGTTTTGAGGCTCCAAATTGATGAAAAGGTTCTTAATAATTTTCAGATTATTCTTTGATGAAATTTGATGATTTTGAGGGTTTTTTATATTAGTGGAAGTTTGGTAATTAACTTCATAATTTAAATGGTAGTTTTCCTTGGCTTGAGTGACTTGGGTGACTTGCTTTGAGAGCTTATAGGGGTCATTTATTGGCTCAATAAGTTCACTGTAATTTTTATAATTATCATGAATATTTATGATAAGTGATTGAAGTGAAAATTCAGTCAAAAAGAAAGTGCAACTATGGGATAAAATTTATAATTTTAGTATCATTTGCAAGTGGTGGTTGGGCTTCAAAAAAATAAGGAAAAAGGTACATATTTGTGTTTTCAACTTGTTAATTATTCTATCATATTTTGTGGTGATTTGTGAGTCAATTGGTTGTTGGAAATTGCCTACAACACTATTGAAGTGTGGTGCCTAGGGTTTTAAGGGTAGAATTTATAATTAGATAAATTGTTGGGAACTAGGGTTGGCTGAATTTATTCATTTTAGATTTTAGTTTGTTGTGGATTTAAAGTATAAATTATTTTGCATCCAAATATCCTCTTTTGGGATACTACAGCTGTAATGTCCCCATTTTCACATCACACATGAGAAGGTTTGAATACATTTAGTCTATTTCCCCATAGACCAAAGAGTTCCTTTTAGTGGGTTGTATTTTATTAATTATTTAATTATTTTCCTAAATAGTGATTTTAATCATTTGTTGTTTTAAGGAAATTAATTATATAATTAATAGAATATGTTAAATATTTTATTGGTCAGCTTTAAGTGTTCAAAAGAGAAAGAATATTTAATAAATTTAGCAAAATGTTGGGTTTAATGAAGCTATACTCTCCCCAAGTGATTCACCCAACTTGGAAGGGTGTATTTGCTAGTTGGTGGACTCTTCTTGCACTTGTGCAAATTTAGATTATTGCTCTTCATGATTGAAGGGAAATATTGGGATGTATGCCTAATAGTAATTGTTATTATGCTCTATTTACAAAGGTGTCTTTTTATGCCACCTTGCAAAGGAATTATTTGTTGATGCCCTATGAGCCTAGCAACTTGCTTTTGGAGGTTTATCATAGGGTTTTTGAGCTCGTTTTGATATGACATGCTTTTTCAATTTTATGCTAATTATTCTAGGTGTGGTGACTTGCATTGGGAGTGGTTTGTATGTGATTTTGGGGTTAAAACGGCCAAGCAAATATTTTGAAATTTATTGCTAATTTTTGCTTGTTAGCATTGGGGTTTTGAGGTGGTTTATGGATGTTTTGAGGCTCCAAATTGATGAAAAGGTTATTAATAATTTTCATATTATTCTTTGATGAAATTTGATGCTTTTGAGGGTTTCTTCTATTAGTGAAAGGATAGAAATTAACCTCATAATTTTTTGGTATTTTTCCTTGGCTTGGACCACTTGCCTTGAGGGTTTATAGGGATCATTTTTTAGCTCAATAAGTTCACTATAATTTTTATAATATTTTTTTGACTATCATATCTATTTATGATAAGGGTTTGAAGTGGAAATTTAGTCAAAAAGCAAGTGCAAGTGTGGGAGAAAATTCAAAATTTTAGGATCATTTACAAATGGTAGTTGGGCTTCAAAAAAAAAAGGAAAAAGGTACATATTTGTGTTTTTAGCTTGTTAACTATTTTGGCATATTTTGTGGTGATTTTTTAGTCGATTGGTTGGTAGAAATTACCTACAATACCATTGAAGTGTAGTGCCTAGGGTTTAAAGGGTAGAATTTAAAATTAATTAAATTGTTGGGAGCTAGAGTTGGCTGAATTTATTCATTTTAATTTTAGTTTGTTGTGGATTTAAGGTATAAATAGTTTTGCATCCAAATATCCTCTTTTGGGATACTACAGTGGTATCAAAACCATCTTTCTTTCCATATTATGAGGTTATAATTGATGCAATTAGGTAAGGAGACTTTGTTTTATCATAGAAGGGAAAAGACCATGGATGAAAAAGACTCTAAAGAGTTTTTCATTGAATAAGTGAAGTTTTTATAGGGTTTTATTAGGGAGAGTCATATGGATCTTCAACATACTTTGGGTATGTAATTTGTAATGTGTTGAGGGCCATGTAGAAAGGGAAGGAAAATCATCATTCAGGTGAGGGTAGTTTGAATGGTTGTGAGAGGGTTCTTGTTGATCCCCCTCATAAATTCTTCAAGGGCACATTTTTTCAAAAGAAAATAATTGTGGAAGTATAGGCATAAAAGGATAATCCCAATGAAATTCTCCAAATAGAGTATGCAGCCCTAAATTATGAGACACAAGCTCTTCTAACTTTTCAAGACTATTGTGAGATAAAAGAGTGATCCAAGCCAAGGGTTCATAATATGCAACCTCATAGAGATTTACAACAAAGGTTGGGTGAGAATTCCATTCCTATTTTTGATGGTACTGATAAAATTCTTGTGAGATCATGGTTGAAAAATATTTATCTCTTAATCTTATGTATGAAGAAGAAGCTCTAAAATTCATCACCTTACATTTGGAGGGTATTACTCATGAGTGGTGGTTTCATGGACTTATCACACAAGTTCATGGGTGTATTACTACTTTGGAGGAGTTTAGTAAAAGGATTATGGAGATATTTGATAGGAGGGATCTAGAAGTTTATTTTCATGAGTTGGCCCAACTCAAGAAAACACATGATGTGGGAAGGTATGTTACTAATTTTCAAGGTGTTTTAGTTATGGTTTTAGATGTTATTGAGAGAAGATTGTTTTTTATATTTATTGAAGGATTGATTGAACCTTTGATGGGTTTGGTCAAGGATTTTAATCCTATTTCATTATAAGATTCCATCACTAAGGCATTGGATTTAGAATTTTTAGATTATAGAGGCCATGAAGGGCTAATAGGGCAGCCACGTATTCACTGCAAAAAGGGGCAAATAGTGGATATCCAAGGTTTGATTTTTATGGGTAGTCAAAGCCACCACATTTGCAACATATAATTCCACCTATTGGGTAATAAAAGAATGCTTTCTCACCTTATGTGCCACATCATAAATCATTGGCCCCTAGTAATAATATGAAGGATGAGAGGGATGAGTTAAGGAGGAAGGGACTATGTTTCACTTGCAAGGGACCATGGACCAAGGGCCTTCATTGCATGGGCAAGGGACATATCCACTACATTGAGTTAATTGATAATGATTTTGATTTTGATCTTGTTGATACTAATATTGAACAAATTGAGGATGTTGATGAGCATGTGAATGAGGAGTACACACAAGATTTGGGTAGTACACTTACTTCACTTTCAAGAGCCCCTAAGTATTATCCTTTTCATGGAGAGGAATACTAAAAGGGTACAAGGTCACTATTTTGGTTGATAGTGGGGCCATTCATAATTTCATTGATAAGAACTTGGTGATAAAATTAAATCTTGAAGAAGAGGAGTTCTAAGGTTTTAAGGTCACTATAGCGGATGTGTTTTCTCTTTGTTGTACCAAAAATATTGCCAATCTCACCATTTATTTAGGAAGATATGAGGTATGTGATTATTTCTATATAATTGATATAGAGGATATGGATCTTGTGCTTGGAATCCAATGATTACATTCTTTGGGGGAATTCTCCCTCAACTACAAAGATTTGACTCTCAAATTCAAGGTGGGTGGGTCATAAGGAATTAATTATTCAAGGTTTAGTTAATGGCTCCACTCATACAAATCTTCCATGTTTCAATATGTTGTAAGAGAATGTAGAAATCAATTATATGTCTTTTATATCAGCCAATTAGAAAGAATTGATTGTCATGGAATATGCTAAAAACAAATTTTCTAGTGACTTGATTGAAGGTAAAATTGTTGATGAAAAATTTAGATTGATGAATGGGCTTATCCTCTACAAAAATAGTCTTTTTGGTGCATGAATATAAGGTGAAGAGCACTATATTAAGGGCTTCCCATGACACTCCTTTTTCTATCCACAAAGGGTTTTTCAAGACCTACAAACTTGTGAGAGAAAGGTTCTTTTGGAAGGGCTTGAAGAAAGAGGTGATTAATTACATTCGTGAATGCTTAGTTTGCCAAAGAAACAAGAGTGAAAACACTTTTCTAGCTAGTTTATTGCAGCCCCTACCTATTCCCTCAAAAAAATGGGAAAGTATTTCCATGGATTTCATTACATGTTTATCTATGGTGCAAGGTAAGAATTATTTATATGTTGTGGTTAATAGACTCACAAAATTTACTCATTTCTATCCATTTTCAGCTAAGTACAATGCTCCTATGACTACTGATATATTTTTTAAATAAGTTTTCAAATTACACGGGCTGCCCAAAAATAGTGTAAGTGATAGAGACAAAAAATTTATGAGTTATTTTTGGCAAGAACTTTTCCATTTGACAGGTATCAAGCTCACTCCTAGCACTAGCTATCATCCCCAAACTAATGGGTAAACAAAAATTGTGAATAAGTGGTTGGAATTTTATTTGAGAAATTATGTTTCAGGGCAACAATCCACATGTATAAAATGGTTACATATGGTGGAACATTGTTACAATAATACATTTCACATGTCTATAGGTATGACTTCCTTCAAAGTGCTTTATGGTTATGATGCTTTGTCCTTCATTACTTTGATTCTAATGGATAGTAGAGTGCTGGGAGCTAAGAATTTGGTAAAATAAGGAATGGTATCTTGAAAGCATTGAAAGAGAACCTGCAACATGCCCAAAATCAACAAAAAATATATGCGGACTAGTAAAGAATTGAGAGGTCATTTGAAGTAGGTGATTGGGTGTTTTTGAGATCGAAACCTTATAAGCAAACATCCCTCAAGAAAAGTGGCTAAAAAAAATTAAAGCCATGATTTTATGGGCCTTACAGAGTGAGAAGCAAGGTAGTTGAGGTAGCCTATGAGTTGGAGCTTTCAGAAAATGGTAAGATTCACAATGTATTCCATGTCTCTTGTCTTAAGAAGGTTCTTGGGAAACATATTTCTACTTCTTTAGAGATGTCCCCTTTGGATTATTAAGGGAAATTGATCATGATTCTAGAAACTATCATTGAATTTCATGAAAATAAACTAAGGAACCAAAGTATCAAATAATATTTGGTTAGATGGAAAGAATTGCCACTTGAGGATGCCACTTGGGAAAATGAGGACATCTTGGAGAATCTTAGCTTGAAATTGCTTGTGGGCAAGCAATTGTGGGAAGGGGAGACTGTAATGTCCCCATTTTCACATCACACATGAGAAGGTTTGAATACCTTTAGTATATTTCCCCATAGACTAAAGAGTTCCTTTTATGGGGTTGTATTTTATTAATCATTTAATTATTTGCCTGAATAGTGATTTTAATCATTTGATGTTTTAAGGAAATTAATTATTTAATCAATAGAATATATTAAATATTTAATTAGTCATATTTAAATGATCAAAATAGAAAGAATATTTAATAAATTTAGCAAAATTTTGGGTTTAATGAAGCTATGCTCTCCCTAGGTGATTCGTCCCACTTGGAAGGGTATATTTTCTAGTTGGTAGACTCTTCTTGCACATGTGTGAATTCAGATTATTTATCTTCATCATTGAAGGGAACTATTGGGATGTATGCCTAATATTAATTTTTCTTATGCTCTATCTACAAAGGTGTCTTTTGATGCCACCTTACAAAGGAATTATTTGTTGATGCCCTATGAGCCTAGTGACTTGTTTTTGGAGGTTTAATATAGGGTTTTTGAGCTTGTTTTGATGTGACATGCTTTGAAAATTTTATGCTAATTATTCTAGGTTTGGAAAATTACATTGGGAGTGGTTTGCATTTTATTTTTGGGTCAAAAAAGCCAAGAAAATATTCTAAATTTTATTGCTAATTTTATGCTTGCTAGCATTGGGGTTTTGAGGCTTCAAATTGATGTAAAGGTTCTTGATAGTTTTTAGATTATTATTTTATGAAATTTGATGATTTTTAGGGTTTTTTCTATTAGTGGAAGGCTAGAAATTAAAATCATAATTTTTTGATATTTTTCCTTGGCTTGGGCAACTTGGGTGACTTGCCGTAAGGGCTTGCAGGGATCATTTCTTGGCTCAATAAGTTTGCTGTAATTTTTATAATATTTTTCTGATTATCATGGATATTTATGATAAGGGTTTGAATTATAAATTTATTCAAAAATCAAGTGCAAGTGTGGGAGAAATTTAAAATTTTTAGGATCATTTACAAGTGGTAGTTGGGCTTCAAAAAATAAGGAAAAAGGTACATATTTGTGTTTTCAACTTGTTAATTATTTTGGAATATTTTGTGGTGATTTGTGAGTAAATTGGTTGCTAAAAATTTCCTAAAATTCCATTTAATTTTATCTCCTAGGGTTTGAAGGGCATAATTTATAATTGGATAAATTGTTGGGAGCTAGGGTTGGTTGAATTTATTCATTTCATATTTTAGTTTGTTGTGGATTTAAGGTATAAATAGTTTTGCATCCAAATATCCTCTTTTGGGATATGACAGGGTTACCAAATTTATGGGGTGTGATTAAAAATCATATATAATAAGTTAAGGTTACTGTGGTAAAAAATGCACTCTCACAAATATGAGGAATAGGAAACACTATATGCATTATCCATACCCATTGCAGAGTGGATGCATGACATCCAGTAGGAATGGCACCAAGACACAAACACAATAGCTCATCTAATATTTTTCAACCAAACCTACCTTAAAAACCAACTATAAATAGGATAGATATTACTTATAGAATAAATTTTGAACTATTTTAATTCCCATGTTAGGCCTATGAAACAAGATTCTACTCAACCTACATGCATCACCCTTAGCTAGTCATTTAAGTTTAAAAAAAAAATATAAGTGGATTTTTTTATATTTTTTTAGTAAGGAATTAAGTAAGACATCAATATATTTTTCAAATAATGTGATACTCATCAAAGCCATAAGGGTGAAATATTGGAAATTCCATGCTTGATACAAATAGGACCCACTCCTACATGTCTCTAGATATATACTTCAATGGATCTAATTGAAGACCTTCTAAAATCTAAGGAAAATCATTGTTAATAGTGGTTGTGTATCACCTCTCTAAATAAACCCATTTTTATGCCTTATCCCATCCCTACACCTCTTTGACCATCACCAATACCTTCATTGACAAAAAAAATGCATCCATAGCATTCCTTCTTCAATTGTCCCTGATCATGACTCAAATTTTACTAGTCATTTTTGGAAAGTATTATTCAAGATAATGAGAGAAAAACTAAATATTATATTTGGATATCACCCATAAAATTATTGACAAAATTAAATTGTCAATAATTTCTTTAAAACATATTTATGATATTTTTCCTCTAACCAGAACATCATTGGGTCTAGTGGTTACCAAATTATAAATGGTAGTAAAAAAACACATATCACATGACCACTAAAATGTCCACTTATGAAGTATTCTAATGTTAAAATACACCCTATCCCCTCTCTTACCCTCCAATTAATTCTCATGTACAAGTAGTTGACACCACCCTTGGTATATGGAAAAATGTCTTTCAACCTCAGAGAAAATTTCAACCTAACTCAAAATCATATGAAACAACATATTGATTAGCACTAATCTAAATGTTCCTTCCAACCAAGGGATATGGTATTCCTTAAATTATAACCTTATAATAAATCCTACTTGAAAATTAATTATTTATAGAAACTAGATCCAAATTTATATGGGCCTTATAAGGTTATTTAATAAATTAGCCCTATAACCTACAACATATAACTTCTACCTTCTTCTCTGGTTCATTTTGTTTTTCATGTATCTTATTTGAATAAATTCATTAGACAACATGTCACATATTAGACATAATTCTTGATTTTGATGCCAAAGGATCTATTATTATTGAGCTTGATGCCAAAGGATTTATCATTCTTGATCCTGGAGCTATCATGGAAAAATGCTCACACCAGCTTCACAACTAATCCATCATCAAGATTTTGGTCTAGTGGAATTGGATGAAACCAAAATATTAAACTTAGAAAACACTTCTTCAAAATAACCATTTGATTCCCAACCATCATATTTGAAGGCAAAGCTTTTTAATGAGGAGGGCATGTTAAGACCCCCTCATCATAAATATTTTATTTTTAATATTTATTATTAATAAAATCTATGGATGTATCTGCTTTATAAGTCTTCCATTTAGGTATTTAGGATAATCCCACATGCATGGTAATTATTAGTTGTCTAGAATAGAGTTAATATAAATTAGGAGCATATACTAGTGTTAAGGCATTCATAAATTATATTATATTGAGTTTGCCCAATAAAGAGGCCAATGATATTATAATACATTTTTTCTCTCTTATAATGCAATATAGTTATCTTCAATTTTATTTTCAATATATTTTATTTTTATTTTGGTAATTATTTAATTTTTTATAAAATGGTTCATATCATCATGATCCCCATATTTTCATTTAATATATTTCATTTGGCGAACACTTGGGTTGAAGATGAGATTTCACTCTCTTTTAAATTGTAATAGGAGTTTATAAGATTTTTGGCCTTGTAAATAGCTCAATATGGTGTTTGACACTTTATAAATATCAAATTTGGCATACTTTGACATGCTTAGACATTGCACATATATTTAAATCTTGATCATACTTTCCTCTATCCATCTACCCATATGTTGTCTTAGACACCTTTATTTTCTAGATATATTTATTCAAGATCAATTGAGTCTATACAAGAGAATTATATAATATAAAATAGATAATATCCATATATATTAGATCCTTATTTTACATTTATAGGTCAATACAATAATCCTAGATAATGTTGATTATCACATGTGATGCTTTCTTTCATATTTTTTGGGGCATTTAATGGCTATTTTTAAAATTGGGAAGCCATTATTATGTTAGTTTAGATAAATTTCATGGGTTAGTCATAGGTAATTAATGAAGTGTCATATATAAATAAAAATCATGACTAAAATCATTCCATATTTGAGCATGACTAGGCATACTTGAGGAACATTCATAAAATACTTGACACTTGAGATATTAAAAAAGGCACACACACACACACACACACACACACACACACACACACACACACACACACACACACACACACACACACACACACACACACACACACACACACACACACACACACCCTTTAAAGAGAATCCCTAAATCAATCCATGAAATGAAATATAAATATGTTAATTCAAATTTTCATGGTGTGAAGTATCAAAGGTCAAAATATTACATTGCATTCTACATTATTCAAGATGTTGTACACACACATATAAGTTGGAGAACTATGTTTATTTTGAAAACTATTCATAGTATTTTAATGTAGGAAATTTTGAATCATTTAATGATGGTTGGGTGATGTCAATCCAACCTAAAACACTAACCCATTTTTAAGGGCACATTTTGGTCAAAAACACAATTAAGGTTTGGATAGAAGAAACATAACACATGCATTTCAACATAGGATCAGACAGATTCCCACACACAAAATCAATTATAGTACAATAACATGGATAATAGAGATATTAGACCCCAAATATGTGTATGGACACTAATTTTATACCCCAAAAATATGACTACTACATGTGTCTGACTTTGTCAGTAGTGTCCAAGTATATTTTTATCTCATTTTTATAATATTGGTAAGTTATGAAGCACATACATATCATTTCCATATTTATTCATGACTTTTGTAAGAAAAAAAATATGTAAAAATAGCTAAGTACATCATCCATTTCTTCCTTTTTCATTTCTAAGCTTATTAAGTGTAATGTCTGCCTTTAGTTTCAATTCATATATATGTATTAACTACCATATTTTACATACTCTAAATTACTGCATAGTTTCCTTAATTTTATATCTTTTAGGCATTAAATAATTAAAATATTTTGGTGAACCCCATCATTTATTCAAATAAAAAAACCTTAGGTTGTATTTTAAATTAGGTTTCAAAGTTTCATATTTATCCTTATCATGATTTAATTTATTTTTATAATTTCTAATTTTCCCTTATTACATTATGGCTTTTTTTAGGTTTTATATGTTTTCCTTTATTAGGGTTTGGAATCATGGTTTTATTTTTTATCCTCTTAGGGTTTTTATTATTTTATATGTTTGTACATCTTTCATACCCTACTACGTATCATCTTATGGACTCTTTATTTTTTACATGATATATACCTTATGTTTATACCAATTAATGTAAAAACTACTATGTAAATAAATACACAAATTATAATTATGTGAATACAATAATGGGCATGATATGGATTAAATTTATATTATTTTAATAAATAAAAATAAGGTCAAGTTAATGTTGTTTGTCAAATTGAATAGGGTATTCCTTTTTATCTTTCATTGAATGCTTCTAATAGGCATGAGGTAGGACAAGTTTATAATTAAAAGGAAACATTACATATAATTATTGATACTATTAATCTTATGTATGTAAAATGACAATTTTGTATGGACACACTGAACAAGTTTCTTGATGAAAAAATTACTAATTTTGAAGTTTTTAGTAATACTTTTGTACCTCATTTATTTATGCATTGAAATTATGTTTCTAGTGATCTACCATACAATAGTGTTTATATTGATAAACAATGTCATAAATTTTTTATTCCCATAAAACATAGTTCATTTATGCAATATACCATAGATGAAGTGACTCAACATTTGAGTGAACTTATAGTGAACACTAAAAATATTTAGGCATGGGGTAGACACTATGAAATATGCAATAGGAGACTTTAAATATAAATGTGAATTTTATACTCTAAATAAAAAAGCTTTAAGTTCACATTAAAGAAAATATAAATTGCAAACATCTTATTCAAAAGGACATATTCAACATGCATCTTTCACATGACTTAATTATTCCAAAATTTATACTATTTAATGGCCATGGGGATTCTCAATAACACCTTTACACCAGTTTTAATTCTATAAACAATTGTAAGGACTATCCTTTGATGATGCTTAATTTTTTTCCCAGAACTTTTATTTTTAATGCCTTAAATTTGTTCAATTTTTTTCTTGCTGGTTCCCTAGATTCAATGGGATGATTATAATAAGTATTTTTTACAGAACTTTATCACCGCCATAAGATCAAGAGATCAATTACAAAGAATTGAACATCTCAAGAAAGACACTTATGAAATTATATGTGATTTCATGTTTAGGTTTCATTTTCATATGATTTAATTGATTTATGAACCATATTATTTAGCAATAAAATATATTTTTCTTAATGGTCTTGTGCAACCAATAAGCATAAATTATTGAAAACAAAACAAAATTCATTTGATCATCTCACATGTAAATCTACTAGTATTGATAGTGAATAACTATATGATCACACATTATTTATTAAGATAAAAATTAATATTAATATAGATGCACCAATTAGTATGATATTGAATACATGGATTAAAATGGAAAAAAATCTACTTTTTAGATAGAAAATTATCTTATATATAATAAGTAATCTATGGTTTCATTTATAGTCAAGAATGAACAAGCACCAATGGTAGACATAAAATATATTTCAATGAAATCTACAAAAAAAATTAAATATAAGTATGACATATTCAAATGTATATTTAAAAAATCCATGATCAAGTTGTCTCCTAAACATTATGTAGACACCTAAAACTAGCCACCGATAACCTCCAACTAGGCTTTGGACCAATTTCCACCAAAGTGTACAATTTGGCTTAAAAACACTAAAATACATTAAATGAGTTGAAATTTATATATTCAAGTGATGATTTTGGCTATAGTATCATTAAATGGGGCAATATAATTTATGGACTAGCTAACTTTGGTCAGATCATTTTGAGTCAAAATGACAATTTTGTACCTAGGTGCTTTAGATTGCTCTATTCTATCAAATCTCTTATAGAAGACATGTGCCTTTGTTATTTGGTGTTTGTAATATCCTAAATGGCATAGTGGATCCAATGCATCTGACACTGACTTCCAACTCTAATCTAGTCAAATTTTGGACCAATAACAAGACATTTTGACCAATTTGATTAATTTGTGCACCAAGAGCCAAAATTTGCACTGAAGTTGACTAATTATGTTTTAGGCTAATTAAACCAAATTAGGGCCTTAAGTTAATTTTCCATGGAACTTATTTCATAAATATTTATTGGAAATTAATTTCTATTAATTGCATCATCAGGTGACATCATCATATGGGGTAGCATCCATAAGCCATAAATTCATAAAATATCAGGATTATGGGTCTCCCATGCCTCATTAAGACCCTCCATGCCTATTCAATACCCATATATACCAAATATTAATGGGGATATTTTTATAATGAATTTCATATTTGGATTTTTTCATGGCCACACATCTCAATCTTGAGATGGACGATCATGGTTGATCCTCAAATCATTCCAACAATCTATAAATAAGAGGCCTTGATTATTGAATTTTAAGCTCAATTTATGCAAATTTACCGTGTAAAATTGATTCCAAGAGCTCTCACATGCCAAATTTATGATGCCAAAATATTGAGCCAAGCCAAGCCAAAGCCACAAGGTGCCAAGGAGAAGAGGAGATAGACAAGCCTCTTTTGATGAAGACTTCATGAGCACAAGCTGAGCAAGCCACTACAACAAGAATTTAGAGAATCCAAGGAAGGTGAACGATTCTTGTTTTTCTTTACTTTTTAGTTTTGTTTTTCATTTGTTTTTGTTATTAAGCTCACCCTAGTAACTAGGCCTAGAGATGTATGCTAGTTAGTGTGTTTTCATCAAATTATTTTCATTTTGGGACTAACACAATACTAATCACCTCTTTTGAGTCAAATTCTTAGTTCACACACTGTAGGATTTTAAACTATAATTTAACATTTAATAAGGACAAATACTAGTGTTCATATGATGCAAAAAGATGGAATTTAATAGGAAGAAGCATAACTTTAAGAGATAAAATTAAAGAGCTTATAAACCAAGGAAAAATAAAGCTTTCCTCATAATATTCCTTTAGGAAAGGGCACCATAAATAAATAAAATCAATCTCTTGAATATGTTTTTAATACAAAAAATTTAAAAATTAAAAATCAATTCAAATGTGATCAAAAGCTAGAGGATGATGATCATTTATTTTATGATGAAACATATTGGGGGAATACTAATCATTCCCCTAACCAGATGTTAAATGATAAATATGGAATATCACGGGCCTAATCAATACATCATTATTATAATATGGTATTTTACATAGCTTCTTATTTCTTACTTAATCACCTTCTTTTGACTTGAATTATTGATTTATACATTCTTCTATATCAATGTGTATATATGTGGTGTCTTTGATCACTCTTATATCCCTTAATTTTCACTTGAGTTTCATGTTTTGTTCATCCTTTCCTTTTGATTGTTTATCCCAATTCATATATTCACATTAGTTATCCTATGATGACATATGAACATACATCCTTTACAATAGTTTGATTTTAGTTTATAGTCCTTTGAGGCATGTTACACCTCAATGCGATGTATTGTTTCCCCACTTATCCATATTAACTATATGTGGTTTATTTTTTCATGAGATACATGAAGCTTACACTATCACATATATCCCATTCCTACACACCTTATGAAATTCACACATTGACTATTTCCTACTAGTGTCATGTGCCTATGATGAGTTATAGTATATAGTACTTTGAGACACGATTTTACCATATAATGGAAACATATAATTTCATTTATTTATGACTACTTTTTTAATACATTTTGTACACACTATACATTCACATATATTATTTACTATTCAAAACCGTTTTACTCTTCTATTTCACATATTGACCCCTTGGCTTTGTTTCATTTAATAAGTGCTTATTTGTGTCAATATTTTAAAAAACATTTAAATTTTTAAAAATTACAACCTATACATGGCTTATTTTGATGGTACATATAGTTATTTAATATCATTTTTCATATATGTAGTGAGTTACATATTCATTTTATATGAACACATTTTTCAATGTATACATGAGTTAGAAGTAGGATATGTAGGTTACACATGAGATAAGGAAACACATATGTGTGACATTTATTACACACAAGAAACCTTTACACATTGGGGGCATGCCTATGCCTGGGGAATCTTGGTACACTTTTTAATATGTATCTTTTTATACAATTCCATTAATCATATTGAATTATTTATACATGATTTACTCTTGTTCATAAACTTAGTAGAGTGTTGTTTCCTATTGATACCATGCTTAACTATACTAGAGGTGATATTGATTGATTATGTTGACTAACATTATTTTATCTATGATTATTTGATATTGATTATTCCAAAATTATTTTATCATTACTATTTTTTATATTATGTGCTCTATTTTTTGTGTACATTGACTATGTCTTGTCTCATTGTGTGTCAGTTGTGTCAAAGAATCCACTAGTCCATGTCATGGACATGTCATGTGTGTTAGGTTAGATTTTATTTATGTTTTATAAATTTTTGTGCTTATGATTTATTCAATGTTTTTTTTTTGTGTGTGTATCTACATATATTTAAATATTTTTATATGGAACTAATTAGTTATTGCTATATGCTTGGTGTTGTGTTTTCTATCACTCATGTTTCTACTATGTTGTATCTATTTATACTTTATGGTGCCATGATTTATGTCATGAATATATTATGATTCTAAATTATTGTGTTTTTCATTGACATATATATTTTAAAATAGCAATTGTTCTTTCCTTGGACTACATGTGTCATGCATGTTTATAATTTTCAAAATATTGCTATGAGGACATATCTTATCATGTTTATGCATATGATTTACAATCTTATGATTTTATCTATAACACATAATTTTCATAACTCTTTCTTTTGTGAAAGAGTGATTTGCATGATTCATCCCTCATATCAAAAGGGGTGAATACAATGGGCTTATTTCAAATATTTGCATGTATTATATAGAGCATTTCACATTCACAAACATATTACATGTTCATGTGGGTTAGATTGAGTAGATTGAGACATATTGTAAATGATTTTTAAGAATAATTGAGGCATTTGATGATATTTTAGGACATATTTTGCTATTAAACATAATTTTGAGGAACAACTGATGCATTTTATGATATTTTAGGACACATTTTAGCATTCTACATTATTTTTAAGGACAAAGGAATCATATGCATCATGAAATTATATCATGAAAACACTTTTATTTATTTTTGATGTTAAATAATGATGAAACAATGGAGAACAATGATAAATACAAAATCACTATGGTTATATATCCATATGCACTAATTGACCATTTTACATATAATCTTAATTTTAGGCATCTTATTACTCAAGGCAGTGTGGTTGAGGTTCTACATCTCTTAACTTATAACACAACCTTTTCAAATAAGATGGTTATTAGTTGAATTTCCTTAGGGCATGAGCACCCCATTGTTTTATTCAATCAATTTCAGCATGTGTCAAGTTTGACTCACATCCCATTAGGTTTACTTACATTTTTCAATTTCAAGTTTTCAATAATTCAAATTATTTCAAATTTATTATTATGAAGAGACATAAATCTGTACATTTTTATTACATGAATCACATGGAGTGAATGATACATTTTTTACTGTACTTATCAACACCAATCTTAGTCATCTTAGGTATAAAATTTAATTATTTTATACTTCTAATTTAACATTTGCAATACTATATTAAAAGGGATGAATCTATAGACACCTAAATTTGGTTTTTGGCACTTTGAAAACATCAACATTGATATACTTTGACACACTTGAACATTACACATATATTTTACTCTTGAGCATAATGTCCCTCTATCTTCCTACCCATATGTTGTGTTATACATATTTATTCATTAAATACATTTATTCAAGATCAAATCAGTTTATACAACAACCTTCTAGAATTCAAAACAAACAACCTCTATATTTCAAATCCATGTTTTACATGTATATGATAATGCTTGTAATCACAAGTAGTGTTGATTACTTTAGAAGTCACCCTCTATTCATAGTGCCCAATAGCCTTTAATGTATATTTTTTAGATCAAGAAGTTTCCATTAGGTTAACCTAGACATGTTTCATAGGTTGGTCATAATGGTCATCTATAAATATAAAACACCCCTAAGGTCATTCCATACTTGACTATAACTTAACATACTTGAATAACATTGGTAAAACACTTATCACTCTCTTAAGAAATTATCAAAAATGAATATACATTTATGAAAACTTAAAGGATTATCCCTAGATCATTCTATAAAGAAAAATTTGTATACATGACGTCAAATATCCATGATGCCAAGTATCAAGGATTAAAATATTGCATTGTATTCTAGATTATTCATGATGTTGCACACATAATAAGTGGGAGAAATGCATGTGGTTCAATCCTTATTCATAGTATTGGAATGAAATAAATTTTCAACCATTTAGTGAGGCATGGTTGGGGTCAATCCAACCTAAAATACCAACCCATTTTTAAGGGCATATTATGTTTGAAAGAATAATTAAGGTTTGGACAAAAGAGACATAATACAAGAATTTAAGCATGGGATCACACATGTGTGCACATAAATATTCACATTGAATATGTAGGTGCATGGATCCCAGAGATATCAAACCCACACTGTGTGTAAGAAAATTTCTAGTAAACCATAAAGGTACCATTATTGCATGCATTTAACTTTGTTAAAACTGTCTAGGTAGGCTTTTAGATATTATTAATGATATTAGAAATTAACACAACATATATAGAGTATTTCCATATTTAGTTACAATTATATGATCAATATGAAAGTATAATAAGTACATCATCCCTCTCTCGATTTTTCATTTTTAAATTTAGTAAATTCAATACCTAGTAATCCATTTCAATTCATATTTGTCCATTAAATTCCATATTTTACACAATCTAAATTAGTGCATGGTTTCCTTAATTTTATATCTTTTAGGTGTAAAATAACTAAAATATGTCCCTAGGTTATTTTATTTATTGGCTAGGCATGTGCTCTTCTTAATCATATTTAACACCCATTGTTGATTTTCTAAATCTACATGTAGGATAAAAATAGAAAATGGAAAAATATTAAGAATCCAAAGATATCAAAGTAAAATCATAAGTAAAGAAAAATAAAACTACAATTTCATTAGGAAAAATATTTCAAAAGGAAAAATCACACAAAAATACATGATCATATCATTGGAAATCCCCTTATCTCATTCAATTCCATATTTGGCTTCATATAGATTCAAGATCCATTAAAGTGTCATAAGCTAGTAGACTATAAGAGGAGACTTTACATATATATCATTAGTGCCACTCGATTTCTTACTATAATACCTAGTCCTTGTAGTTGACCAATGGATACATTAGGATCCCAAGGAATAGGAAACATGGTGTGGGAAGGCAGGATCCTTTTACATTTTCATGCATATATCCTTCTAGAATGATCTGTATACTTCACTTATTAGCACAAGATCTACATTTTTTAGGTTAGGTTCTTTAGATCCTTGATTTTGAAATATCTTAGCCTTTCCCACTTAGTTAAAGTTTATTGTCTTCACTAAATATTTTTACATCACCTAAGTGGTGCCTTGCCTCCTTTTTTTTATCCTATCACTCCTAATATCCCTTAATAGATATTTTTGCTAGATAATCACCTCCCTCTTCTTTATATCCCTTTATATGTCTATTTGATTCATATTTGACTCATAACTCTCATTATTATGCCTCTTGTATTTTTAATTTGTGTATTTTATGGTAATACCTTGAGGATTACAACTAAAGCCTCCTCACAAATGCTCATCACCAATAATGTTATCCAATGCCCAAAATGTCACCTATTCAATTTAATGTTACCATAATTTTATAGCCCGAACTTCATTTTGGGTGTTATTTAAATTGTTAGAAAGATATTAAAGAGACAAATATTTCCTATTATAAGTCTTTGACGATTCTACACACATTTTTCAAGATTTTCAAAGGAATAAAACATGAATTTTTTGATGATAAAAGTAATCATTCATAATTTTGGCACATATTTTTTTCTGATATTTATTTTGATCCCTATTTAAATCATTTGAAATATATTGAAGAGGCCTAAACATTGTTATTAAATACTTTTAACAATTCCTTATGGAATATCTAATATTTTCAAAAAGAATAAATTAAAATCTTTTGATATATGTCAATAGATTCTATTTTATTATTTTTAAAACAATCCAAAGGAAATCATCAAAAGTGTATAATAGTAAAATTTTAGGTCTTTGCAATATATTTTTAATGGTTCAAATATTGATCAAAATAGTGGTTGGAGTGAAAAGTTATGCAAATATTATGAAAGATTCATTTTTTATACTTTTGAATAAAAGTACAAATATGTGTATAATTCCCAAAAAAAATATAATATGAAAGTTGTAATTATCTATAATATATTCTGAATGGTTTAATTAGTGCCCAAAATGGAGGTTGGGGTAAAAAGGTATGGTAAAATTATGAAATATTTCTAAAAATTAGATATTTTGGAGGTAAAATGCATCTGCATCATCTTCATCATAGTAGTGATGGATATAGATGGTTGTATTTATAAAATACATTTTATTCCAATAATTGATTTTATGGTTTCTCCTTTCCTTGCTTATATTCTTTTCTCATCTTATGTTTATCCAAGATTTATTCTATCTACTTACATTTGATGTCTTATGATCATCATATTTATTATTTTTTCTTCCTTTATTTGCTGTATATTTCTCTTATCTACTTTCATTGGACATTTGAAAATCATCTTATGATATTTAATATTTGTTACATTATATTTTTTATTTAAATTGATTTTTTATCACTTTATATTGGATATTGTTTCAAACCTTTATCTCTTTACTTACATTTGATGTTTTTATATAGTTTATTTGACTTAGATATCCTTTATCTACATACACTGGACATTATAATTATCTTTAGTGTCATTTCACATCTTATGGTTTTCTTAGATTTGTTGTATATATCTACATTTTATGTCTTTCTTACAAACTTATTTTGCATCTTTTGTTTGTTAGATTTTTCAATATACTTATTTTTGATGTCATTTTTACACTTAGTTTGTCATTTTATTTATAAAAATAAATTCTCACATTTATTATAAAATAATGGAACATATGAGACAAAACATTAAATCATGATATCACATACAACCATGTTAGAATGTTATATCTATTAAGTATCAAATCAATATTACCAATGTAGAAAACAATGTAAAAAATAATTTCTACATCTCATTTATAACCAAGTAAAAATACAACATATATACATTAGAGGCTAGTGTCCATATTCATCCCTAGGCGGGGTGGGTTTATGCTCTATCAAGATATAGTACCTCTAGCCTCTTGAAGAGATATCACATATGTAGTAGTCCTATACTATAATCATGTGATCTCTGATATCTCATAAAACCATGTTATAATTTTATATCTATTAAGTATCGAGTCAATATTACCGATGTAGAAAACAATGTGAAAAATAATTTCTACATCTCATTTATAACCAAGTAAAAATACAACATATATACATCAAAAGCTAGTGTCTATATTCATCCCTAGGTGGGGTGGGTTTATGATCTATTGAGATATAGTACCTCTAGCCTCTTGAAGAGATATCACATAGGTAGTAGTCCTATACTATAATCATGTGATCTCTCCCTCTGCTTAGGTAACCTATACTTGTAGTGTATAAATCTAAGCCAATAATTCCTACTCTTTATTTGTTTTTACTACTATTGTATATATGTACACCACCCATTATATTTATATAGATTCTTTATGTATATATTCATCCCTAGGTGGGGTGGAGTTACGCTCTGTTGAGATATATTATCTCTAGCCTATTGAAGATATCTTGAATAGGTAGTAGTCCTAGACTACAATCATGTGACCTCTCCCTCTGCTTGGGCAACCTATGCTTTTAGTGTATAAATCTAATACAATACTTCCTACTCTATTTATTCTTACTATTATTGTATATATGTGCACCACCCACTGTATTACTAGATATTTTTGTGTTATAGTTACCTGTTGCCAAGCCACAACCTCCCCTCCTAATAGTACCACCATATAAGTAGAAAAACATGGATCCTAATATCACCACTATAATGCATGTGCCTCTAACCAATGTAAATTAGCTCACATGATCTACCTCAGATGGTCATAATAAATATGGTATTATATTAATATGGTAGTATAGCATTCAAGACCTTGTGGTGTTTGTCCTCAATCATATATTCCCACTGTACCATTTCCACTACATTTGAAAAATTAAACCAAAATCAACATCACATAATGATATATAAATCAAAATCCAATACAACCATCACTATCTTCTAGTATATTTATCTATAAATATATAAAATATAATGATCAAAATTAAAACCATCATTTTTTACCTAGATGTGTACCTCATACATAAGTAGTTCTTTTTCCCCAATGGATGTTGATGGCACCATCATCCTCATCTCCATCCACCTTGGGAATTATATGCCATTTCACATATCTCCCTCTATAAAACTAAATTTACCATCTTGATGTCATTCAACACCATTATACAGTCTATGTCTAAGGTATCATCTATGGCAAGTCAATCATACATTCATATGAAACATCTTGTGAAGGATTCATTGGATCCTAAGCTCTCAATACTACCCCCACTTTTATTTAATGGCATTATATCCTCCTCAAAGACACAAGTGCATCATGGTATCAATATTATAACCTTTATTAGTGGCTCATATCCTCTTGCCTTCCTTAAATCTCTAACATGTCGCACCTTGTATAGTGATAATGTTAGTGGTGTTACCATATGTGGTTATCTAAACTATCTCATGACCTTTGTGCATGAGTGTGGATTTACCCACCAAGTATAATGACTAGTCACCTCAACATGTCCATGAGCTCATACTATAGATGACCATTATGATTGTGTGTCCATGATCCCTTGTAAAGAATCCATGTGATCTTATCCCTAGGTATGGTCTCTAGCCTTAGATACCATGTAACACACCTAGCTAAAGGAACATGTTCCCATCATATAAGTGATATGGAATATGGTGTGGTAGCATCATATTTATATACATCATAAATATCTCATATATTTTTTTAGGATGCCTGGTCCCATAATCACCTATCACCTTGTCATAATATAATAAAAGATGCTCTAGTTGAAACTATTGTTGAATATTGTGTTACATCATACCCTGCTCTAGAGTTACTTGATGCAATATTTTAGCAAATAGTGGGAATATTTCATCATATATATAACAAAACACTTGTTTATATTCATCATGCCTAGAATCATCTTCTCAATTTTTGGAGTCTGTGAAACATATAAATCAAATAGTCATACAACAAATGTCTAAAGATCGTATCTATCTAACCTTGTGGCCTAATGAGACAAATCCTATCTCTTGGCTATAGTCTCTGGTGCATCACATATCATGAGTGTTTCATCTATTTGAAACCTTAGGATAACATGCATATCCTCTTATGTAATTTCCACCTTGATCATGTCCCATCCAAATCTCATATGAAAGTGTTGATACTCCTCTACTAGTGACCCAAGAACTTCACTAACATTTTTACTTTTATGGTCATCTTACACATATACATAATGTGTTAAACCCTATGCTAATAAATTTATCTTTATCCTCATTTGATATCTTGTCCAACATATTTGGTATCCAAGATACATGAATGGTCCACCAAATCTATGGTCGTATTTGCACCTAAAATTTTCCAAACAACAAAGATCAATTAGTCTCTTGTCAAATTAAAATGAGCTAAAATACAAATAAAAGTATAAAATTTATAAAAAAAACATAAAAATTAAATATATCAACATATATAATTATTTTATCAACCATATGGCTATTTTATTGCTATATCAACCATCTACAACTACTATATCAGCCATGTGGTTAATTTCCTATTATATTGACCATTTACATCTATTGTACTAGCCATTTAGTGCCTTTTTAACTATATTAACCATCTGTATTTACATTATATTGGTCATGTATTCTATGTTTTCTTATCTCTATCATGCATTTGAATGTTTCTACCAAATATAGTCAATACTTAATTGTATTATCCATATTAATTATTTTTTCCATAATTGTATCAGTTAGTTCCTTCTTCTAATACTTAACTATATTGGCCATGTTATTTTTTACTATATTATCCATTCAATAAAATTGTATTGGCCATTTTTTATTACCCATATACATACAAATATTGGTTAGGATGATATTTTTATCTTACAATGGTGATTTTTATTTAGACCCATACATTTTTTAATATCCTTTGAAATTCACAAAAGTATTATTTACCCATTGTTTGTCAAATATTTATATTTGATTTGACACTTGTTGGAGAAATCTCCACTATACAAATTTGCCTCAGTTATATGTTTTTCTAAATATATCCTATATACCCTTCATAAAATTAATTACATGTCCTAACTTGTTGGATACTATAGTAGATCCTCATCACTTTCTTTTGCATCCACCTATGTGTCCTCTCACCATCATCTCTCTCGGCATCAAAAATGGTCATTGAGATATCTCGATATCTCAAATTATCAAATGTTCAAATTATTATATTTTTAGCCTATTTATATAAAAAAAAAAATAGAACTCAAACCTTTCTAAAAAAAATCTTAGATTTTGTATTTTGGCCATATATTTGTTTTTATATGTCCTTTTGAAAAACCAAAAGAATCACTTGAAACCTCGCATCATAAGGAAATTTTTGGTACTAAAATATATATTTATAAAAATTTATATTTTTATCTTATTTTTAGGCCTATTTAAATAATTGAAACATAGTTTTGAAATGTTACATTATAATTTTTATGTCCTCAGCCTACTAGATTCATCTTAACACTTCTCTTGCACCATTTATCATTTCTTTGTAATATAAATAGGTAAATGAAGGCATGTATATGCATATATGTTCCTTTTATTTATCAACATTAATTTACACCACTTTATTTTATGTTTATATTACTATGTTATTTCCAAAATAACCATCCCTCATTATCCTAGAGTGACACAAGATGGGTGGGGAATATGGGTACACTTATATTTTTATCAATTCATGATTTCTCTTACAGGACTCATCAATGCATCGATTTCCCTGAGTACACATCCTAAGGAGTGCACCAAGAAATGGGTAGGTTGTATTGTGTTAATTTATGAAAGATAATTATATGATCACCTATTATACCTGTTTACACTCAATACCATGCTATCTAATTAGTTTAGCATCCTCTAGTGCTCGTTTCCCTTCCTTCCTCATCTTATGTCTAGTTTATTTTATTTTCCATACTAACTCGGCCATGTCTAGTTAGTTTTGTATCATTCACTTATTTTCATACAATATCAGTCATTGATGATAGTCATTTTCCTACCCTTGGTCTCTTTTCAATTGTATCAACTTTACTAGATATAGTTTTGTACCTTTTGTATTATATTTTCCCTAAGAGACAGTAATTTTTTTGCTTAATTTATTTATGTTGTATTGATCTAGATTGAATCCATAAACATATTTGATAGGATATATAGGGTTAGAAAATATCATTTTTATATAAGTAAAACATCAATGTACTCCTCTTATGCATGAAGCCATCCATTTAATATAAGGTAAGGAATTATGGTATAGGAGCTTATACTTGTGGAGATCTATGTTTTCACAATGTCTTTGGAGTCTTAACGAGAGGAGTTAAACCAACTAGGTATATCTAGTCTTTAGAGTTCCCAACTAAGGATACTTAGGTTTTTTCATTTACATCTTGACCTTAATCTAAAACATATCTCCTAGAGTATAAATTGAGCTAGGGGGATATTGAATCACTATCAAGTCAACCCAAGATAAGTATCACTATCCATAAACTCTTTCTTTTATTTTGTTTATATATATGCATATACTAGAATAGTCTATTGTTGTCTTCCCATATTTAAATTCATTTAAGTGATCTTTACATGGTATAACCCTATTTAGATACCTATTTCTTAAAATCCTTAGTTTAGATACCTCTTGGTTACCACATAATGGCATTTCTCTCTCTTTAGTTTACCTATTTTATATCTTAGATCTAGGTTATCTTTATTTTCTAGTTGTGTAGACTTTTTAATTATATACTTGATCTCATTTTACAATCAACTCTTAACATCAACCCAACCTTGGTTTGTGACACAATGTATGTGTATGTATGTTGGATCTAGTAGGGTATTCTCCATTTCCTATATTAGATGATATTTATCTTATTTATCGCATTCACCTTACATGTAATTTATATGCATTTTCATCCCATATTACAATATGACAAGTTAGAGGATTTTTTATATAACCTTGAGTACATTTTGATAGAATAAATATTATTATGCATATTATATTAAAACTAATAGATATTTGTTTCACATTCATCTCATATACAAGTAAAATGGGTTTTTAAGTTTGAACATTATCTTAGATAGTGTATTGGCTTGGTGTGGGCATGGAGTGTTATGGATTATAATCCATAATGAATCACATCCATTTGGGCCCATTTAAATTTTGATGTGATTTTTTTTTACATGTATTATAGATTGAAATGTATAATGAACCGTGTCTAGTTTTTCCAAATATTTCACATTTGAATCCTTAAAAAATGTAAAAATTTATAATGCATAGAAAATAATTATTCGTGTCTGGGAATGAAGTTTTATTAAACATGAAAAAAATTGGTTGTACCCACCATGAAATAATAAAATGATAATAAGTTAAACATAAATATTGAATTAATACTATTTTAGGAATTATAATTCATGCCAATGGGGGTTTAGGTAACTTTTGCATATAATTTTAAATTGGGTCAATATTATAATTATTTCATAGTTGTTTTAGTTCTCTAACTTCATTAAAAGTGTCAAAAAAAATTCATAGAGACCAAAAGGATTAGAAAAGGATGTGATATCTAATTCCAATAGCATGCATCATTTGGGAAAGTGTGTGTGATTATATGCACAAGATATATGCCCTAAATGTTGTTTTGTGGGATATTATACTAAAATTTAAAAAAATGTAGTGAGTTAAGAGTAACACTAGGCGATATTACAAATTGGTATTAGAGCATGGTTTGGCACTTTATGGCCTATTGGAAAAACCATGCAATTGTATCGATTTGATTATTTTGAATTGATGGAAGTTTTAAGATTTATTAGAGTTGGAATTTGCCTCACATGATGGTTAACCACCCTTTTCTCTTGTACTTATAATAACATGAGATGGATCATGGAAAGCCTAGGTGTGGGACTAAGAGAGAACCTATGATATAAATAATAATACTTAGGGAGTTTCTAAGGCAAAGAGAGGAGATTATAATTACTTGGCCTATATATATTAATATATTGTTTATGTTCAGATACCTTAGGGATAGGATGCTTCCTAGGTAAAAGTTGATATTTGAGGCAAAACATGAATTTCCCCAAGAAAAAGAGCAAAGTTTTCACTAAGAAATACAACCTAATCTAAAACATGGGAGAGCACACACTATAGGCTCTCATGGAAGTGGTGTTACACACCATAGTTTATATGGGATCACTTTTTAGAATAATAAAAACAAACCTCATAAGTTTAATAGATGAATATTTGGTACTGAGATTGAAAAATGTTTATTTGGCGTGCAATGGTGTTTAAAATTGATAAATTTATCTAGTAATAACAAGGCAAGACTTTTTATATTTTAGTTGATAGATGAAGTGGCCCTATGGTATCAAAAATAAATTTAGAATTTGGACACAACCACTCTTACCTAGGGGAATATTGAAAAGTTTTTTATCAAAAATACATATCAAACACATCAATGAAGTTTATACCCTTAAAGATTAAAATATGGTAGTGGTATAGTATGACTCATGTTTCTTAAGTCTTCTCAAGTATACCTAATACATCTAATATTAACTAACCAAGATCAACATGTATCTTAGAGGTCTCTCACCTATCATTAGGAGTTGAGTGTGAACCTTAAAGCCTAATACATTATATGAGGCAAATAAAAATTCATGATTGGATGAGCAAAAATTTTCCAGAGTTGAATATCATTAGCATATCAAAGCTTAAAAAGACATATGAATGAAAAGTTATCATGGTGGTTTCTAATGCCATCAAACTTAGTAGCAAAAACGTGTGGTATGGTGATTGAATTCACAATGATCATAGGTATATATGATGAGATGCTTGATAACCTATAGTTATTGGTGGTGATAAATAACATGTTCCACATCCTCAACAATTTGGACAAGATGGGATTACTAGAATTCCTTCTAAGGAGGGGCAATAGGATCAAGAATATATTGTGTTTTATTTATGGTGGGTCAAATTATGAATGATATTATCCATAATTTCAATGGTAATATCCAATAATATTTCATTTTGTCACATTATTGTATTTGATAGTGGTCCTAATCATGAAATTCATATATTGATTGAAAGTTGGCAAGTAGAACACCAACCTGTCATTATTTAGACTATAAGTATGAGTGGTTATATTATTATATTAATATTGATAGACCTTGATATAACTAGTTATTTTATTTCTCTTATTTTCAATTAGTGTGGATTGGTAGATTTACATTTAAATGGCTTAGAAAATGTAGAGATGATTTTTGGTGCAAATCAATCCATTACTTCTATAGTCAATAATTTTCCCTTGAAGTTGGGAAACTTCATAACCAAGGTAGACTTATACTACACAATTTTTGGAAATACATAGAGCACTTATGCATTTATATGAGAATCATGTGGTTTACCTTCATGATGATGGTTAGGTATTAGATATTTAGGGTATTATAAGGCCCATATCCTTGAGATTCATAACAACTATGCAATTCAATCAATTCAAGAGACATGTATATTATATGCATATAGTTAGTATTATACCAAATAGTGGTGGACCCTCCTTAGATTATTTTCATATCCTAGGGTATTTCATGGATGTTTTCTCGCCGGAGTTTCTTGAATTTACTCATAATAGGGAGATTTAATTTTCCAATGATCTAGTACCCCATGTTGAGCTTATTTTCAAGGCCCTATAGAATGACTACACCATAGGTACATGAACTATGGGTACATATTTAAAATTTGATTGATAAGTGGTTGGTTAGACCTATTGTGTCATAATAAAATCTTACATTTTACATTGACCTGATCATATTTGCTAATGCATGCTCAAAATTGATCCTCTCTTGCTAGTCTTTTTCCTCTTTTCTTGCCCTTACAAACTTTAATTTTTTATTTTTTTGAGTCTTTATTCCTTAGTTTTAAAAACCATTTTTACATGGAGAAACCACCATAGTGGTTTATACAACTACCTTTGTGATTACATCATTATCTCAATGGTTCTAAAAATCACCAAGATGGTTTGAAGAAACACCATGATGGTTTTGTAAACTACCACAATAGTTTCAAAATAACTCCTTATATAGAGCAATAGTTTCATCACCATAAAAATATTTTCATTTTTGATTCCCAATACTTGACTTTTTACATATTTTTCATGATTTTAGTTGTAAAATTTCTTATTTTATCTTAATTTCAACTTCATAATCCCATAATACACCTTTAGTCTTGATTATATCAATCACCACCACATCAAAATTAACTCAAATAATTTCATATTCAAGCTCTAGTTAACTCCTCCTCACAACTTCTTCCTTACAAGTATTTCATTTTTCTTATAATTTTGGACCCATAAATGCATTAGATATTGGAATTTACAAGTTTTACATATACATATTCTATCTTATACTATTTTTAATAGTTTATTCCAAGCTTCACAATAGTCTTACAATAATTCACATAAGTTATAAAAAGACACTCATAAATTTGCAACCAATACCCTATCATTCTTGAGAAACCAACCACCATTCAAATATTTATTCCTCCAATTTTTTTATTTTATTTTTATTCTTTGTCTTCCTCTTTTTGTATATTTATATAGTCATAATTTGTGCAAGATTTAAGGAACTATCTACCTAATGATTCAACATTTACATCAACTCATTTTTCATTTAATCTCTACATTTGTCATGTTGAATAATTCATTTTGTTAATTTATTTTATAATATGATTATATTTATAGTATTTTAGATTATATTACATTCCTAAAATATTTATTTATAAAAATTTAAAAAAATAAATGATCTCCTTGCTCTCTTCTTGCATTGAAAAAATAGTTTCATTATCTTAGTTGCTTTCGCACATTAAAAATTTCAAAGAACATTAATTTTCACATTAGATATAAGATATATAGGTAAATATTAAAATTAGATAAAACAAACTGACAACATTTAATTTTTAGTTTTCATAACTCACATTCTCATAGACAAACAACACATATAAACTTGCATAACAAAACTAGAAAAACTAAAATGAAAATTTGCCTCTAGAGTTGTTTTACTTCCTTGCATAGTAAAGAAATTAATTATAATTTATAAATAATGGTTTTATAATTTCATTAATAAAATTAAACATCACTTTAATTTCATTAAAGTTCATGAAATAATTAAAAACTTAAAAATTTGCATACTAGCTTGCATACATGAACTAGATCTTGAAGATTTAGAATTTACATTGTATATACAAAATATGAATTTTAGATCTAGTTTTAAATTTTCATTGTCAATATTTAAAGTGCATATTATATTTTTATTCCATTCATACCAATAATATGGAAATAATAAAATTAATTTTAGTACATGTAGGCAAAACTCTGCATTTCAAGAATCAATGGAAAGGTAAAAAATAGTAGTTGTGTTACTAGTTTAAATTTTAATTTTAATTGGAATTACATTCATAAAATATCAATAAAATAACCAAAAATATAAAAATATATCATTTCCTTTATTTCTAATAATTTTTATTTCAACAAGTAGCATAATTTTCTTTTAATTTTTAGAGCCTTATTGAAAACTCAAAACAAAACCAGATGATGCCTCCTTATTTAGTTGGAACAATAACTCCACCCAAAATGTGGAGAATCAATTTCAAAAATCTTATTATTATTTTTAAAAAACCAATTATAGGGTAGTAATCCAAAAACTATAAGATCCTTATAAACCCACCAGAAACTACCATGACTCTAACAAAATGGCCCTCACAACTAGAGGTTGGATCTACCACCAAATTTTGACAAGACCCCAAATTATTCTGCAAAGCCCATACATTGAGAGTATGACAAAGTTTGATCAATATGTGGAAATAATTCACCTTCTAGAAGATGGGTTAAGTAGGTTGAAATTGCCCCCACTTACCTCCAATGTTAACCAAAACACCTTTATAACTCTTGATCAACCCATCATGACTCCTCCTGACTTATCTAACATAAGATAATTCATTATGAGTTACCAATCCTTCCCTCTCAAGTATCTCATGAGAGAGAATCCTAAATCCAACACTAATGCCTCGCTGAATGATCTCATATCCACCTTGGTGGGACACATTCAATATATAGGGAGTAACCAAACCTTAATAATGAGGGTCAAGACTCATCCATTCCCATCATAGTGACAATTTATCAACTACTATAATACCAACCTAATCCACCTTCCACTAGATATATACTAATCCAAAACCCTAGGGACATCCTTAGTCATGGATTTATCAACCCCATAACATCAAAAATACCTTCATATTATCAATCTCCTACTCAAGTTCCTATTGGAGGTTATTTCTCATACTCTCATTTGAACAACATGGTGTCCAACACACTGCCACTAATTATTACTCCTAGCTATGTATCAACCAATGTACCACCCATGTATGTTCTTCCATTATAAGCACCAAATATAAATCTTTAATCCAAATCCTTACCACATTAATATCATATGTTCTCCAAGTATACTCAAATAGATAACTACTTCTCAACATACTATTCTTTAACTTCTCAACCCACTTCTTTTCCATCTAGTGGTTTTATGCCCACTACCTAACAAAACCCTCTCCCTTAAGTTCATACCAACTTGACTTTGGAAGGTTTTAGCTCCATTGGGACCTACATGGAATAATTTAATGAACCCATCAGTCATAAAATATGAGAAGTATTATTACCACATCCCTTAAACTCCCAAAATATAAGGGAGGTGGATACCCCAACACACATGTAAAATCATATGTAACAACCATCAGATAGATTCTACCTTGCGATGGGGTAATTTATAAGACACTCCTAAATAATCTCTATGGAATTATGCTACATCAATATTACCACCTCCCTGAGGCCTCCATCCCTTCCTTCTGATAGCTCATGGTTGAGTTTGTCAAGGTGATTGACATGAAAAATTTCCTAAAACTTTCATACAAGATTTATTTCACATCAAGTAAGAATTCAATGAATTTATTTCCCATTTTATTATGAGAGAGTGTCAAGTCTTATACTCCTCCACTAGTTCCCCTATAGACTAGAGAGAGTTGTGTGATCCCTTTTTACACTCTCTCAGTAAGGAAACAAGGGAAGGCATTAAAAATTTTCCTTACATGTCTTATGAATAAATGCTTTAAATTGATCTCAAAATAGATCAGGGAGCCATTGATATTGATCTAGGTGGATTAAAAAATAGTGTCTCACGGTTTAACACTCAGTCTATTCTCATGGCCTACAGTAATAATGGAGATGATTTTTTGGTCTATGTTGATGTAGGTTGATCTACACCACTAGATTCAATAGGAGATAATTATTATTGTTGAGATATATTTTTGATAATGGAATAAACTCTTCACAAGGATTCATACCTCTGTGCCAATTATGGTAATATAGTTCCACCACTATGTTATTACACCATTTTAAAAGTGTCATCATTATAGCCCATAACTCAATAATAATGACAGTTGGTAATGTCATAAAATAACCATAATATATTTTCATTCATACATGGAAATGGTTTAACTTCTATAATTACTTTCATACCTCTTGACATGTAAATTTATATATACATATGTATACATTAGCAAGATATGATAGTTAGCAATAATTAGACTAGAATATAATAGCCATACATCTTTCTCAAGAGTATATAATATACATTATGAACATATAAATAAAATAAATTTATTATTTCATTTATACATCTCTCTCTCTTTTACATATCCCTCTCACAAATCTTTAGCACATGCATACAACTTCATCTAGATTATAATCTAGAGAGTTGTCCACTAGTTCACCACCTAGGCATCAAATCAAATAATAGTTTTAGGAATTATGGATCTAATAAGTGAATAATCTCCAATAGAAAAAATAATGGAGCTTACCAAAATGTAAACCAAAAAAATGTTAACAATGAAGGCCCTAAGGTCTTAAACTAGAATTAAAACACCACTATAGATGGTGAGATAAACCAGACTAAAAATAAAAACATGGTAAATAAAAACCAAAATCAACCCATGAACAATAACAATGTCAATAACAACAATGGAGGTGGGAAGAACCAATGCCCTCCACCTATAGTTCATGTAATGGATTTCAACCATCCCTCACCTCAAGATAATCAATTTCAAAATGTTTGCCAAAACCCTCAATTTTAAAACTAATGTTTTTGTCATAGCCATAACCAACAAAGATTTGGTCAAAAAATAAATAATAAAGGCCTAGGTATTATGATCCCTATGTATATTACCTTTTTCATATATTTTTTTATCATGATACCTTTACTTGTAGGGAGTATAATAAATTTATTTAAAGGCTCCCTGAAGACCAATGATAAACCTTTGTGGATATGTTCATGGGAAATGCGAATATAAATCCCCAACCCTATTTTATAGGTCCTATGGTGCCTAAAAATGCTAATTTATGCATCTAAAAAAACCTATTTCCTAACACCAACAACATAATGTCCAAAACTAGTCACAACACAATGCAATCAACAAACCTTTTCTAGCTAGATCTCATAATATTGAAGCTTCCACTTCTACACCAAGTAATCTTGATGTGGTTCCCCAACTAGGACCTTAAGGGGAGACTATAATGGTAGACATCATGGAGTTATAAATATACAAGGATGAAAAAATCATCATTTGTATAAGGGAGTGCCAATTGACAAGTCCTCTTTATACAAACATTCTAGATATTGACATCCAAACCAATCCTAGTCCATGTGAAACTAAAATTTAGTTATCAATATTATGAAGACATTTTCCCATATTTTATTTATGTACCTTCTCAAAAAATACCTTACCCATCACTCTACATTACTTTATTCCTTAGGATTGGAGAATCTAGCTACTGTCACACCTCTATCTCAAACCTTAATAAACCATATAGACTTAGGTATGTACCTTCCTAGGTAAAATTTTAGAGATGCTAACTAATTTTTTTAATCTCAAGATCCTCCATCTATACACCAAGATGTCTAGGAGAGGGGATCCAACCTTATACTTGAAATTATATATCTACAACAATTATGTCAAAATTAATGGTTGACGATGGGGAAACTATAAATATTTTCCCCTTTTAATCTCTCCAAAATCTAGGATATTGAGATACCAACTGATCCACAACTATAAATACCTTGTGATGTTATGAAACCCTCACATCCACCATGATTTGGGGCATTTTAATACATGTTACTTTGGCTCCCAAGACTATATCAACTAAATTTTATGTTATAGATAAGGATACAAACTATGACAAGATACTATGAAGGCCTTGGATCCAAAACAATGTCAATAACAATAATGTAGGTGTGAGAACCAAAACCCTCCCCTTGAATTTTATGGGGTGGATTTAAACCATCCCCCACAATGATATAATAAATATAATAAATGCTTTCAAATGTTGACCAAAACCCTCAGTTCTAAAACCATTGCTTTTATAAAAATAACAACCAATAAAGATTTGGTTAAAAAATGAAAAACAAAGACTTGGGGATTATGATCCCAATGTATATTTAATTTTCCATAGAGTTTTTATTCATGATACCCATGCTTATAGGGAGTAAAAAAATGTCTATCTAAATAATCTTTGAAGACCAACAAAAAACTTTTGTGGATATATTCTTGGGAAATGTGAATGAAAATCCACAACCCTCTTTGACAGGTCTTATGGTGCTCTAAAATGTCAATTTTCACATATAACAAAACCCATTTCCTAACCATAAATATAACATAATGTCAAAAACCAACCACAAGAAAACCTAATTAGCCAATCTTTACTAGTTGGAACCCATGATGTTGAAGCATCCACTTCTACACCAAGTGATCCCAATGTGGTTCCCCAACTAGGATCTCTAAGGAAGACTAGAATGATAGGAATCATGGAGTTATAAATAGATAATTATGCAAACATCATCAATCACACAAGGGAGTACCAACTAAAAAATCTATTTTATACAAACATTATGGATGTTGACATCCAAACCAATCCCAGTCCCATGGGAAACCATGATCCAGTTGTCAATCTTACAAAAACCTTCTCCCACATTTCCTTTATGGAGTTTCTCAAAAATTATCATACACATAACTCAAAATTAATTAAAACCTTAGGATTTTGGCATATATCTAGTGTCATGATGCTACCTCAATCTTAAATAAACCATATAGACTTAGATATGTACCTTTTTAGGTAAAATTTGAGAGATGTTGGCTATTTTTTTAAATTATAGAAGCCTCCTTATAGATGCTAAGATAGCTAAGAGAGGTAATATAGCCTTTTACTTATAATTATGTATCCATAATAACTATTTCAAGAGAGGAATGTTTGATGATGGGTCAACTATTAATATATTCCCCTTTTCTTTTCTCCAAGATAGGCTAAGGAAAGACCAAATCCTCCATAATTATAAATATATTGTGAGGCTATGACAACCTCAATTCCACCTTGATTTGGACCATTTTACTACTTGTTACTTTGGGTCCCAAGATTTCATTAACTAAATTGTATGTTATTGACAAGGACACAAATTATAAAAAGATCCTATGAAGGTCTTAGACCCATAATATGAAGGCAATGTCTTCTAAATTGTTTTTAAAAATTAGGATTTTACAGCTACAAAAGGTTTTGGTTGCTCAGGACAATATGAATCCATTAAAATTTCACAAAAAAACTCTCAAGAAAATACTAGGGCTTCATATTGATTATCACTTGCCTAGTAATGGTGTAGGGAAGCCCCCTATACAACCCAAATCAAAAGAGCTTATAGCAACCACAATGTGTATCTTGAAATCAATCTTGGAGAGCCCTAAAACCTTGCCAAGTTAAATAACTAAGGAAAAGGGTGTAAAAATAATGAATAAAGTGGACGTGGTAAAACTTGTAATGATGTCATCTATCTCAACTAAGTCTATGGTTGAGATCATCAACATCCTAAAAAAGGATGATCCCATTAGGCTCCCATTCGACCCATATGGGTTTGGAACGTATGATCCCCATAAACCCTTTCGTTTATAGGATCTTAACTAGACTATCAAAGTCCCTCACATTGGCATGGTAGATTTATTATGAAATAAACATAAATCTCATCAAGAATATGATGATCTACCCCCTTCATGCCATCATCTAATACCTCATTACTAAGAGGAAAAATGTTGTTTAAACACTAGATTAGATAATGAAACCATTGACCTTCTTATTTTCCCTCAAGCACTCAAATAAAGGACTCAAACTTTTATGTAAGACACTATATAAATTAAAATTAATTCAAAGAATAGTAAAAAAATTCAATCTTAGGTCCTCTCTCTCTCCTAAGGAAGTAGAAGACCATAAAAAGCTTCTTACTGAGTTTTCACAATCTTTTGCTTTCCTTTGATTGAGTAAAATAGGAAATATAAAAATTATTATGCCTTATGAAGAGTGCTTTCAATATCAAAAAAATGTTCATGAACACCTTGTTTAATTAGGAAACATTGTCTTGAGGCTTGATAGTAGAATAGATAATAAGGAGGAGGTCATAAATTTAGGCCTAGTTGGTTATGCCCATATTTGGTGGTAGAATATTTTAATAATGGATTTTTTAGTTATGCACCTTAGATAGAAAGGATTTTAGTTAATTTGTTGAATATTTACACCTACAATTTTTCTTTGTATAGATCTTGCATCTTACATTTGCTTATCTATGTTAACAAAAATTCCATTATCATTGTGTTGTTTTACATTTCAAATATTATGTTTGGCAATTTTTTAGCTATGAGTTCACATGACAAAAGATTTCAAATATAACACATCATCTAATTTCCCCATTTCATATCACATTGCTTCCCTTAGTAAAACACTCTAAAAATTATCATGATATGGAGTCTTGTCTTAGTTATTATGAGTATTGTGCACTTTATTCTCACACACTTTCTTGCAAGCTTAAAAACCCTAGCCTACAACCTAGTATTTAATATTTTCGATGGTAGAATCCCCTTTTATAGTTCCCTCTAAGTAAATACACTAACATGATAAAACCAAATAAATGTATTCACCTATCTTGGTCCTTGGTGATGAGCCCTTGTATCTTACTACTTTCATGGGGCCAAGATTTGGTGATAAAAACCTCCCCTTAAAAGAAAGAGAGAGAATGGGAAAGCACACTACATAAAATCAAGGTTATGTAACTCAAAATCAATTCTACATCTCTCACCCTTTACTAATCCTTCATGTTGATCCCTCGTATCTCACTAATTTCACATGGTTAGCATTGGGGGGATATACCCTTACTCACATTCAATATTTGGTGATGATGCCATGCATCTTTGTATTCATACGAGACTAAGTGTAGGGGTCACAAAAATAAATCAAGAGAAAAGGTAATCAAAAAAGTTTCCAAGAAGTAATAAAATCCCCAAAAATATTTTATATATGTTTATGCTAAAAGAAGAATCCCATCCCTCTCATAATTTTTTTCATGGTTGGCCATCTCCTAATCTAATTCTAAACAAATACAAAAAAAACTACTATATTATAAGCCTAAAAATAAGTATAATATTTCCCTTTTCTCATAAGGATTAGGGCTACCTCTTATTCCTTGTGAAATTTTTATGTGTAGTTTTTCACTTTCATTATCTCATATATCCCACCTCTCTTTTATTCCCCTATTAAAAATTGAAATCCATTTGTATTTTAAATGAATTAACTCAATCATTACCTTAAAAATACCTATTAGCACATTTTTAGTTTTGTAAACATATATTTCATTATATGTGCATATATTTTGTTATCACATTTAAAAATATAAAAATATCTATAACATTATAAAAACCATAGATACATAATATTTCATCACATTTATATCCATCTAAGGTGCATAAAATAAAAATAATACATAATATAACAAGATGTTGGACAATGATCACACAAAATGGGTCAAAATTGTGTGTGTGTGTGTTTGTGTGTGTGTACCATTGAGTCTTAATAAAATCTCATATGTAAAGAGAAAAAGAGTCTCAATAATCTAAAAATATAAGAAAAGGTACATAACATAGTCATAGATCACCACTAATGTTGTACTCCTCTAGAGGTTGAGTGTCTAGGACTCCCACCCCTATTCCTCTTAGAAGGGCCTGATGTAGAGTGATGTGGATTATGGATCCTACTCCTATATTGTTTATGGATCATGTTTGCCTAATATATTATCCCTCCTATTATCTATAAGTTGAAGGAGGGTCACCCACTTCTCATACCAATGATGCCACTGAGATTATTCACTTGAGACTCTATGGTTGTCACCCTCGCCCATATGCTAACATTATCTACCCTCCATTTGATGAGTTCCTGAGCCCCATAATATGTTGTGGAAAATACATTGGTGTGTTATCCCACACCTAAAGGAAGACCCACATTGATAAAAAAATCTCTTATTAGGCCAGTACTCATGTGAAACACTTTTAGGAGGGTATCTATAATCATGTTTCACCACTCTATAGACTAATCTACACACACACACACACACACACACACACACACACACACACACACACACACACACACACACACACACACACACACACACACACACACACACACACACACACACACACACACACAAAAATTACCTATAAATCTCTAGTCATATAATTAAATAAACTAGAAAGTAATACCATAAAAAACTAAAAACAAAAAAGAAACATTATCTTACCTAAGTTTCCCTCCTACTTATTAGGATTATATTCTTCATTTGAGCTCATCTCAGCATCCTCTCCTATTTCTAGCTCATCTCTAATAGGGGCCAGGTCACCTCCTTTGGATCCTAGGTTGCCTCCTCTTCTAGCCACCACTTTCAACTATTATATGTATATTTTTGGTAGTTGTTACGGTGTATATAATTATTTGTGGTAGATGTGGTTGTTGTGACTAGTGTGGTTGTATTTAATGATATGGTCCACCCACTAATCCATTAATTATCCCTACACCTCCTCCTCCTCCTCCTATAATTTGATGGCCAACCTGTACCCCTTATCCTCTTATTGTAGGTTTTTAGCTAGCCTATTCTCCTTGTCCTCCTAATTTAGGGTATTGGCTAATTTATGCTCCTCCTCCTCCCTACCTCTCTACATCTACTGCTATTATGGGATTCCTCAGTACCAATAGATTCCATCCTAGTCTCTAAAATTATGTATCCCTAGCTTCTCCTAACCCCCTATTTAATAGATGGGGAATAGGTATATTAGATATATATTGTAGCCTAAACTTATATGGCTCCCTATCAATGAGTTATGTATCCATCTTTCCATGCCTATCACACACTTGGCATGTGCTCTTGTATGCTACCAATGTAACCACCTTATCTTCCCACTAACTGAACATCCCCTGGTAGGGCATCACTACCAAATATATCATTGTAAAAGTAACCATCACCTATGGTGCATCATTAAAGGGTGCCATGATAGTCTACTTGGAGGCATTGATGTCCCTTGCTACTTGTTAGTGAAATATTTTGTACTTTGTGACAAATATGATTTTCATAACAATATAGGAGATGAAAACTCTCTCCTATATTATGAGGGGAGGTTCCCATTATTGAAATAAATAAAAACTAATATATTTATATACAATATTTAAAAGTTGAATTGGGGGCTTGTAGTGGTAACATTCAACTAAAAATAAAAATGGAAAGAAATAATTTGAAGATTCATGAGTAGGTAAATAAACACATATTTCATCTACTCTTGTAGTGACAAAACTAGAAAATAATTAGATACTTTAGGAGATCAAATGCAATTAGTGCTTGGAATAATGAGTTATGCACTAACATAAGAAAAACACACACCCATTAAATAAAATAAGACACAAATTTATGGTGTGTCTTTGGTTTATGGTGTAGTCACCTAAAATGTCACTTGAGTGCAAAGAGTGTTACTTGAGACCACACATCCCTAGCTTATCCCTAAACCTATCTTATGACTTATATAGACATTTATCTAGATTTCATGTAGGCCTTACACATACCTAAAACTATAAAAATAAATCTTAGACCCTCCCTTAGGCATCCAATCCCCTAGTACCTCAAGTTTTTCCACTTGGACATTAGTTCCATTTTTTAAACACTAGTGCCCTGCACTAGTGTCCCAGGTTGATGTTATTGTCATTCTCCCTCTTTTTAGCCCCAGTGGATATATTTTGAATTCCAAAGACATGTAGGGTAAAACTAGACCTATTTCAAACCCCAAAAAATCACTATATCAATATATATCCATGAATTTAATCTTTTATTCACTATATGGAAATTAGATGCAAATACATATAAAACAAGCTTAGAATAAGGTGTGCACAATCAAGGTTATTGATCCCTATTCTAACCTATTTTAGCATATAGCTATATACATCCATCCTAATCTAATAATAAATATATTTATAGTCTCAAGCCTCACTAAAATCACTCAAATTAGCATTCATACTAGCTTCACTTGCACTTGCACTAGCACTTAGGTGGGGAGAACTACATTGGGCTTGATCCCTTCTCAGATTATTGGTATGTAGGAAACTCTCATCATAGTGAGGTGTCAAGTATGTCCATCCAACTTATATAACATTAACTTTTTTACTTGTGCCAATTTAATACCCTAATAACATGGAGTTCTAGGGTTTGCATACAAAATTAGTCAAAACAGGCCATAGATAGTGAAGCAAGGTTTGTCCACATAGGGACATGCTTAGCAACCTTAGACACAACTACCATTAAAAGTATAGATCAATTCTTACACAGTAAATTAACACCAAAATTAGACACTATAATCATAATTATATTATCCAAGGTGTGGTGATATTATATAGGAGGGTTTCTAACACCTGAATCATATTTGTGACATTCAGACTAGCTCTTGTACTAGTTTTCAACTTCCAAATCCTTCATCTCAGTCAGTTTCTAGATAAGTACCTATTTGTGTGATTCATTAATATTATTATAAATATAACATCAATTCAATTCTTTCACAAATAAGTGGATGTATTTATTTTATATTTCACACCTTGGTTTACTATACTCAAGCCCTTTAACAACATAGGGCTTAAACTCCATAACCCTTAAAAGTTAAATCATTTGGTGAACCCAGATTTAAATAGTGAAAAATCCCTAGCCATAAATTTTATTAGTGTTTTTTTCCTTTTGTTTCCTATTTTTAGTGGTTGTGTTAGGTTTTTTAGACTAGATATGTTCTACCCTAGTAACCCTCTTCCAAGTTATTTTAACAAATTTTATAGATAAAGAATTTTATTTTCCTCTTCATCATCTCCAAGAGGGTGATAGCTACTTTCCCTCTAAATAGGTCCATGATAACACTCCTCCAAGAGATGAGGTATACTATACTACTATTTCAAATGTCTATACTTAGCCTATCCATCCTTCAAACCCTTCCCTTCCCATATCCCATTTAGGATGTGTGCTTACATGTTCAATCAGAAGCAACTAGGGTTTGCACTTGTGAGACTCTAAGGGATGGAATTATCAATTTGAGCAAGCTAATTTTAAAATAATAATAAGTTATTAAATAAAAATATTACATTATTAGAAAATCATGTTAAAAAAATAAATCCTCTAGGGCACACTAGTGTCAATCATGTATATGCATCTTCACCTAGTCAATTTGTGGCAAGTAATGTTACATATCAAAACAAGAAATCACAAAAAAGTGCATCTACAACTAGTGATTCAAAAATTACTCAAAGATAAAACATAATTTCTAGTGAGATTTTAAGGAAAATGATTAAATCTAAGTTGATCAACCTACCTCCTCTACATCCAGTGAGGAGATCCAGATATTATTGTTCATATCATAGAATGCATGGTCATCACACAGATTCATGTTTGGCATTAAAAAAACATATACAATAGATAATTGTTAATGAGGAAACTATACAAGATAAATCAGTTAAGTAATCCATAGTGATATTAGAACACATTCAAAAAGGGTCAAATTTAGAAATAATACAAAAGTGGTTACCAAAGCATAACTCATAATTCAACAATAGGTTCACAAAGAAAAAATAGACAAAGAAATAATACATCAAGTAGTTGACAATTTTGGTCAACAAAGTTTGGGATTTATGAAACATACTAATTTAAATCATTCACATATACATTTTATCAAGGCAAAAGATCCAAGTGCAGAGGTAATGTTATAAAAATAGAAAGAACTTAAGTTGTACATTCAAAACCAGTCTAAGAAAACAACCATTCTCAAGAGAGGGTTTCTAAAAATAAAGTCTTAAAATCAATGAATGCATACAAAATATACATATTCAAAGGTCAATGTAAAGGTTAAAACTATAATCCCTCCCTCATATAAAAATATTTTCACTATCACATCTTATATAGATGGAAATAAATGCATAGATGTTAAGATCATAGATTATCAACCAATAAATTTTTGTTCACTATCATTTTTTATCTCTATTAGAAAGGACTCTACACATATAGATACAATGCATGATTTTGTTGAATACCTAGGGTCACTTCAATTAAAAATTTCATATACCTCAAAATAATTTTCTCTCATTTTCCATGTTATTGTAAGTTCAATTTCTTACAATGTTGTCTTTGGAAGTTCATGGTTAACAACAATAGGAGAAACATTTGACAAAAAGAAAGGATGCATATCATTTTCACATGTGATTTAAATGATTACAACTATATAGAGGATACAACCTTTTCCCAATAAGAGCTACAAAATTAAGTTATACCTATAGTGGATATAGTTTCAGATGATAAGATCCCAATCAATAATCTAGACATTGTTAATCAAAATGAAGATGATTGGAACAACACATATTATTATGGTACATACTATTTAGAAAGAAAACATTCCACTTATATTAAATATAAGCATCCCATTAATGACATGTTAGTATTCTATCACTATTCCTTATCAACACACAAATTCTTATCCATAACACTCTGCTTATAAATAGTTTCATCCATTCCCATTTTACTTGTACATAGTTTCAGTTGTTATTTTTCCTTGTATATAGTTTCATTTTCATGTTGCTTGCACATAGATTATATCTAGAAAATACAAAAAAAATATAATATGTCAAAAACAATCAAAAATTTTCTCAAAAAATACAAATTATAGATTGTATGCATTTCCATGTTTACATTTCTTATACTTTCTAGGTACTACATATGCTAACTATGTTAGTGTAGTTATTTTTATCATACATAAATGATTCACTTGTTCTTTTCAAGTTTTTTTAGATGCTTACAGGACCTAAATCCACCACATAGATCCATATTTGCTACTTTAGACCCAATAGGGGCACATACAAAGGTTTTTCATTTGATACATTCACCCATTTGGGGGCATCCTATACACAATTACAATTGCCAGGTTACATATTTCCATACTCTATATCGCATATTTAACATGTTTATAGCTTGATATTGATCATCCTAAACTACATAATGTTTTTGTTGACTACTACTACTCTAGACTCAATTTTTTTACATCTTTGATATTATACATATTTATACCACATGTTTGTACATATTTTCATTTCTAGACTTACTAATGTAGACTCAGTTGTGTCTCCATGATTAAACATCTATTAGAAGGAATTTTAATATGATATTATTCTATGGATCTACATCACTTGCTTTCATTATATGTATGATTTAGACATGTACCCATATCCTTGTGTATGCCTTCTTGATTTTATATGCGGGTATTTGAACATGTCCTTCCTTGTGGTTCCATGTCAACTTACTTGTTGTTTACATGTGTACACTTGAACATGCCTTTGTATGTATTGTTTTCTCAAGTTTAATGACATGTGCCCATGTCCCTCGTATTGTGGACCCTTGGCCTACTTTATGTGCCTTATGTGTGTTGTATATATGCTTTGATATATGTGTCATGGATATGACACTTGTCTCTTGCTTGTTACATACTCTAGTTTAAGATGCCATGAGGGACCTCATGTATCTACCCTTCCTCCTTGGGTACCTTGATGGAAATCATACCCCATCCCCATAGGAATTTAATTAGTTTCTTACTCATATTTATTTTCCATACATATGCTTACATTTTTATATCTATTTTTATAGCATTGTGAATGTTAGATCTAATATGCATCATAAGTTACCAACTTATGCTTAGATTATCTTACATTTTGATGTCATGTATACACATTATATTGGTTTATTATATATATATATATATATATATATATATATATATATATATATATACATATATATACATATATATATATATACATACATATATATATATATATATATATATCACATATGCTTAGGCTAACACATATCATGCAAAGTATTTTTTTTTATTTTGAGGATAGTTATTTCATAGTTTCAATAACTCCTGTCAAAAGTGTAGGCATTCACATAGGTTTATCATAGATATTAGGCCATCCAAATGTACTGAGAGTACAATTTACAACATGTAGGCATAGAATACAGAGATTTGTTTCAAGAAAACATAGTGGAAAATAGTCAAATAAATATTAGAGTCAGTTTGGTATAAAAACCACATAGTTAGACACTAATATTGAAAGTGGACATTAGCATTGTAGTGATACCATTTAAGGTATGGTGATTTTGTCAAGTAGCCTTAGAAATAAGAAAATGTAGATTTTCTAGAAAAGTATAGTAGGTATAGTCTATGTTTACACAAATTAGTTATAGATTATTAGTTTTTTCTTAGTTTTTGATAAAATCATACTACTTTTCTCATATTGGGGGCACCATGCATGGCATGATCACTCCCATTTCAATTTAAGATACTCAAATATAGATTATTACAACTCAATCCAAAATCCATATGCACAAAAATATCAAATTTGTAGGCATGTGTGCAACACAATGTTTTCATATGCTCACTTTTACACTAGTTGATCAGATGGAATGGAAAAATCTATGTCATTATCTATGTTCTTAATACATAAACCATTTTCACTAGTTTTTAACACATTTAATGTCTTACTTTGTTTGTACTAGTTGGCATTATCGAGTATTCCTTGATCTACATACTCGAGTGCACGAGAGGCCCCTGAGCTAATTTTCATTTTAGAGTTCCTGAGGGGTTGAAAATCCATTATATACAATTTTATTTATAGACATACAACTTCAATTACATTGCACAATTATGTTACAAATGCATTTATTACACATGAATAGGTAATGATGGAGTCATAGTCTACTTGAGTTCTTGAGCCACTTACATAAGAGGGTTGGAAAAGACATCAATCCAATCCAAACTATTCATAGGTTATGATCCACCAAATAGGGATAGGAAATGATGGAGTCAAGGCCATATTGATTTATTGAGCCACCCACACATGGGGATTGATCAAGCCATTCAACTAAGTCCAAGCTTTTCACTAATTGATCACTAGCTACACACACAATATGTCACTAAGTTTATGCATTGGTTCATGTACATCATGAGGTGTATTCATTCATTTCCTCTCTCTTATCTCTTTACTTAGTTTATCTTTACTTTTGATATATCTTAAGTAAGGATTGATCAATGCATGTTCCATTTATAAGACATGTAATGTAGTATGCTTCACATACTTAGATCTAGATTCATGGGCTTTGCCTCTTAGGTAAGTATAGGTATGTTTATGTTCCTTTATCCCAGTAATTTCACTTTGTTTTATTTTGATAATAAAGTGGGGGGGAATATAGTCATATAAAATTTCACTTAAGTGTAAAGAGTGTTACTTGAGACCACCCATCCCTAGCTTAGATCTAGACTTATCTTATGACCTATATAATCACTTAACCAAATTTTGTTTGGGATTTACACATATTTATAACTTTCAAAATCAATCTCAGACCCTCCCTTAGGCATCCAAGCCTCTAGTGCCTCAATTTTTACCACCTGGACATTAACACCATACTTTGGACACTAGATCCCAATGTTAGTGTCCTATTTTGGTGTTATTGTCCTTATCCTTCTTTTTAACACCAATGGATATCTTTTCAATTATAAATACATCTATGGTTGGACTATACCTATTTAAAACCCCACACAAGCACCATATTAGTATATATACATGAAATTTATCCCTTTATTCACTAAATGGAAATCAGATATAAATACACACAAAACAAAATTAGAACAAGTTGTGAATAATCAAGCTTATTGATCCCTATTATTACCTACTTTAACATATAGTTATCTACAACCATCCTAAGATCAGAATACATAGATTTATAGTCTCAAGACTCACTCAAAAAACTCAAACCAACATTCATACTAGCTTCACTTGCACTCATACCAACACTTAGGTGGGGAGAACTACATCAAGCTTGATCCCTCCTCAGAGTATTGGTATATAGGTAACACTCATCACAAAGAGGTGTTAAGGATATCCAACCTACCAAACTAACATCACAATTTTTTTACTTGTGCCAATTTAATACCCTAATAACATGGAGGTATAAGGTTTACATATAAAATTAGTGAAAATATATCATAAACAATGAAGTAAGGTTTGTCCATATAAGAATAGGCTTAGCAAACCCAGACAAAAATGCTTCTAAAAGTATAGATCAATTATTGCACATAGGACATTAGAACCAAAAGTGGACACTAGTGCCATAGAACTACTATCTAAGGTATGGTGCTATTGTCCAAGAGTGTTTCCAACACCTAGATCCTATTTGAGACACTCAAACTAGCCCTTATACCAAAATTTAGCTTCCAAATCCTTTGTCTTAGTTAGTTTCCATATAAGTACTTATTTGTGGCATTCATTGTTATTATTATAAATATCAGATCAAAATTATTTAAAAAATTTAGTGTCTATATTTATTTTATATTTCATACCCTGATTTACTATACTCAGACCCTTTAACATCCTAGGGCTTAAACTCTATAACCCTTAAAAGTTATATTGCATGGAGAAAATAATGAACAAAAAGTTTGCTTCTTCTTCTTCTTCTTCAAGATTCATGAATTGTAGACATTAAAATTCCCCTTTATAATAGACATTTATTGTATTTATAACCAAAGGGAATGGGTTGACCTTTACATTCCAAAGTGACTCTTTGTATTCTATTTTTCATCTTATTATATTATTTTAAAATTTTGATTTTATAGAAAGGAAAATATTGATTTTCTCGAAATAGATGCTTAGACAAAAATAGAAAGGATTTCTATGGACCTTACTAGGAAGTTTTCTATAGGATGGAAGTAATTGTGGATGGATTGGCATTAGCTGAATCTTTCTTGATTTGTTCATTATTTTTGGTAGCCTTGAAACTCTAATTTTTTTTACCACATTGAGAGATTCATTGCTTTTAGGAACTACCACATGTCTATAATGTGTGAAACATCTCTAAGAAAAAAATGTTAGGGTGCTTGGGACCTTAGATAATTATACCAATTAAGTATTCAGCTCTTTTAAGGAAATGTGGATTTCATTAAAGCTTTATTGAATTTTATCTCATTAATAATATATTCTCTAACCACTTTATATAATTTGGATTTCAATTCATCCATAGTATGTTTAGTGATCCCATCATATTTAAATAAGTCATAATGAATTTCATCCGAATTGGTGGAGATCAACTTGTGATTTTATTCGCCCATGTCTCTATTTTATTTTAGTTCTTTGATGGATCTTTAAATAATTCCATTCTTTGGAGTATACACTGTGCCCATTTGTAGGAGTTTCATCTTCTTCCTTTTCAAATACTCCACCTTTCACCATCACTTTGGGCTCAATTAGAATCATCTATTTTTCATCCCTAATCATTTTTTCTCATAATTTCAAATTAGTAGTATGGGATTTTTTTTATTAATGTCTAATATTTATTTATCAATGGAAGCACAGATCTTCATGACTTCTTTTATATAATTCATTCTTTCACAATGAATTACTCCACCCATGCCTCCATATTTTTACCATAAATGTTATGCTTGATAATAGTAGAAATATCTTGTTTGTTTATCCCTAGAAATTATGTTTAAAAATAAAATTTTGGAGCTATGGGAGTCTCAAAAAGATTGAGAAAATAATTGACATAGCCTGGTAATTACCTGACCTATTCTCTAAGCTACTCTTGAGTTAATTCATCTTGATCTAACCTTTTTATTATTCTTTTAGTGGTCTCTTAAATGTTATGAACATTGATTTCCCCTTTAAATCATCATTTATTAAATATAATTTTCAACATTGGGCTCATATATCTCCATAAATTATGCACTTGAGTGATCAGATACCAACCTAGAGTTGGTTTTCAATTTCTTTGATGTAGGGATCTTCATAAGGTCTGCTACAACATCAAAATCTAGCAGTTTCACCTCTAATACCATTTTCATTTTCTTAAACATTTCTTTTACCAATTGAAATTAAATATCACTAAAATAAACCATTTTACTTCAGAGGATGAGGGAATGGGTTACTTTAGATGAGTCATTTGAGGGGGATGAGGCATTTGTGGAGATCTAGATGGAGAATGTGGAACTTCTACTTTAGCCTCATTTTGTAATACTTGTTGGATTGATCATGTTGGAAGGATAATTATTGAGAGGGTGTGTGAATTGGTTTTAAAAACATTCATTATATTCCACTTAACATTCATGATCCATTTATACAAACATATAGATCAATCAAAACACAAACAACCATACATATGAATACAAGAACATATCATATATGTGGGAAACCCTCAAAGGGAAGAAAACCAATTTATATTTGTAAATTTAATATATTATTATAAGATAAAAACCAAATTTTAGTGAATCATCAACTCCACATGGAGTACCAACCCCAACTAGCCAAACAACCACTTAACTAGGCTTTAGCAAGCACCCACTTATGAGGAGGAACTAACCCCCTAGATGACTTAGAAAAAAAATTAGCCATTTGATTTATTTTATCACCCTCAAAACACTATGTTTATAAAAAAATATGTGATTACCACCTCTTCATATCTTCAAACTCTTATCCCTCTCAAACTACCTTCTAGGCCTCTTCGCTCAACTAAGTCTCTTCAAGACTGATTAGGTCATATGACCATGATATTCATACTCAAACCTCATATTGGATATTCATGATAGTAAATATTATTTATTATTATGGTTTATAATACCTTCTTCCACTCAAGTATCTTCTATCTCATTTGATCCTTAATTGAATTATCTAACTTGCCAATTAGGCCTAAAAGGTCTTGTTCTTATACAAGCCTCTTGCTCATACACCTCTTGGCCAGCCACACACACTTTCCCACATAAATTTTTCACATAATAGTCCTTATAATACAATTAAATAAATAATAAATCATTAAATTAGGTTTAACATTACTCAAATAGACCAATTCCTTATTTAGGTCTCATGGAGACCTAATTCCATTAGTCTTACTTTAGGACATGTTACCATATGACCCCTTGGAACAATATACACCTCTATACACAACAAAAACTTTCAATAAAATAGTAAAATATGAATTATCCAACATATTATGATCGCCATGACACCTTTTAGGTCCAACCACCTCTTGAAACACTTCATTAACACTGTTAACATTAGGCCTTTAAACACACAAAAAAGTATGTCTTAAACAACTGAAGATACCGCATCATTTATCCACACAAAAATGAAAATAAATAAATTATATATAACCTAAATTACCTAAATAATATCCATATGCATTCTACACTTCCACTCAAGAGATAAGGATTCAAGAACACCCTTGCAACTTACTCACATAGAACAATTAGATTACCCCAGAACATGGTGATGGTGACTTAAACTTACAACACTTGTATATAAATTTTAAATGAGTTATGATTAATTTAGATGATCCTGTGTTATACCATTATTATACATAAATGTAATATGGTCAAATGTAAAATATTGATCTTGCAGACCAATCTCATGACCTTATATCTCACTATCTCATCTGAACTAGATAGGTCAACTTGTGAGTAACTTTTTCACTATATTCACTGAACTCCAAAACTTATACCAAACATGAAAATGTATTATAATTATTAATATATATATATATATATATATATATGTACTTGGTTTCATAATTATATCATGATAACACATTCCTAATCATCTTCTCACTGCTGTTGGGTTTTTTATTGTTTACACCATTAGGCATGTTAGTGACTAGCTAACTTGGATGACCAATTTAGAATAATTGATGTATAGAAGCTATCCATAAACCTTCATGGACATGAGACATGAGTATTTACCTTATTTATCGATCCATTTTCTTACTATGTCTAATGTAAATTTTGACTTCTACAACAACTTATTTAGAAATAAGCTTGTAACTTAACATTTTCTCTCTTATCTATAACCAATACAACCTAGAGGTACCTAGGAGAGTCCAATACAAGATCCAATAACTTGCCTAAGCATACTAATCCATTCTAGGCAATTTTTGTTAGGAATATAGAACATAGAGCAATACTAATGAATTAAAGATAGAAATAAAATGTAGAAAACACAACACAATAGAGACATAGATTTAATATGGTTCACCTAATATGGGCTACATCCACATAGAAATAACTAGTCATTATTATTATGTATAACAAATGAATGAAAAAACTTGAAATACATCTAATACAATCTCCTCTTCACTTACATATAGTGTGCCATCATAAATTATAATGCCCTCATATCAAAAGGAGGGTTATATATAGGGAAAAAATGCACAAACATAATTTTTACAATTAAATATGTGACCTAAAGTGAATGTTCTATTTTTATTATGAAATTACAATATTTTATGATTCATTTTCAACAAAATTTTTCTTTATGGGTGTTTCCCCCAAACCCCTACCAAGGGGGGCTTCCAAATAGGTCACACCCCTTGGACCCCCATGATGAACATAGTGGGGGATGTTTCCCCCCCACACCCCCTATCAAGAGCTAGGCATTATAATAAGATCAAGATCCACCATCCAACACTTTTGATAAACATCTTCAATGTCAGGTCCTTATTAGAGTTTTAAGAGGGTTTAAACATGTTTCTACTCTTAAAGATCATTCATAAAGCATAGCCCCTCAATCCAAAAAACTAATGCATAGATTTTTGAGCTAGGACACTTCCCCATATACCATGAACTTCTTAGGTTCCCATGAAAAGATTTTATGAGTTTATGAGAAAAATAAAAACCTTATTAGGTTGATAACCCTTCATTCTGATCACTTGAGAGACCTATAAACAAATTTTCATGCCTTGTCCTTCAAGATAGAAATTAAAATTACATGAACAAACATGAAAAAACATACCTCACCTCTGAAAATGCTTACATGAGATCAAATATCTTAAAATCTAATCATGATCCCTCATTAGGCCACACTCTCTCTCTTTGCTCTCTAGACCTTGACTTGAAAACCACATTAGGCCTTAGAAATGACTTTCATGGCTCTTTCCACACACTCTCCCTCATGCACATACTCAAAAAACCTCTCTCATACTTAGAAACTACCATATATCCTTCTCATTTCTTGACAATGGATCATGATACTTCATTAGGCCAGGTAGGGTTTTAGGAGTGGTTTAGGTTCAGACTTAGTCTGAAGGTCCTACCCCTCTAGGCTCACCCTGAGACTCTCATAAGTGATCCAATTCCTCACATACATGATCAAGAAACCTCATACAACCCCTCATTCCTATGTGCACTCATCTCACCAAGACACCATGCTCATACCTTCTTACAAGGTCTCTTCATGCCATGACTAGGTTTAGGCTACATAAAGACCTATACCTTCATGAAACCATAAGGTATTAGTTGCCTTTGAATTCTCTCTTTTTCCTTCAAATTCTCTTTCATGACAACACCCTTAAAAGACAAAACTCCATCAATGCCCTTTGTCACATCAACACACTAACAAATAGGCATACTCTCTCAATGACATAAATCTCATGCAAGATATACCTTTGACATCAATGAAAATACTCAAAAATATCCCCTTTTATCATTGATGGCAACCACTCTCAAAAAATTCTCTAAACAAGCAACTTCTTCATTGTTCTAAACTTTCTCCCCCTTTGACATAAATGACAAAGTGATGCATGCAACTCCTTGGATCACACTCCTTGTAACCAAAACACTCAACATATAGGACTATGAATTTATGAGTCATAATATAAAAATGATCCCCCTATCTCCATGCATACCTTCTTGGAACTACTCACCTATTCTTGGAGCTAATGAACCACCTGATTAGCTCCCCTTAAGTACTTAGATTTCTCAATGATTGTTAGGATTATGAATTACACCCAATTCTTATCTTAGGTGTTCAATTATCACCTTTGGAAGTGGTTTGGTCAAAATGTCTACAATTTGATCCTATGTAGAAACATATTCAAGTGTAACATTTTTTTCACTTACTTGATCTCTTAAAAAATGATTCTTGATGGGAATGTGCCAAGTCCTTGAGTGCATGATCAAGTTATTTTTAGACACTTATAACACTTGTATTATCACAATAAATAGGGTTAGGACCATCATACTCCACCTTGTAGTATTTTAAAGTCTTTCCCATCCATAAGATCTGAGTGTAACATGAATTGATTGCAATGTACTCAGATTCACAAGTGGATAAGGCTATTGATGGTTACTTTTTGCTTATCCATGAAACTAGGCACCCACCTAAAAAAAAAGCTCTTCTACTAGTATTATTCCTATCATATATAATTCATACACACTCTACATCTATATAGGCTATAAAATTAAACTTCTTATTCCTTGGATACCATAACCCAAACTCCATAGTCCCCTTGAGATACCTAAGTATCCTTTTGACTACTTGTAGATGATTTTCCTTTGGATCTATTTAAAACCTTCCCATAAAACCTACTACTTGCATGATGTCTAATGTAGAGGTATTGGTGTATATAAAACTTCCAATTATTGACCTATATTATGTTTGATTGACCTTTGGAGACTTATCTTCCTTTCTCAACTTACACATTGTGATCATAGGTATACTAACTACCTTGAAATGTTCCATCTTAAACTTCTTCAACATCTATCTTATGTACTTGGATTGCGAGATGAATATACATTTTTTAGATTAAATAATTTTTAACCCAGGAAATAATGATAGTTATCCTAGCATGGAAATCTAAAACTCTTTCTTCATCACCTCTATAAAGGCCTTGGTCATGTTTTCATTATTTCCACCAAAGATGATGTCATCCATATAGATAAATACTATCAATTGATGGCCATCTTATGTATTTATGTATAGATTACTATATGTAACTCCTCTTTTGAATCTTTGATCCAACAAATACATGTCCAACCTGGCATACCAAGTTATAGGAGCTTGTTTTAGACCATAAAGAGCCTTTTTCAATATGAAAACACGGTCCTTATCACTTGATAGTGAGATTACCTCAAGTTGATATATATATTCTCCTCTTCCAAATTTGCATTCAAGAAGTCATATTTAACATCCATTTGGTATACCTTGAACCCTTTGAATCTTACATATGCTAAAAATAATCTAATGGCCTCCAATCTTGCTACTAGTGCAAAGGTCTCCTCAAATTCTACCCCTTAAAATTGTGCATATCCCTTGCATACCATTTTATCCTTGTTCCTAGTGACTTCTCCATATTTATTCAACTTATTTCTAAACACCTATTTTATGCCAATAACGTTATTATCTTTAGGCCTAGGAACTAGTTCCCAAGTCTCATTCTTCACTATTTGGTCTAACTCCTCATTCATAACACTTATCCAAAATTTGTCTTTGTTTACTTCTATAAGATTATTAGGTTAATATTATATAATAGATAATCATTATATTGATTTAGATTACTTACCAGTATTCTCCTTGTTTACATACCTGTATTCTTATTGCCAATTATTGAGATTCAAGATGATCTCTTTGAATCTATCTTGAGGGGCCTTTTGAGTCTTGTCTCTCCTTAACTTCTTATTCCTCATAAACCTCTATATTTTCCTCTTCATTATTGAATTCCAAATTATCTAAAGTATCATTTGACTATGAATGTGATTTCCTTGTATCATTAATCATCATATTGGTGCTTTCCACTATATTTTGTAACCTCTTGTTATAACATCTATAGGCTGAGCTCATTGATGAGTATCCTAAGAATATACCTTCATCAGATCTAGAATCAAACTTTCCAAAGTCTTCATAATCTATATATGAAACATTTACTCCTAAACACTATAAAGTGTTTGACATTAGCAAGTATGCCTTTTCATAGTTCATAAGGAGTCTTGTTTCTATTATTCCTTATTTATCCTCTATTCAAAATATAAACTATAGTATTTATTTCCTCTCTCTAATATCCATCAGATAACATAGACTCATTTATCATAGTTCTTTCCATCTCTTGAATGATCATATTATTTCTTTACACTACCCCATTATGCTAAGGTGTCCTAGCTACTGAGAACTATCTCCCTATTCTATGAACCTCATAGAATTCATCAAACTCATTAGACCAAAACTCTCCTCCTCTATCAAATCTTAGGCAATTGATCTTCCAATTATTCTCATTCTCAACAAGAGCCTTGAATTCTTTGAACTTGTAAAGAGCTTCTAACTTTTCTTTTAATAATGCTAGCTAACTTATTCTTGTGTAGTAATCTAAGAGTAACATGAAGTAGCTATTTCCTTGAATGATTTGAATTCTTATAGGCCCACATAGATAGTTTGTATTAACTCTAAGGGTCCTGTAGTAGAATACTCCTTGGACTTGAACCTTCTTATAGTTTTCTTACCATGTTAACATGCCTTGTAAAGTATGTTTGTAGGTTTAGTGATCTTAGGCATGTTCTTTATAGACTTCTTAGTGCTTATCTTGACTAGATTTCCAAAGTTTAGGTGACCTAACCTTTTGCTCCATAGAAAAATTTCATCCATATTTATCATAAATAATCTCTCCTTCTTGATCTCATTCAAGACATATAGATTATTTTAAATCCTCTTAGTATTGGTAATTAGCCTTCCTAATTTGGCTTTTCTTATCTCACACCCTCTATCATGAAAGGTTAGTGTGTGTCCTTGATTGCACATTTGACTTACACTAAGTAGGTTATGTTTCAAACCTTACACATAAAACACATTTTATGTCTTGGTCTTCCTATTATCCAAACTCATGATACCCTTACTAACTATATTGGTAATTGTGTTGTCTCCAAATCTCACTATTCCTGCAACATTATTCTTCAATGAGATGAACTTATTTTTGTCTCTTATCATGTGGTTTGATCAACCACTATCTATATATCATTTCATGCCTTCATCTTGAATGTTAAAGGTAGTTTGAACTATCATATATTCCTATTTAGTCTTGTATTCCTCTTTATTAAATAATCCATCTTGACTCTTGGCTCAATATGATTAGTCCTTACTTTGTTTAGCTTCCACACCAATGTTTGGCATTTATCATGTATTCTAGAATCTCCATATACCTTGTTAAGTCATCTTAACTGATCACTCTTTCTTCCATGGTCCCATGATAACTCATCCTTTGAGACCATTCTAAAATCACTTGCTATATGACTAAAGATATGACAAGCAAAACAACAAGCATTGAAAGAATTAAAATACCTCATTGCATTGAGTTACTTAATTGGTCTCTTTATGTTGATTTTCATGTTGGTGCTCTTAACTTGTTTTGGATTCTCATGCTCTTTCTCAAACTTTCTCATCTTATCTATGAGATTCTCATTCTCAAATTTAAAATAATCTAGATCTATCTTCAACTGATCATACTCAACTTCTTTTGATCTAAACTTTGTATTGACACCTTCTAACTAATTCTTGAGATCCTTGATGATCTTTTCATCCCTTTTGGCTTCTTTAACCCAATCACTCTTCAAGGTACAAATATATTCCTTAAGATCCTTGATCATAGATCTAAACTCATGCTTCATCTTATTTTGATGCTTCAAATCACATAGGGTACTTATGAACTCAATTTCAAGGTCTAATTCATATTTTCCTTCTTCAATGTCATAGTAGACTTCTTCATTATATATGTTGTCTTCTTGATCACTAGACATCTTGTGCTTCTTAGGATCACCTTCAAATTGTTAGGCATGATTCAAATGACCAATATTTGATACTAATTTTTGGAAGAACAATGAATGGGGGTGAATCATTTTTCAAAAAAATCATTCTATTCTACTTAACATTCATTATGCATTCATACAAACACATAGATCAATCAAAGTATAAGCAACCATACATATGAAATACAAGAACACATCATATTTGTGGGAAAAACCTCAAGGGGAATAAAATCAATTGATATCTACAAATTTAATACAATCCTATAATACAAAAACCAAAATTCAGTGAAGTACCAACTCCACATGGATCACCAACCCCAACTAGCCAAGCACCCACTTGACTAGGCTTTAACAAGCACCCAATTTCAAGGAGGCACCAACCCCTAGATGATTTAGCACCAAATCATCCACCTAATTTATTTTATCACCTTCATAATACTATGTTTCTTAACCAATAGATGATGACCATCTATTTATATCTTTACACTATTATCCCTCTCAAATTATCTTTTAGGCTTCTTCACTCAACTTGGTCTCTTCAAGACTGATTAGGTCATATGACCTTGATCTTCATACTCAGATATCCTATTGGATATTAATTATAGTCATATAATTTATTATAATTCTATAAAATACCTTCTTCCACTCAAGTATCTTCTATCTCATTCACTCCTTAATTCAATTCTCTAACTCAACAATTAGGCCTAAAAGGCCTTGTTCTTATACAAGCCTCTTGATCATACACCTCTTGGTTGGACACAAAAACTTGCCAAATTATATTGGCCACATAATATTACTCATTATATGTTAAAATAAATAATAAATCATTACATTCAGGAGATAATTACTCAAATAGACCAAATCCTTCTTTAGGTCTCATGGAGACCTAATTCCATTAGGCCTTCTTTAAGACATGTTACCATATAACCACTTGAAACACTCTACACCTATATAAATGACACAAAATTTCCATCAAATAGTAAAATATGAATTATCAAACATATTTTTATCACCATGACACCTTTTAGGTCCAACCACCACTTGAAACACTTCATTATCACTATTCACATTAAGCCTTTGAACATACAAAGATGTCTATCTTAAACAACTAAAGATAACACATAATTTATCCACACAAAAATGACAATAAATAACTTATATATAACCTAAATTACTTCAATAATATCACCATATGCATTAGACACTTCCACTTAGCAGATAAGGATTCAAGAACACCCCTGCAACTCACTCACTTAGAAATGCCAAATTACCTCAAAACACTATTATGGTGACTTAAACTTCCAAAAAAATTATGAAAATTTTAAATGAATTATGATTCATCTATATGATCCTATGTGATCATTAGACCATTATCATATATAAATATCATATGGTCAAATGTCAAATATTGGTCTTGTAGACCAATCTCATGACCTTATATCTTACTATCTCATTTGAACTAGATAAGTCAACTTGTGAGCACATTTTCCACTATATTAAATGACCTAAAAAAATTATACCAAACACTAAAATGTATTATAAGTATTTAAAAATATATATATGTATGTGGTTTCATCATTATATCATTATAACACATTGTTAATCATCTTCTCATTATTGTCTGGGTTTTTCACTGTTTACACCATTAGCCATGTTAGCGACTGGCTAATGTGGATGACCAGTTTAGAATAATTTGTTTATCTAATATACCCATAAACCTTCATGTACATGAGACATTATTCTCTACCTTATTTATCCATCCATTTGCTTACTATGTCTAATGTAACTTTTGACTTCTATAATAACTTCTTCAAAAACAAGCCTGTAACTTGATATTTTATCTCTCTTCTCTCTAACCAATACCACATAAAGGTACTAGGTAGAGTAAAATATAAGACAAAATAGATTACCTAAGAATACCAATCCATTATAGGCAATTTTGATCAATATATTCAACATCAGTCCTTATTATGGTTCTAAGAGGGTTTAAACCTATTTCCACTCTTAATGATTGTTCATAAAACATAGCTCCTCAATCCAGAAACTAATTCCTAAAATTTTGAGATAGGAACCTTACCCATATACCATTAAATTATTAGGTTCACATTCAAATTTTTTATGAGATGGTGAGTACAATAAAATCCCTCTTAGGTTGAGAACCCTTCAATCTGAGCACTCGAGAGACCTCTAAACAACTTTTCATGCCTTGTCCTTCAAACTAGAACCTCAAACTACATGAACAAACTTGAATCAACATAAATCACCTATAAAAATTCTTACATGATCTCAAACACATTTAAATATGATCATGACCCCTCATTAGGCCATACTCTCTCTTTGTTATTTAGACCTTAACCTACAATCCATATTAGGCCTTATAAATGACCTTCATGCCTCTATACATGCACTCTCCACCTCAATCACATAATAAAACAACCTATCTCATGATTAAACACTACTATATATCCTTATTATACCTTGATAATAGATCATGATACAATGCCTAAAATACATGATCTATAAAACTCATAAAACAAATCATGTCTATGTGCACTCATCTCACCAAGCCACCATGCTCATACCTTCTTATAAGGTCTCTTCATGCCATGACTTAGGCTACTCAAATACTTGTACCTTCATGACAACAACCTTAAAAAACAACACTCCATAAATGACCCTTGTCACATAAACACACTTACACCTATGCATACTCTATCAATGACATCAATCTCATGCAAGATACACCTTTGACATCAATGACAATACTTAATAGCTCTTTGAGTGGAGTCCAAGTATTGATATATATTAATGGGGATGAGCAAGTTAGGTTCGTAGGGATTTTTTTAAAGACTATAGATTTTCATATTTATTATCTTAATAATTTTACATACTATGGGACTCTCTTTTCATGTTTTTCTTGGTTGTCTCCTTAGATCAGGATCTTCATCACTGCCATCTTTAGAACTAGATGTTTTAATTACCAAATTAGTGTTACTTATTTTGGAAGTAAGTGGGGGATATTAATTTGTGATATAAAAATAATTTTCTCTAGTTGAACCACCTATTTTTACCAATATTATTTTATTTTATAACCATTTATTTTCATGGGCCAATACTCTTTGTGTTCTTCATTGTAGATCAACATGTTATTTAATCAACTAGTTTATAGTTGGCAATGATGTAGCAACAAGTGTATTCATATATTCGATATAAATTAGGTCCATATTATCATCAATCATCATTTATGGGACCCATTCATCTATAAATTCTATTATTTTCTCAAAATTCATTTGAATCTATTCCTTTTTAATTATTTCAAATTCATCTGCACAATCAACATAATAGTCTTATAAGTGAGGTTTATGCTGGTAATTAGGTATTATGCTAATATTATGCTTCACATATCCTTTGGTATCAGTAGGTTCCCTATCATTGTAGGAATGAAGGGTAAACTCAGATATATCCAATTTAATGTCTTGTACATTAAACATTGTTTTAGAAATGAAGTGTCCCAATGCAATGGGGGATGAAACACCTAGTACATACTTCCCTCTATAGTGCTTGTGAACTAATGTTAGTTATTAGTATAGCTATATGAGAATAATTTTATTATTTTCCAACCTTGGGAACCTAAAAGGGTATCCTTCATAGCCATAATCTTTGAATATGTGAATTTTTAAAATTGGACGTAGTAGCTACCATATTGGTTGATCAAGCCTGTTCAACTGAAATATACATTTCCAAATCTTCTCCAACGCACTACACTACTCTCATTATGAATGCATAGTTGATTCTAGTTTAGTGTTTTTTACTTTAATTCAAAGTGAGTTGAGGGAATCATTTAAATACATGTGTTGATGTCATGATGACCCCATGTTGGGAAAGTCCCATGTATAGCCTCTGTGAAGATAATGAGTACACTAGATAAGATGTCATGAAAAACTATTTTTAGGATTAAAAATTCAATAACTAATCATGTAGATCATAATTAATCATATCACCCAAATATATGAACTACTTATCATAAAAAATGATGTTCATTGGTAGGAACATCTAATGGTGAAAACTATTGGTATCTTCATTCCCTAGTATCTAGTTCAATAAGGTGATCATATCTAAAAGTTCTTTATTGAAATTTGCCCTAAATAGGTTTTTGGGGTCTTTGGAGGGTCTTTCTCTCTTTTGATTCAACCAAGAAGTTTTGATTGTGGTTAAACATTTAGTAGGGTCTTTGTTCCACTATTCTGCTGCTTGATTGACATTGATATTGACACATTCATCATGAATTGGGATTCTGATTATCATGCCCATAGATACTCTATCTACCTTTTCCATGAGATCTCCAGTCTTCATCTTGATTTCTCTTGTTTGAATATTTTAGTGTTTTGCATAGGCAAATACCAACTCTAAGCATTTTACTAAGGTGGGGAAGGCAACTACTTGTAGTAGGCTAATTTTTGGGAGGAATTCAAAGAGAACCATTGGGCTTTTAGTATTCAATGTTTTATAGAAATCTTCCAAATCCACATGCCTAATCTGGAAATCAAAAATATTTGAGATATCTTAATATAGAACCAATAGTGGTTCATACACCATATATTTGTACTTGATCATGTTGGTTTTTAGGTTTGTGAAGGTTGTTTGGCAAGTAAGAATAAGGATGTCTAGTGGGTTTGGTGGTAATAAATGTTGAATTGGTTGGAAAGAATGAAAAGTAGTGGACCAATGAAATTTTGTATTACCATGAAAAATATTTGAGAATGAGGTTTTAGAGAGGGGTAAAAATTCATAAAGTGGGAAAAAACTTGATAATAATGTGATAATTATCTAGTAAGTTTTTATGGGGATCGAGGGGAAAAACCAACAAGGATTTGCTAATGTGAGGATCTTAGGGGGTAGTTTTTAATTTATCTGAAGCAAAATTCATAAGTTTGAAATGAGAAAATGAGCCTTGGCCTCAATATATAGCTTTATCAAGAAAATAATAGTGAAATGGGTTACATGGATGGGTTCACACATCTACATCTAGGGGGATGTCATAGTCATCCTCCATGTCTTCATGACATGTGTAAGTATAAAGGAATGGATGGATGGCTAGATACATTCACATGCACATGTATGGAAAGGCTTAGGTTTCATTTGATACATCCTCACTAAATTCATTGATTCAAAGGAGTGGTTTTATAGGTAGTCTTGTTTATGTGCAAACATCTAGGAGGGCCTAGCCACCATCTATCAAATCCTCATAGAATGTGCATATGTGAAGGCATAGATTCTAGGGGAATCTATGTTTACATCCTCATTTCTACATATGATGGGCAAGTTGATTACATCTGGTGTAAAGGTGAAGATGTGGTTGGCCACTATTCTTTAAAAAAAATTAAGTAAATGTATTTTCAAGTTTTTCACTTTATCATTCCTTTGGCACATAAACCAAAGTGTTGTTCCCACCCTTGGGGAAAATTTTGACATGATGATTTATAGGAATAATAGATGGATTAGGATAGGGATTTGAATTCATAATAAGACACAAATGAAACTCTTATAATTCAAGGTTTTAGTCAGCCAATGCTTTATCCATTGGGAAATAGGGTCAATCTAAAGACAAAGAAATAGGAAGGAAAATAGGAAACTCAATGAAATGGAAACACATGATATAAAGGGAAACACAACACATGATATGAATGGAAGCACATGGTATAAAGGTAAATAGTGGAGTATAACCTACCCTTATTCTTTATATGCTTAAAATATCTCCCATTATATGGTAGCAAGAGGTGAGTACCATCTTTGTATGCTAAATATTACATGTTTTCTCCAATAGAAATTTTAAATTTTTAATGGTCCAATCCATAGGGAATTTAATTTACCATGAATTCCTCTTTTTTATCTCTTTTTATCCCAGAGTAAGACCAAGTCACCAATTTTTAAATCATGTTGATGGGCCTTCTAATTAAATAATTATTTGACCTTTTCTTGATGAGCTACAATTCTATCAATTATTGTGACTTGTTCTTGTTCTACCTTTGTTAGGTACATGACTCTATTCTCTAGAGCATCTTTGAAATATTCATATTCAATAACTTGTGCTAGCTTAAAATTAGTAAATTCCAAATAAATAGGGATCATAACATCCATCCAATATAGTATATGAAATGTATACCTTTCAATTTATATCTTAGGAATGATTAGATTGGCCCATTATGCATCATATAGCTTTGTTTGCCAGTTTCTCTAGTTTTTTCAACCAACTTAAAGATGATGGTGTTAGGTTGTGGAGCTAAAAGCTTCACTGATGTAGACATGGAGAAGGCCATTGGAGGAGTTGCTGGAGTGTCACAAACACTGGCGTCAGTCAGGCCAACCGACGTCGATAGGGTAAGAGACAGAGAGAAATCAACGTCGATCAGAGATCAGCCAGCGTCAACGACCCCCAGGCAGACAGGGGCTGACGTCAGTCACCTGTGTGGTTCGACTATGAGTATATTACAGGTAGTTAGTTGATGAACTAAGTGTTTGCATGATGAGATCTAATTATAGACTGAGAGCTGCGGATCTAATTATTGTATTAGGTGTCTAATTATTGTTTGGATGAGATCTATATAATAGACTCATGGTTGTATTGTAAACTTGTGCTAGGGAGTAAGAGAGCATTATTATAAGCTCCTTCTGTGTGTGAGGTGAGCAATGGTGTGTTCTTCCTAGTGCCATAGTACCAAGGTGGGTACTGGATTGGAGAATCAACAGGGTTCTTCAGGAGTGTATGATCTTGGTCATCAGGTGAGCATGGATTCTATAGGAGATCTACACGGTAAGTAAGATCATTAATATGTAGGTGTATATGTGTGCAAGGTCAAGGTTCACAGGTGCGTAGAACCAGGTTGATTTGTAGGTGTGCAAAGTTAGAGAAGACAACAACACAATAGGGAGCAGTATCAGGAGAGATCTACTTGGAGTACAGGTGTGTACTTAGAGCAAAGAGAAAGGCAAGGAAGATCCTTCCATAAGTAAGGTTTATTAAGGTGCAGGTTGTTGCAGGTTCAAGGGAGATCTACTTGAAGTACATTTGTGTACTTGTGGAGTGCGTGGAGCACTTATGGTGTGCGTGGAGCACAGGTATAAGGTGAACACCAACTCAGTGTGTGAGTTGGGTGTTGGGACCTAAGAGAGAGAGCTTTGAGGAAAGAAGTACTGTTCACTTGAGGTGTGGGAAGCCTCTAAAGAGGTGGTGGAGAAGAAGTGGCATCTTCTTTATTATATTCTTTTCTACAAGAGTTTTAATACAAGTTATGTATTGTCTCTCATATCTTGTGTTATTTTTGGATTCTAGTTACTTGTTGATTCTAGTTATTTCTGCATATTAAGTTGCTTGTATTTGGTAATCAATTGTGTGCTTCCAGTGTTTCATATTCCCAACATGTGGTATCAGAGCTAAGGTTGCAGGAAGCAATTTTGTGTTTGGTTACAAGTCACTCTCAGGGGTTTCTGATTGAGTGGGAGTAGAGCAATGGCAGATCAAAGTAAGCTAAGGATGGAGGAGTTAAAAAGCATAGATGGTCACTTATGGTCCGATGGAAAGAAAGAGTAAGTAAAAGAAGATTGTTGGTTGGTAGCAGATCAACATGAAGGAACTGAAGAGGTAGATGTTGCAGGGGATGTGGCATAGGATGCTCTGGGAGGTTTCTTGGATAAAGTTGAATCTTGTCTTATAGATTTGGTTGCCTCTTTCCATGCAGCCCCAGATAGAGGAGCTGGTGAGCCTTGTCAAGGAATTGGCAAAGGGGAAGTGAAGCTAAAATTGCAGGTGGCCAACACATGGGTGTTGAAGGAGGTCATGCAGGTCCCAAGTTTGGAGATGTGGCTAATTTCTTCAGAAGAGTTGGGTGATGAGAGATGCACGAGAACTCTCACAGCGGATGCACTTGAATTAGCTGGTGGTAAGAAAATAGGTACTCTTTATCTACTTATTTATATTACTGATTCTTCTTTTATTACAGAGACGTGGCTTCGTAGGCTTGGTCACATGAGTAGGAAGGAGATGCATGTTCTTAAGCAGAAGACAGATATATTTGATAGGCTTAAGAACTTGAAAGCCTTGGTGTTCTTGGAGGAGATGACAGATAGAGACCAGTGGATGGGGCTGGATACTTCTGAGCAAGGTAGTTTGGACATGGGGATTGTTTCAAAGGAGCTCGCGGGTAAAAAGTCATCACTCACAGGAAACACAGGTACTGGTGTCGATAGGAAAATTGACGTTGGTAGTAGGTAAAATTGACGTCAATCATGAGGACCAATGTCTGCAGTAGGAGGACATCGATGTCGGCAGGTTGGTAGTCAGGACAGGTGTAGAAACTGATGTCGGTAAGATGCAGACTATGTGGTGGTTGAGGTCAGTCACTGTAACAAATTTTGGGTGGATAGCACGCTATCAAGGAGTCTCAAACACCCATATGGAGGACTGAAGACGTAAGTAGGCCTCAAATTTGTTATTCCTCTTCTTTATACTAGTTGCTGACTGTAGAACAGGAAGGATCTAGGAAACAGTGGGAGCGTGGCATGGAGAGATTGCAAAACCAGACGGGAGATTTGGTAGGGTTGCCAGCTGATATGTTAGCACTATAATATGAATGGATTCCTTAGTTGAAGAATAGAGAGAATGGACACGTGAGATGGAAGGCCAGGTATATGGTCTTGAGGAGCTGTAGGACAGTGGTACAAGTTTTGACAAGTGGAGGATGAAGCATGGCTTTAGTCAATGTCAGGGTAACCACAGTGGTTTGACTTACCAGGGGGATGATGATTGTAACATCATTTTGTTGCTGTATGTGGATAGTATGCTAGCTAGCAGGGGTGTACATATAAGTTTTGCTAAGCTAAGGGTAAGATTAGTTCAGTGGTTTGCTATGAAGAATTTGGAGCAGCGAAATTCTTTGGCATGGGAGACATGGAGATTACAAGTTGATTTTGTCTCCAGTGGAAGCTAATGTGAATCAGGTGTTGGCAAGATGTAGGATGCAGAATCAGAGCACACCAAGTGCTGGACAGTTTAGTGTTCGAAATCACATGAGGTCTAGCATAGACTTGAGTTTGCCCAAGCAGTGGGTATTGTCAGAGAGTTAGGAGCCAATTCAGAGAAGTGAGTTCTCAGGTATTTGAGAGGGACCAACAGCAAGGATTCATGTTATTTAGGGTTAGGACTTCACTACATGTGTTTGTAGATTTGGATGTGACAGGGTACTTAGATGACAGGAGGTACACCACAGGTTGTGTGGTGGGTGGTCTTCAGGATTGAGCTTGAAGAGGGATACAAGCCAGGAAACAGATTAGATGGGGTACAGGTATAGGTACAGTGTAGCTGTTTATCTCCAAGTGGGAGATCGTTAGGTTGTGGAGCTAAAAGCTTCATTGATGTAGACATGGAGAAGGCCATTGGAGGAGTTGCTGGAGTGTCACAGACACTGGCATCAGTTAGGCTAATTGACGTCGATCAGAGATCGGTCAGCGTCAATGACCCCCAGGTGGACAGGGACTGACGTCAGTCACCTGTGTGGTTCAACTGCGAGTATATTATAGGTAGTTAGTTGACGAACCAAGTGTTTGCATGATGAGAGCTAATTATAGACTAAAAGCTGTAGATCTAATTATTGTATTAGGTGTCTAATTATTGTTTGGATGAGATCTATATAATAGACTCATGGTTGTATTGTAAACTTGTGCTAGGGAGTAAGAGAGCATTGTTATAAGCTCCTTCTGTGTGTGAGGTGAGCAATGGTGTGTTCCTCCTAGTGCCATAGTACCAAGGTGGGTGCTGGATTGGAGAATTAGCAAGGTTCTTCAGGAGTGTATGATCTTGGTCATCAAGTGAGCATGGCTTATATAGGAGATCTACATGGTAAGTAAGATCATTGATATGTAGGTGTATGTGTGTGCAAGGTCAAGGTTCACAGGTGCGCAGAACCAGGTTGATTTGCAGGTGTGCAAAGTTAGAGAAGACAACAACACAATAGGGAGCAGTATCAGGAGAGATCTACTTGGAGTACAGGTGTGTACTTAGAGCAAAGAGGAAGGCAAGGAAGATCCTTCCATAAGTAAGGTCTATTGAGGTGCAGGTTATTGCAAGTTTAAGGGAGATCTACTTGAAGTACATTTGTGTACTTGTGGAGTGCGTGGAGCACTTGTGGTGTGCATGGAGCACAGGTATAAGGTGAACACCAACTCAGTGTGTGAGTTGGGTGTTGGGACCTAAGAGAGAGAGCTTTGAGGAAAGAAGTACTGTTCACTTGAGGTGTGGGAAGCCTCTGAAGAGGTGGTGGAGAAGAAGTGGCATCTTCTTTATTGTATTCTTTTCTACAATATTTTTAATACAAGTTGTGTATTGTCTCTCATATCTTGTGTTATTTCTGGATTCTAGTTACTTGTTGATTCTAGTTATTTTTGCATATTAAGTTGCTTGTATTTGGTAATCAATTGTGTGCTTCTGGTGTTTCATATTCCCAACAGATGGTAGTTATAATTTTGTTATTGGATTCTACCTAACCATTACCCCAAGGGTAATAATATAAAGAGTGTGAAGCTAAGAAACTATACCCATTACAAAAACCAATCAGTTTAGCAGAGGAAAAGTTAGAAGCAATATCCATTATAATATTCTGAGGGACACCAAAACTAGCTAAAATATTTTTCTTTATGAAGTTACACATGACTTTAAAAGTGTTGGATTTTACTATAATGGATTCCACACACTTTATGAAGTAATTAGTGGCTATCAAGACATGAGTGTGTATAATACTTGAATGAGGGTTTAGAATCCCAATGAAACTTAATCCCCATTATTGAAGCGGTTCCTCAATGATGACCGATTAGAGATAAAATGTTACAAGCTTAGGCCTACCAATGAAATATTAACAAGCTTCACCTTTGTATACCCATTTTTCTGCATATTTAAATAATGTGGGCTAATAATAGTGCACTTGCAATATTTTGAATACTGTGACTAAAAATGAGAAATGTCCTCCATATTCTTTGTCTTGAAATGCTTCCAAGATCTTTTTTTTTTTGTTTACACATCTCAAGAAGGTTCCATCCAAATATTTATTGAACAACATATTGTCCCAAATCATGTATTTGGTTGATTTTAGCTTCAGAGTTCATTTTTTTTGATACTCAGATGAGCTAGACATTATCCATATGATAGGAAAAATGTTATGTTAGAATACCATTATTAAAGAGAATCAATGAAGACCACCAATGGTAACTCTTATTTTTACTCTCTCTAAGAGTCATCACCTTCAATAATTAATTGGAAAATGCCTTATGTTCTTACCATGTTTGTGGATTTGATCTCAAAATCATAATCTTATACCTTAGAAATCTAACCACCTCTATTTAATCTAATCTCTCATTGGGTGAGGATTGATTTCACCGCTGAATCTGGGATCATTATAATTGTATGAAAATTCAAGATATAAAATATAAAATGCTTTAAAAATTTGACCATGATGTATGCATGTTTTTATAATAATTAATATTTAATTTCATGGTCATTCAATCCATATCTCATGAAGGCAATAGGGGATTCAATCCCCTCTTCATTTTTCTACATCAAAATACTAGATAGAGTATATTCAGAGGAGTAGCAATATGCAATGAAGTCATTTTGAAAATATATGCAAGTTAAAATTGGTGCCTTGGTAATTGATTATTTGACTCCTTTAATGCTTTATTCTTTTCATCATTCTATTTTAAGGAGTTATTTCCACTCATTGTCTATACAATGTGCCTGGTGAGCTTAACAAAGTCTAGAACAAATCTTATAATAAAATTAACTTTATTAAAGAATGAGCGAGTGTCAGGTTTGTTGGTTAGTAGGGATATTTTATGGATATATTTTAATATTTTTGGATTGATCTTGGTACCTTATTTGTAAATTAAATGGCCCAATATCTTGGCTTTTGTTATTACAAAGATAGACTTTTTGGGATTCAAAGAGATGAGAGTAGCACCTTTCAAAAAACATTTTTCAGGTGTTCAAAATGATATTATCTTTTCTTTGAGAAGATTAAAAGATAATTCAATCAAATTATAATGATATTCTTCTTCATATCATTGAACACCAAATTTATCTTCCTTTAAAATATTTCCTTGGCATTGATGAGGTTGAAAGGCATCTTTCTGTAAGCAACATTTCCCCACGAGGTAGTGAAATTTGTTTTCAATTGATATTTTTTATCTACTTTGACTTAATTATATTTTGAGAATTCATCTAACATGAACATAATTTTATATCTTATGACATATTTTAGGATGTGATCGATGATTGGCATGGGGTAGTTGTCCTTAGTGAATCTTGATTGAGATTATAAAATTATACATAGATCCTTGCTTCCTCATTCTTCTTTCAAATAGGTAAAATGATGGACATCAAAGTCAAGTGATGGATATAAATTATGATCCTAACATCTAACATATTCTTGATCTCTTCATAGATAGTGCTACTGATTTTTGGATTATAGTGCCTTGACTTCTGCCTGAATGGATTGACACCATGTTATAACAAAATGTTATGTTACATTTTTTTGGTCTAAAATGCTTTAGATTGGCATAGAACCAATTGAATACATCCCTATATATCTTTAATATATTAATTAACCTTATACACTCTTCCTTATAATTTTTTTTTAAACATTTATATACCTTAGTTCTTCTTCTGAGACAATATTTACTGTCATATTTAGAGGATTATATAGGATTTTCCTAAATATTTTTCTTAATGTACCTATCATGTTTTTCAAACATTTACTATAAATATATTACCCCTTTAATAATATTTTTTCCTTTAAAGTGTATAATGTTGCCTTCTATTATATTGTTCTTCATGTTAGATGTGTGTGAATTTTGTTCCTCTTTATTTTTTGAACTAGAAGATTCTCTATATGCAACAGAGCTTTTATTAAAAAATATATATATGAAATTATCCTTTTGTTCTAATAAATTGATGATAAATGAATCATCATAGAATACTTTCCAATGATAAGATTTATCTGTCACACTAGGTTGATATACCATTTCAATGACATACCAATCATTGTCAACTTCTAGATGAGGAATCATCAAGGAAGTAGATAAGGATAGGGAATTAGATTTGGAGTTTTATCTTCTTGGGATTACACTAATAGAGAAATATTGGAATGATTTGATATAATCCAAAACCTTATTTTTGTAATGTTTAAGTCTATCTTTTTTACCTAATATTTACCACATACCTATTTAATGATCAATTATGCATCACCTTGAACTTTAAGATTATAAATTCCCATCTCTTATACTAATTTTAATCCTATAGATAGTGCTTCATATTAAATGGTATTATTCATGCACTCAAAATTGATTTTTTATGAGAAAGTAAATGATTCTTTATGTGGAAAAATTAACAATATGACAACACCTAATCCATTCACTAATAAACTTACATCTAACTATAAATTAAATATATCGTTAGAATCACCCTCCATAAGTTCAATAAGTTATAAATATTTTTTAGTCATCATCATATAAGTTCCAAGACCTATTTTTTATATAGTACATATCCTTGAGGATCATTTGACTTTTTCACTAAGAGCTTAGTTTTTGGTTCTAGGAGTAATCTATAATTAAAACATTTCACAAGAATCATTGCTTGTGTCCAATATAGTTTTATTTCTCCTCCAATATCTCTAAAAAAATACCTACCCAGAATCATCCCATAGTTGGGAGGGATATCTACTACTAGTATGGTAATCTTCACTCTCTTTTGGGGAAAATCAAGTAGAGAAACTTGTGCATCATTTATCTGTCCAACTAATGTAAATTGATTTACTTATTGTTGATGATTTGAAATGTACCATAGGTGATCTTTAGTGTTTATGAATGCTACTCATTTTAGGATTTGAAAATCCAAGGCATGAGTTGTAGTTTGTGACAATTCAATGATGTTTGTGGTGGAATAAAAGTAGAGTATGAGAACTGTCCACAATATTTGTTTGATTTAGTGGTTGGGATCCACCAAGGTTTAAATCTTTAGATATTCAATAGTTTATGATGACTTAGAGGATAAAATAAATGAGTATTAACAATGATCTTTAAGCTAGATTGAATCTTGGTAAAAATAATAATAGAGAAGGGTAAAGTAAGAAAGAAATGTGATTGTAGGTTTTTATCTCAAATATTATGACAAAACTCCAATTGAATTGAGCAAATTTGAACCAATTTATGTTATAAAATAGCATAAGATCAAATTATATCACAAATCAAGAAAAAATCAAAGGAAAAATATGAATCATAAGTAATAATCAAATTTACTTTAAAGATTTGCTATGATGATCTAAATAACCTAAGTACATCCAAATACAGAGCAAATAAAATGAAGTATACTTGAGATCTTTACAATTAATTTAGCATTTAGCACAAATTAACAACCTTATGACAAAGAATGTAATTTAAAATAAGAAGAATCATTCAAATTCAAGATGACTATCTATAATTTAGAGGTAGCATGGACATTCAACAAAACTATATAGACATTTTTTATAGAATTCCTTAGTTGTATTAAATTCTCTTGGTATACAATCGCTTAAAAAAACTCTCTTACAAATGGTAACTATCTACCTATTTATAGGAAACATAGGTATTTAACTAGTTAACTTTAAAAACATCCACATGTGGATAAGGACAGTTGTCCTTGATATAAAGATACAATGTGGAAGGTCACATGTCAACTTGACAAGAAAGAGTATATGCTAATAGACTAGCATATACTTTAAAAAAAGAATACTCTTTTAGGAATTTCATTAGTGGGTCCTTCAATTAGCCTTGTTTGAGGAAGTCTTTCACATTAGTGTATTGCTCCTTGATTAGTTTAAAATCCACTATAAGATTCATTAGAAAATCCTCTTCTTGATCTAATGACTTGTCAAATTCATTATCAGCTTGAGATACAAGTTCCTTGATAAATTGCGCTTCTGCAATTTGCTTCCTTGAAAAAATAATGATATCCAAGATTTTTTGTTTATCCTTGGCTGAATGACCTTTATTGTCTCTAATGCCATAGATGTGAGCACCAACCTTTTTCTTCAATTATTCATCACTAATCAGGCCTATAGTAGTGGTTTGAGAAGGGCTATCTAATAGATTCCCTAAAAGTTTCTCAATCTGGGTTACCAAGCCCATGTCTCTTTTGATGAGGTCATTGACATCATTACTCCAAGTGGTCAAATCCTCTTTTTTATCCATCAAAACTTCCATGAGGATGTATAGATGTCTAATTTTGATAATATTGAAGTTTAAGGCATGCTTTTTCTTATGTACCTTGATGAACTCCTCCATCTGAGCTTGAGAATTCTACCATTGAGAGACTAAGGCTTGTGCCATCTGAGTTTGATGGTTTAAATTACTCAATCTAAGCTTGATACTTTTCAAATTCTCAAATGCATCAATCAAATATTTATTCATCACTTGTAATACATCCTTAGGAATTGAAAGGAGGACTTGAGCTTCTAAATCTTGTTTTTCTTTCTCCAAGTTGAGAATCTTCTGTTTCATTCCATGAACTCCAACCAAGGTCATTGTTGATTGAGCTAGTACCATACTATCTACATCTTAAAATATAGGATGATCCCCTACTACCTACCTTGGAATAGGAGTTAAGCCTACAAATGGTTCCACCTTCTGAAAGGTGAACTCCTTAGTACCAATAGTAACCTTCTTGATCACTACTCTCTCAAGAGTTAACGTATCTGTATTGAAATGGACCTAAATGTTAGAATCCTTTACCAATGGTTGTTCAAGAATCTCTACATTTGAACTCCCAGAAGCTCTTGGGGTGTTAATCCCTTATATTTCCTTGTTGTGAAGGATCTAAATCCTTCTCTTTGCTTGTTTGTTTAGAATATCTTGAATCCAAGGCTTGACATTATTCTGAACATCCATGTCAACTCAAGTCAAAACTAGTGAAGGAAAAAGAAATGGGATTTTTTGAAAATTCCCATAAACAAACCAATTAGGAATAGTTGGTCCATAAATAGGATTCTCATCACTAAAGAGGTTAATTTCACTAGTAGGGTGAGTGAAAATTAACCTGGGCATCTTTCTTGGGGCTAGAGGAACTAAGGCCAATTCTACCTATCTCTTTCCTCCATACAATGGAACTAATTATTTGCTTGCTTCATTAGATGGATCCTCTTCCTTATCAAAACCATAGGTAACTATGATGTTAATAAGGAAACTTTCCACTGATTCTCTAGTTTCTAAAGCATTCATGCTAATAACCTCTACTGGGGAAGAAGGCCTTAATGGGGATGCCTAAATTTGGGGACCTTCACTAGGTCTATGCTCTATGCTAGATTCTTGAATCACATCTTTTCCTTTTCCTTTTACATCCTCAAGTTGCCTAACCTAGGATGACTTTGTCAATTCTCTCTACTGAGGCTCAGAAGATTGTCATCCAATAAGTGGCTCTTGATGTGTAGTCCCAGATGGTCTTAGAAATAAGTAATAATGCAAGGGATGTAATTTCCATATTTCTCCTGAGGGCATATTATCATTGACTATCCTATGTTCTAATTTGATGTTGTAGATTTTAACCCTAAAAAAGACTTCTTCAAAGTTCCTTGCCTTTGTGTAAATACCATCTCCCACGCCTAGTTGATGTTTGTACTCATTCTTTGGGACCTTTTTACCCTAAATATGGTTAGCCACTCTATCATTGGGGTCCCACATATTAAGGTCATCTAGTTGAAAATCAAAAGAGTTCCTATGCACCACTATGATCTATAGCTATTTCCAATCCTTGATTACAATTCTGCCAATGTCCAATGAAAAGGAATGAACCTGAGCCTTCTTAATTCTTCATGCATATCTAATCCATTCCATGGATGATTTGATAAGAAATTTATTGCTATGAAAGCTTACTAAGAACATATATAGGCAATCTATATGGTTGGACCATGATTCCTTCTATCCTTATTATAGTGAAATATGGATAAAACCACACATCCCCCATGGTCTCCACTTGTCTTTTGATTAGAGGATGAATCCTGGGCATAGGGATACCAGTGATTACCTCAAAAATGATTGGGAAGATACCATCACATATGAATTGCATGTGATTCCTATATTTGAATATATGTAATTTGGATTAATGATGGGAAATGGTAGTTCTACCACCAGAGAACCAATTTTGGATGCTAGGGAAATTAATAGAGGCTAGGAATGAATCCAAGAGGTAAGACATCATAAAGAATTACTTGGAGGTCTTTCTCTTGATGGCTAAAAATTGTTTGGCCATGAAAAAACTTATTAGGTCTCCAATAGGAGGGGTTAAGTTCTACTCTAACATGCAATGGACATAAGATACCTATGCCTTACTCAAATAAGTAGTAGAAGAGGCACCAAAGGCTCTATTCAATAAGGTCATAACTACCCTAACACCCTCCCTAAATTGGGCAATAGTAATCTGACCATTAGGGGTCCTAAAAACATGGGAACCTTGGATTAACCAAGGTGAGATGACTAAATCCAAGTTTTAGGAATTTTTCCATTCTCTGAAGGATGGGAGATCGACATGAGGCAAAGGGAGCTTATAGTAAGCCTCAAAGGCTACAGGAGATATACATGCAACTTTCTTAGTACTTCATGAATAATCCATTCCCCATCTATTCTAAAATCAATGAAAATAGGAATAAGAAGGTTGATGCAATGTATTACCTCTAGTGTAATTATCACATGGTGAAGGCTTGTAAACTAAATCAATACTAGGTCTTTGTATCTTTAGTGCACCATAGCATTCCTCTTTTCCTCTTGGGAAATTAGTTACAACTCCTCTATAAAGAAGAATAATTTAGACCAATTCCTAATTCCATGTACATTTAAGGCTATCAAATTTAATTTTGTGTCTCTAAAGACCCTTTCTTCACCATCTGAAGTTAGATAAAGCTCCACTTCAATTTTAATCTATTGCTTACCCACCACCATTGATAACACTAAATTGAGGTTTATGAAAACAAAGATCTCACTAAGGCACTTGCTCTAAATTCAAGTTTCACTTACTTTTATTTCTATGTGATCAATTCAACTGACTTAAGTCCTTTATATAGGGTTTAGGGTTTTTAGCTTTAATGGTAAAAATATCCAACTCTTGATTTCATATGTGCCTCAAATTTTATGGGACCTCATTCTCATGTCTTATACATTATCAATCATAAGATATCTTTAATTTTGATCTTCCATACCTATGTGGAGCTTATGTGGTAGGGTTCTATGCCTTTCATGGAAAATTTCATAAATGCTAGTTGAAGGCTAGCCATTAGCTTTCAAAAGTCCTCTTTATTTTGCTTTGAAATACTGAATCTAGGTCCTTGCATTTCATTGGTATCTTGATATTTAAGCTCACTAATTATTCCATGTGTCAAGCTCGTGAGGCCTTTTAAAAGTCCTCAACTTCATCAAATTATTGGATCAAATCTAGTGAGCAAGTACTCACCATTGGATCTCGGCTAGGGCTAGATCATTAATAGTATGCCTTTTAAAAGGACTTCAAGATTGATGCACTATTGGATTAAATCCAGTGAAAAAGTGATCACTGTTGGATCCTGTAAGATGTTTACCTTTTAATCAGTTCCATGATTATATGAATCTTAGGCTTAAAAACATCATTTAGAATTTTATGTTTAAAAATCACAAAATGACTTAGGATAAGATCTTTATATTCTAGGTTTGTCTTCATAAAAATCTAGGAATTTCTTAAAAGGTTTTTACAAATACCCCCTTTATTTAGGCTTTAAAAATTATCTAAGTTAAATTTGATGGGTTCGATCGCATCAAATACATCCTTGTAGACATCAAATGATTGGAGTGAACCTATCAAATTTAAGATAATGGAATTTATTGATCTTATTGGGTGAATATTTTGTCACCAACTAGCTGATGAGAAAAATAGGTCTCTTTAACCACAACATAGGGAGATATGTCAGCCAAAGTTACAAGTTTACCACATCCAAAGGAGGCTCATCTCATCAAGGGGAGGTTCCCTATAAATATGTGGGAGCTATATAATATATATATATATATATATATAAGTAGAAAATAACACTCAGGAGTAAGATAAACCATCCATCTCTCTTTTTTTAGAGATGATGTTAATAAACAAAGGAGAAAATCCTAGTGAAAACACTGAAGGTAGTTCTCTTCTTTCAGAAGTGATCTTGCAAAAAATAATAGGAATTCTTTCAGATAGTGATAAGTAATTAGTAACCAAAGGCATAGTAACCAACATACTAAGATGTAGCACAAAGTCTCCACCTCAACTACCCAAGAGTGAGATATGAAGGACAATGAGGGCACAAAGTCATCCCAAGGTCCTTTACACAGAAATAAAATATGAAGGATAATGAGGGCACAAAGTCATCCTAAGATCCTTTACATAGGAATAGAAAGAAAACACACTAAAGGCAATTATGGGGGCACAAAGTCTCTCCACAGTTGGCTTCAGGACACCTTTCTGATAATTTTCACTAATTCTACTTATTTAATTAAATGGACAAAAAAAATGTATTAAGGAAACAGACATAAGAATAATTTCCCCAACAACCAAGCTATTCCAACACAAAGTCTGTAAAGTTGATTGTTTTCTTATTCAAATAATGAAATATGATCAATAATATGAGCTCAAAGTCTCAGTAATGTCTTTCAATTTGGGTAGAGTTTTTATTTTTGATAATAGAGAGAGATCTCTTATTCAAATAATGAAATAAGAGAGAGTCCAATATATAGTGCTCCAAGAAAGACTTTGGCGCTTTGTTTCACAAAAATGGCCTAAGATGCATTCAATGCCTTTAATGCATTTTAAATTGTATCCATGGGCTATGCTGGAATCAAGCATCAATTTCTAATATGGGCCACCTAATGTGTTTCTTGATGTGTGCACAACTGTTCACTCTACTCAATGCAAAAAAATAGGCCATGCCATTGACTGTTTGCACTCTCTGATGTCCACCTGGTGGACTGCTTCACCTTCTAAAAACATATCTCATGCATGGATATTTCTAATATTTCTCCATCATTACCCCTTTCCTTATTGTATCTCATCCTTTTCTATGAGATCTAAGCCCTCGAGATATCTCTTTAGACGGTCATTAAATTTGTTCATAGGGTCTATGCTTAAGCCTGCAAGGATCAATAGTTATTTCATTACCACAAATTTGACATCTTCAGGTCCATCATCGTTTGAAAGCCAATGGCTAGTTGGTTGCCCTAAATTTGATGGCTACGAGCCCATCATCCTCATTAGCAATTCCTTCATGTCTTTCCAGCTTGCTCTGGCTATTTTTTGTTGATCTCAACAAGTGACATGTGGCATGTTCCACTATGAAACAGGTAAGGACACGTGGTAGAATTCGCTTAACTTATAGAGGCTTTAGATGTCTTTTGAGATTCCTATATAAGATGACACATGGTAGCTTCCACTAAGCTTTAAAAATAATATAGAAACATTAGGACTCATTTGGATTCATGAAAATATTGACACTTGGCATGCTCTATTTATCTTACAAGGGACACGTGGCAAGTTCCATTGCTTTGAGAAGCAAATCATAATGTGTCTCAGCAGACAACACCTGGCAGCTTCTACTTGACTTTAGTAACTCACCTAGGGCCCACCATAGACCTTACTTAATATCAAAACAAAAGAAAGAAACTATGAAGGTTGACACTTTACAGCTTCCACCGAGCTTCTCAAGGGACACATGGCACATTTTGCTACTCTTCTAAAAACATATTGAAACCTTCCACAGTTGCCACTTGTCACCTTCTATAGAAATTTGAGAGAAGCTTATCAAAATAAGCTTTATAGCTTATAAGAAACTTGAAACGTGGATGCAGACACTTATCATGCTTTCCAGAGCTAGAAAGGGACATGTGGCATGTTTCACTGCTTTGAAACTTATTATAAATTGAGTCTCGATAGATGACACTTGGCACCTTCCACTACAACTTTATAAGGGACACGTGGTGACTTCCATTACACTTTGAGGTTTGATCTTTCCCAAAGGGAAATTTCCCTTTAGGGTCTTGAGAAATGGTCCACTTTCCTTGGTGAGAGCCTCCCACAAGGGTACCTACCCCTTGGGCGGTCTTGGGATGGCCTTCGGGCTTTAATTTTCTTAGTGGGCTTTTGCTTCTCTTTTCCTTCACTTTGCCTTAGTCAATTTTCTGTTGGGTTCTTACTTTTGGGCTTTCGTCCCAGGTGAATTCCTTCAGACAAAAAGTTTGAAGGATTTTTCCCTTAACCATTTTACCACGTTCTTTTCCTGAAAGAGAACTGTGCCCTCTGCAAGGACTTGTTCAAGCCTGAAACTATCCTTTGAGATTTTGCAACGGTCCATCTACTCCTTGCTTACCCTTTGCAAGGACTATTTGTCCTTGGTTCACTTTTCCAAAGGAATTATCTTTGTTTGATTTTGCTCACTGCCCTCTACAAGGGTACTTGGCTTGGTTCATTGCCCTCCGTAAGGGCACTTTTTCCTTTGGCTTTGGGGCAGCCCCTTGAACCTACTGATTGAACCAACTTTGGTTCAACAGTTTAATGGTTCAATATTACATATGAAGCCATCTTTTTGTCTAAGTCTTTGATCACTTTGAACTGATTGAACCCATTGAACCATTGAACCTTTGATGAAGTGCTTAACTCTTGCCAATGACGTTAAACCTTTGAACCCATTAAACCAAAATAGTTCAAGGTTCAATAATTAAATGGTTTAATGGCTCAATCCTTACTTAGAAGCTTGCTGATGGACATTTTTTATTGAACCAAGTCATTGAACCAACCTTGAAATTGCCTAAGTGTTGAGAGCTTGTTTCTTTCCTGTAGAGTCCGTAGAAACAAACCTGCAAAGTCCATAGAAATGAGTCCGTAAAACTAACAGAGTATGTAGTTTCAAGCCTATAGAGCCCGTAAAAATGAGTCCATAGATTCCTTCCTATGAGTTTTGTAGAACTAAGTTTGTAGAAATAAGTCTATAGTTTCAAGTCTATAGAGTCCATAGAAATGAGTCCATAGATTCCTTCCTGTGAAGTCTATAGAACTGAGTCCGTAGAAATAAGTCTATAGTTTCAAGCCTGTAGAGTTCGTAGTTTTCTGAAAAATCTTGAATAATGAAGAATTTGAATGCTTAGAATAATTTTTGAAAATGGAAAAGAGGATTTTGGTCTATTGAACTGAAATAGTTCATAGATTGTTTCAAAAATGAGTGACATTTTTGGAGACAACAGTTGGCTCTAGTTGGGGAACTTCTTTCAGTTGAAAACTTGGAACAACTGAGGGGAGTAGAAACCAAAATCTCTAGTGCCTTGAAGTATGCCATTGGGCTATGGAGTCATGCTATCCAAAAAGAAAGGCTCCAAAAAATGAAAATGAACAACACAAAGTAGAAACAAAGACTATACAAATATACATATGTACAAGTGAACTTATCGGATACTTCAAGAGTTGAAGTGCTTCAGATGCTGCCCCATTGTAAGGTAGAGAAAAGAGCATGCCATATTGATATTTTAACATGAACCTATTCTCACCATTGAGTTGATGGATAATAAATGGGCCTCTTTAAAGACAATCAAACTTCCCATTCATCCCCTTTGGTTCTCTTCTCTTGTCCCACATTAGGACTTGATCTCCAGCCTAGAAATCACAATTTTTTGCCTTTTAGTCAAAGAGCTTCTTGACTAGACTTTGATGGGTAGCAATTCGGTCCACTACCATAGTTCTCTGCTCATCCAGCTCAGTCAAGCACATGATCTTCTTATCAAGGGGGATTTCATATGTCTGATCTTCAATTGCCTTAGCCAATTTTAATGCTGGCAATTCCAAGGTGATTGGTATCTCAACATTAATACCATAAAGAAGTTGGAAAGGAGACATACTAATTGCCCTTTTTGGTGTAATTATATCTACCCACAAAGCATCAACCAATGCTTTATGCCATGTCCTTTGGTTTTCATCCACCAGCTTCTTGATGATAGTCATCAGGTTCTTGTTACTTTATTCAGCTTGTCCATTCCCTTGTGAAAAGTAATCAGAAGAATGAGAGAGGATGATCCCATAGTAAAAATAGAACTGAGTAATCTCCTGGGAAGTGAAACAAGCTATGTTGTCTATGACAATCTTGGTTGGGACCCCAAACTTGGAAATGATATTCTCTTTGAGGAAATTACACACTACTTCTGAAGTAGCATGATTGGCTGGGATAGCTTCCACCCACTTGGTGAAGTAGTCAGTTGCTATAATGACATAATCATGTCCAACACTTGAAGATGGGTTTACAGCTCTAATAAAATCAATTCCCCATTATTGGAATGGTTCCTCTATGACCACTAGCTTGAGAGGTAGGGTAGCTAACTTGGGTCTCCCAATAAATTGTTGACACAGTTCACATTTTCTTGCCCACTTATATGTATTTTGGAAAAGAGTTGGCCAATAATACTTGGCTCACAAAATTTTATGGGCAGTCACAAGAGCAAAAAAATGTCCTCCATAGACTAGATTGTGTAAAGATTCCAAAAGTTGGCTTTACTGATCCTTGTCTACACAGCGAAGGAACACTCCATCAAGGCTCCTCTTGTATAGGCCGTTGTCCCAAAGGAAAAAATTGGTAGCTTTCAGTTTAATAGTCCTCCTTTCTTTATGAGACATGTGGGTAGGACACTCACCATAGGTAAGGAAATGAGCAATACTTGAACACCACTCATTTGTGGTAGAGACAAAGAGGACTATTGGCATGTCTTCCACTTCTTTTTCTTCATGCCCTACTTCTTTGGATCTATTTTCAGCAATCAATTGACAAAGGCCCCTTCCCTACACTAGCTTCATTGGTTTGATAACTAGATCAAACTCCTAGATTTTTGCAATCCAATTCCCCCTTTTGGTTCTAAACTTTTACTAAGTTAATATGGATTTAACTATGGTATCATGAACTAGGGTGGTAGTGTGGGAATTCAGAATGTAAAAGCAAAAATGCTTTACTACTTTGACCACCGCATAGGCATGCTTCTCCATGTTTGAATACTTTAGCTTATGAGTTTTAAGAGGATAGATCATGAAGGATATGGGAGATTCCACACCTTCTTCATTCTGTTAAACCAAAATTACTGAAAGAATGTGTTCAGAATCATAATTATATATGATGAACTCTTTGTTGTAGTCTAGACAAACCAGAATTGGGGTGTGGGCAATAGCAATCTTGATATCCTCAAATGCTGACTTGCCTTCTTCAGTCTAGATGAAGTTTGCCTTTATTTTCATCATATCCACAATATGATGAGTCTTCTTAGCAAACTCAAGAATGAATCTTTGTAAAAAATTCACTTTTCCAAATAAAGAATGACCTACAGTCTTACTTGTGGGAAGAGTAAGCTCCTGAATAGATTTGACTCTCTTTGAGTCAATCTTTATTCCTTCTCAGGATACAATATGTCTAAGAAGCTTCCCTTCTGTCACTCCAAAAATAGACTTCTTGGAGTTAAGAGAAATGGCATTTTGGTGGCTGCATTCCAACACTTGTTGCAAATGGCATACATGTTCAGAGCAATGCTTGGAAAAGATGATCAATTCATCAAGGTATACCACAATGAACTTACCCATTTAATCTTTGAAAGCAAGGTCCATTGCTCTCTAGAAAGTGGTGCCAACATTTATCATGCCAAATGGCTTTCTTTGATAAGCAAAGGTGCCCCAAGGTGTGGTGAAGGCATCTTGTGTTGGTCTGCTTCACCAACTTCAACTTAATTGTATCCTGAGAAGTTGTCTAGTATTGATAACATCTCTGAGCTGGTCACTATCTGAAGCACTTAATCCATGATGGGCAAAGGATAGTTATCCTTTAAAGATGACTGATTCAGATTCCTAAAATCTACATAGATGCAAAATTTGCCATTTTTGTTCCTTACAGGGACTATGTTGGCAATCCATGTGGAATGATGGATTGGAAAAATTATCCTAGCATTCAGCATTTTTTGTATCTCAGATAGAATAGTACCTGATATCTTTGGATTATATTGTTGAGATTTCTACTTGTAAGGCATTGAATCATCCTTGAGAGGAATTTCATGATAAATTTCCTTAGTTCTGAGCGACTTCAGATCATCATAAGAGTACGCTAAAACATCCGTGTAATGGTGAATTAAGTCATTAAATTTGAGTTTTTCCTCCAGAGTACAGCACTTTACAATGTTCATCATCTTGGGATTTTCCTTAGTACCCAAATTTATCTGATCAAACCCCTAGGGGGAGCTTGAAACCATTTGTTGCTATTTGATGAACTTGTCATGCTTGCCAAATAGTTTCTCAAGAGAAACCAGTCCTTTGGGAATTTTATTCCCTTTTAACTACAAGAATTTTTCACCTATGTTTGAATTCATTTTTAGAGCTGATTCGAGTTTCTAGAGCTTATTACCTTCAAAGTGAAGCTGTTCAAAGCTGTCTTTTATTCCAAAAAGGTGATGATTTGGTTATCACCATTGAACACTTGCCAATGATTGGCATTATCGAGCACACTTGGTCAAAATACCAATTTGATAGTGTACCTATTTCCTTTGAAGTCTAGGTGAGGAACTAAGAGAGTTACTAAAATAGCTAGTGCATCAGCTTGGTCATTGAATTCCCTGAGTATGGCAGAGATGCTAAAAGCATCAAAGCTTTTAATTTGATCCCAGACTAGATTGCGGTAATGGTGTAATCTCTCATTTTTGGTTTGATACAGGTTCCTTACCTGATAAATCACCAGTTCAGCATCTCCTTTGGCATGGAGTTTAATGCCTTTATCTTGAGCAGCGTTCATTCCAAGAAATAGAGATTTATACTTAGATATGTTGTTGGTGTTACTAAAATAAAACTTGTATAAAGAAGGTAAAATATCTCCTTGAGGAGATATCAACACAATCCCAGCTCATGAGCTGGTAGAAGAATTTCTGCCATTAAATTCCAAGATCTAAACATTATCAAAAATTGATTTTTCCTTAGATTTTTCCTTGCTTAGAAGGGGGAATTCTTTTTCATCTGTACTACACCCTACTAATTATTCTAATGTCTCATCTGAGTCAATTTTTGGATTGTCACCTATAGGACTTTCATCTGCTAAAACATGGATATCCTCTATGGTTAAGAAGTAATTACCCATGCCTAAAGATTCAAATAAAATTTGAGCTTCAGGAGCTGATGTCTGAGTGACCACATATTTTGCCTCTTTTTTAAGGAGAAATCTCTTCATTACACCTTTGACAGGGATCCTTGCCTCAGATAGGTCCATGCTTAGTTCTCCTCCCACATCTTTGCAAAATTTTTGTCCAAACAAAATGCCATAGGATGTTGGGACGTCAGCCACCAGAACTGTCATCTTGATTCTCTTGTTTGGGAATGCCATAAATGCAAATTAAGCATCCTTGATTTGTCCTACCAGAGGTAATTATTTGTTCTCCATGGAGAAACATCTCATAGAGGTTTTGGTTAGCATGAGTCCAAGAGATTCTACCACTTTGGCTGGCATGACGTTGTTGGATGCACCTGAGTTTATGATGCAATTGCTCAGTTTGTGACCATTTATCAATAGGGAAACATAGAAAGGCTCTATTTTCTTAGGGGTAGCTAAAGGAGTAATGACAAGATTGTTTGGGATGGACATGTTCTTTGGGGGATCATGAGTTACCTTTTTAACATCTTGTCCAACAAGAACGGATTTATTCTTCACACACTGAACTAACCTGTCCAGCTGCTCAGGATTGGATTGCAAGAATTTAAATTTAGACATTTGAATTTTGGTCTTCTTGACATGGTCGATTATGTCAAATGATTAAAATGGACTAGGAACATAGGAAGGGCATTCATCTTTCTAGTTTTTAGGAGGGGTGGTACTAGTCTGTGAAGTTAAAGTAGAAGGTGCAAAAATATTTGATGTACTTACCATTCTTGTAATCACCAGGTCCTTTGGCTAGAAAGGTAGAGTGGTTCCCCATTTAGCAATTGAAATTACTGGTTGAGTTTGCTCTTCTATCTTCTCTTTATCAGCTTACTAGGTTGACTGGTTCTTAGACTGAGTGAATATAACATATGATTCCTCATCTGCTTTACCTTCACTTCTGGGTTCATCCTGGTAATGTAGGAAACCAATGTTGGAGTCACCAGCTAATTCTTCTTGGCCTTCTACAAGGAGATCAATGTCATTTTATTGGTTCAATTTAGGTTGAAAAGAGAAATTAGATTTTGTTTCGAGATATCCAACTGCTGAATTGGCTAGTGGTGCTTTAATGGCAAGTTTTCCCTATGTGGGAGGAAGATGATTTGGTTGTCCTTGATTCATGATAGCATTGCCTTGGTATGACTAATTGGGGAATGTCCCTCCTTGGCATATCTCTATATGAAGGAGTTGAAGATATCCCTTGCACCATTTACTTCCTAAGAGCTAACAACTCATTTGCTAGCTTCTACACCATTGGATCAGTGGTACCTATAGATGGATATTTAGAAGATGAAGAAGGTTTACCTCTATTAAGATCTCTCCTTATCTTTCCTACCAATATAAGGTCATCTTCCACCTCAGTGGCCAAATCTTGAGCTATATCAAGGTCTATTTGGCCAGCACGTCTTAGTAAAAAACTCACTTTAGGTAGTTGAGAGTTGATGAAGAAACATTTGAGTTTTTCAGGTGTCAGATGAGCAATTAGAGGAATATTGTTCCTCAGTTTGTCAATATTGGCTATGAAATCCCTCATTGGTTCATGAGGCCCCTTCTTCATTTATGTGAGTTAAGCCAACATAGCATGCACATCTTTTACAGGCTTGAATCTGGCTTCAAATTTGACTTTGAGAGTGTTCCAATCAGTCATAGTCTGGGCTTGCAAATGATAGAACTAATATGCAATATCACCTTGTAAAGTTTCCATAAACATCCTGACTGCTACATCCTCATATTCCACTCATATTATGCCACAGGCTATGCTGAAGGCTGTAATATGTTCATCAAGATGAACCTTCCCATCACCATAGAACTTGGGGAAATTTTTCCTTGAAATGCGTGGTAGCTTATGTAGAGGTGGAGTTAAATTGAGTGGGCCAAAAGAGTTACCCAAAGGACCTTGAACTGTAATTATATGACTATGGAAAGTTGGGATAACAAATCTCAGAGGGGTAAGTATTGACAAAACTTTATTAATAGCAGAAATAGATGCTTTGCTCAGTAATGGAGACTTGACTTTAGTAGGAGGAAAGCTCCTCATTCATTAGAGGTGAGATGATGAAGGAAACATATCAAAATTACTTTGCTGTACCAACTTGAATACAGGGTCAACAATACCTTTAGCCCTTTGGCTTTGCATATACCATGGATCTGCCAGAGTGTAAAAATAAAAATGAGAAAGAACTGGCACTGCTTCAGCTTGAAGCTTGAGGCTTCAAAATGTGTGTTCTATCCTATTTGGCATGGGGGTGGAGGAAGATGGTAAGGCTATAATGATAATGGGTAAGACATAGGTGATGTTTCAAACTGAAGCTTGATGCTCCAAATTGCACAAAATTATGGTGTCCCCAGTAGAGTCACCAAAAAATGTTTGGTAAATATTTTGTCACTAGCTAACTAATGAGAAAAATAGGTCTCTTCAAACACAACATAGGGAGATATGTTGGCCAAAGTTTCAGGTTAACCACATCCAAAGGAGATAAATCTCTCCTCTCATCAAGGGGAGGTTCCCTATAAATATGTAGGAGCTATATACTATATATATAAGCAGAAAATAACACTCAAGGGTAAGATAAACCATCCATCTCTCTTTTTTCAAAGATGATGCTAACAAATAGAGGAGAAAATCCTAGTGAAAATGCTGAAGGCACTTCTCTTCTTTTAGAAGTGATTTGGCAAAAAATAACAAGAATTATTTTAGATAGTGATAAGTAATTGGTAACCAAAGGCGTAGTAACCAGTAGACTGAGATGTAGCACAAAGTCTCCACCTCAACTACCCAAGAGTGAGATACAAAGGAAAATGAGGGCACAAAGTCATCCCAAAGTCTTTTACATAAAAATAGAATACGAAGGATAATGAGGGCACAAAGTCTTCCCAAGATCCTTTACACAGGAATAGAAAGAAAACACACTAAAGGCAACTGTGGGGGCACAAAGTCTCTCCACAGTTGGCTTCAAGACACCTTTTTGATTATTTTCACTAATTATGCTTATTCAATTAAATGGACCAAAAAATGTATTAAGGAAATAGACATAAGAAAAATTTCCCCAAAAACCAAGCTATTCTAGCATAAAGTCTAAAAAGTCACTTGTTTTATTATTCAAATAACAAAATATGATCAACAATTTGAGCTTAAATTCTTAGTAATGTCTTTCAATTTGGGTAGAGTTTTTATTTCTAATAACAGAGAGAGATATCTTATTCAAATAATGAAATAAGAGAGAGTCCAATATATAGTGCTCCAAGAAAGACTTTGGTACTTTGTTTCACAAAAATGGCCTACGATGCATTCAATACCTTTAATGTATTTTAAATTCTGTCCATGGGCTATGCTGGAATCGAGCATCAATTTTTTATATGGGCTACCTGATGTGTTTCCTAATATGTGCATAGCTATTCACTCTACTAAATGTAGAAAAATAGGCTGCACCATTGAATGTTCACGCTCTCTGATGTACACCTGATAGACTGCTTCACCTTCTAGAAACATATCCCATGTGCAAATATTTTTGATCTTTCTCCATCATTCCCCCTTTCCTTGTTGTATCTCATCCTTTTCTATGTGATCTAAGCCCTCAGGCTATCTATTTAGATGGTCACTAAATTTGTTCATAGGGTCTATGCTTAAGCCTGTAATGATCAACAGTTATTTCATTGCCACAAATTTGACGTCTTCAAGTCTGTCATCATTTAAAAGCCAACAGCTAGTTGGTTACCTTAAATTTGATGGATGTGGGCCTATCATCCTCCTTAGCAATTCCTTCATGTCTTTCTCACTTGCTTTGGACATTTTCCATTGATCTCAACAAGTGACATGTGGTGTGCTTTGCTATGAAATAGGCAAGGACACATGGCAACATGCGCTTAACTTATAGAGGCTTTAGATGTCTTTTGAGAGTCCCATAGAAGATGACACATGGTAGCTTTTGCTAAGCTTTAGAAATAATATAAAAACATTAGGACTCATTTGGATTCATGTGGATGTTGACACTTGGCACGCTTTGTTTATCTTACAAGGGACACGTGGCAAGTTCTGCTATTTTGAGAAGCAAATCATAATGTGTCTCGGCAGATGACACCTGGTAGCTTTTGCTTGACTTTATCAACTCACCTAGGGCCCACCACAGACCTTAATATCAAAATAAAAGAAAGAAACTATGGAGGTTGACACTTGTTGACTTCTACCAAGCTTTTTAAGGGACATATGGCACATTCTGTTGCTCTTCAAAAAACATATTGAAACCTTCTGCAGTTGCCAATTGTTGCCTTTCATAGAAATCTGAGAGAAGCTTATCAAAATAAGTTTTACAACTTATAAAAAACTTGAAATGTGGATGTAGACACTTGTCACACTCCACTGAGCTAGAAAGGGACACCTGGCACATTTCACTACTTTGAAACTTATTAGAAACTGAGTCTCAATAGATGACACTTGGCAGCTTCTGCTATGACTTTATAAGGGACACATGGTGGCTTCCACTAGACTTTGAGGTTTGATCTTTCTTGGAGGGAAATTACCCTTCGAGGTCTTGAGAAATGGTCAACTTTCCTTGGTGAGAGCCTCTTGCAAGGGTACCTACCCTTTGGGTGGTCTTGGGATGGCCTTCAAGCTTTAATTTTCTCAGCAGGATTTTGAAGCTCTTTTCCTTCACTTTGCCTTAGTCTATTTTCCACCAGGTTCTTGCTTTCAGGATTTCTTCCCAAGTGAATTCCTTCAGAAAAGAAGTCTGAAGGATTTTTGCCTTAACCATTTTGCCACATTCTTTTCTTGAAAGAGAATTGTGCCCTCCGTAAGGATTTGTTCAAGCCCAAAACCATCCTTCAGGCTTTTGAAATGGTCCATCTACTCCTCGCCTGCCCTACACAAGGACTGTTTGTCCTTGGTTCACTTTTTAAAGGAATTCTCTTAGTCTAATTTTGCTCACTACCCTTTGCAAGGGCACTTGGCTTGGTTCATTGCCCTCTACAAGGGCACTTTTTCCTTTGGCTTTGGGGCAACCCCTTGAACTTGCCGATTGAACCGACTTTGGTTCAACGGTTCAATGGTTCAATCTTGCATTTGAAGCCATCTTTTTGTCTAAGTATTTTGATCACTTTGAACTGATTGAACCCATTGAACCTTTGCCAAAGTGCTTAACTCTTGTCGATGATGTTGAACCTTTGAACCCATTGAACCCATTAAATTGAAATGGTTCAAGGTTCAATAGTTAAATGGTTCAATGGCTCAATCCTTGCTTAAAAGCTTGCCAATGGACATTTTTTATTGAACCAAGTCATTAAACCAACATTGAAATCACCTAAGTGTTGAGATCTTGTTTCTTTCCTATAGAGTCCATAGAAATGAACCTATAGAGTCCATAGAAATGAGTCTATAGAACTGACAGAGTCTATAGTTTCAAGCCTATAGAGTCCATAGAAATGAGTCTGTAAATTCCTTCCTGCAAATTCTGTAGAATTGAGTTCGTAGAAATAAGTCCATAGTTTCAAGCTTATAGAGTCCATAGAAATGAGTCTTTAGATTCCTTCCTACAAAGTTTGTAGAACTGAGTCCGTAGAAATAAGTCTGTAGTTTCAAGCCTATAGAGTCCATAGTTTTTTGAAAAAGTTTGAATAATGAAGAATTTGAATGCTCAGAACAATTTTTGAAAAGGGAAAAGAGGATTTTGGTTTATTGAACTAAAATATTTCATAGGTTGTTTAAAAAATGAGTGACATTTTTGGGGACAACAGATCCAATAACTAAATGCCACGTGTAAAGCCCTCAGTAATTCTCAAGGCTTCAGGGATTGTCTAGGTTAAATTTGATGGGTTTGGTCATGTCAAATACATCCTCACAGATGTCAAATGATGGGAGTGAACCTGTAAAATTTAAGACAATATAATTTATTAATCTAATAACTAAATGCCACATGTAAAGCCCTCAAGAGTTCCCAAGGCTTCAGGGATTGTCTAGGTTAAATTTGATGGGTTTGATCATGTAAAATATGTCTTTAGAGATGTCAAATGATGGGAGTGAACCTACCAAATTTAAGACAATGGAATTTATTGATCTAATAACTAAATGCCACACATAAAGCCCTCAGGAGTTCCTAAAGCTTTAGCTTTAATTCACACCATTAGATTAAAACCTTTGATCAAGTGATCACCATTTGATCCTTATTGGGGCACAAATCATTGATTTTATGCCTTTCTAAAAGACTTCAAGCTTGATGCACTATTGGATCAAATCTGATGAACAAGCGTAAAGTGTTAGATCTACAAAAGTGCATGAACTTTAAGTTAAAGCTTGATTATGTATAAAAATTCTTGCTAGATTTTCTCGTGAATGTTTAAATTCAAACTCTTAGGGTTTACTACTTGGGAACACTGACTTCTTCCATGGAACCTATAATTAATCACCTTGAAGATGATTAATTAACAAAATAAATCCCTAACATATGATCATAATTAGATATACCAAAACTCATGTCTTTTTTTAAGATTGACCTTCCTATAAAATTTTAGATTAAACAATCTTTCACACTTATTCTAGAATACTAAGGTTCTAGAAATAATCACAGGGGCCCCCTTTTCAAAAAATAAAGATGGGGGGGTGTTGGTCTCAACACTTCCATGTTAAAGTAGTAGTCAAATGTTTTAGTGGAGGTCAATCCTAAGGCATACATAACTTTGGCTAGCATGACATTGTTTTAATCTCATGAATCAATTATGTAATTATTCAATTTATATCCACTAAAAAAAAGAGACACATAGAAAGTCATAGGGCTTTCATTGCTCTGAGTAGTAATGGCTACATTATTATGTAAAGAAAATAAGCCATCCTAATATGTGTTTCTTGAGGGGGGAATTGTAATTTCCTCCTTTGATGAACTTAACCAATCTATCTAACTGATCATAGTTATTCCTAAGGTATTCAGTTTGAGAAATCTAAAACTTAGTCTTGTTCATGTGATTAATTATGTCAATGGAAGAATTTTTAGGTTATTCATTCATAGTCACATGAGGATTTTTTTGGTGTAGGATTTTTTCCACTATGTGGTTTTACCTACATAGTTTTATTTATATTTATTAGGTTTATTATACATCATTATTGAAAGATAACCCCACTATTGGGAGTGAAAAGTGAAGTCATTATGCATGGTCATTATTCACTGTGGTGAGTTGGTAGTGACTATGCATGCTAAGGTGGCATTTAAGTGATGTGACATGACCCATGAATGATGGTTGTATATTTCATCTTGTAAAGTTGATGTGAAAGAAGATGGGGTGATTTTTTATTGGGCTCCCTATATGTGAGTGTTTGGTTAAAGTCATAAAGGTGATTGAGCACCTTTTAGCTTTTGTACACAAGTGGAAGACAATAACTATTATTCCTAATTATCCACTCATGTGGAGTGGGATACATATATTGAAGGAATATGGAGGTGGTTTATCTTGTCTAAATTAGATGCTTTAATTTATTGACATTTGAACATGTAGACAAATACTACACTATGCATATTATTCATGCATGATGGAATATGGCACCATTTTTGGAATCTCTCATTAGTTTTTCTATTCTATATTGTAATTATATAAAGGATGCTAATATTTTGTATTGTAAATGTATTTTTATGAATCTATGAAACAAATCAAGTTTTTGTAAGATTGAAGGTGGGTAAGGAAGCTTTGTGTGTAAGTATTCCTTGGTAATATATTATTGGAGACTTATTGGATAGTTTATTTATAGGTAATAAGTAATAAGAAATAAATCTAAGATCTTTCAAGGAAAGATAATTATTTTAAGAGAGTAATTCTTGGGAGATAAGCTAAGAGCTTTGCATGTAAGCTTGCATGGTGCTGTAATCTAGGATCAAGAAGTCCAAGTCAAGGAAGGAGAATCCTTTGTAAGAAGAGGAATAATTTTTTGTAGAGTGAATAAAATTTTGAATCTATCATTTCCTTATGGTTTTCTTATCTTACTATAATTTTGTAAAGTTTCCATGTATATCTCTATGCTAGTGATTTTTTATGTATCTTTAGGAATCTAAAAAAGCACAAAATGTCATTAGTTCCTTGTTAGTGAATCTCAAGAAAATTCAAGTATAAAAATGTGATGAAAATAAACCACTCTTTCCTAAGAACTAGGTGGAGAATAACACAATGAACAAAACTACAAATAAGAGATAAAAACATACAACAATTTTACCTTCCTTATCAAAATTAGTGTTCAGTTATTGGCATATAATATGTTCTTTCTTGGCTTATGGAATTAGAGAATTTGATCAATGCATTATCCATCTTGGTAACATTTCTCTAATGTCACATGTGGCTTTGATTGTCTTGGTGTGAATATTTTTGATATCAATTTGACATTTTAGCATTACTTTGATGGTTTCTTGAAGGTATTCCTATATAACAACCTTACACATAAAATATTGTTTGGGTATAGTGAGGACACTTGTATTTATAGGTCTCAAAACTAACTATAACCCTAGGAAGGTTAGGTTTAGTTTTAACTTTGGTTGAGTCTAAAATAACCTAGGTTGAGTTAGGTTAACCTTGGGTTGGGTCAAAGCAATTGTGAAGGCTTGACAACTCATTTTAGATATTTATGAGTCATGATAACTTAGAGAATATATTTATGAGGTTTTAACTCACCTTTTCTTGAAATTAATAAAATAAATTACTAATTTTCTTGACTTTGACCTCATCTTTATTAAAAAATTCCTTTTTTAGAAAATTTAATTTCGTAATTCAACTTTTGATTTTAATTTAAGAAAGCTCATTCAATTTTTATTTTTAATTAATCTTACTTGGGGTTTTTGGAATTTGGAAATTATTTTAAATGTTTTGCATTAATAGATCAATAGACCAAGAATGTCAATTTGCTAGGTCACAATTTGACTAGGGTTGAATCCAAGCTAAGTTATTGATGCATACAAGGTAATACCCAAAATAAGTAAGCCTCAACACATTTTTGGGTAATTAAATCCCACTATAGATGAATTTGGGCATCCAAGTTGATTTTTAGACTTAAATTGAATTGTTTTCTAAAAATTAATCTAAATCTTGGTTTAGACAAGAAAGTGGCCCAAAATGAGTGTCTATAATTTACCCCTATTTAAGATTATGTTGAAAGACATAAGTATAGTAATGCATTTTCAAAGAATGAAATTTTTGTTAAGCTAAAAAGTTCATGCCCCAAAAGGTAGCTAATTATCCCTAGATTCCCCCTTGAGGGAGTGGAAAACAAAATAGAATCATCGAACGATCCCTCAAAAAGAAGAAAAAAATATGATCTAGTGGAAATGGGGGTGTAACTACTAATCTTCCCAAAGATAGTTATAATCAGTACCGATGGGAATGACATTGATTTGCCCAAAGGTGGTTATAATTAGTAATAAATGGTAGGAAATTGATTTTCCTAAATGAATTTATAATCAATGGGTAATTGAGACACTGATTTGCCCAAAGGCATTTATAATTAGTGGCAAAGGCATATGCCCCAGTAGGGTAGATGAGTTGAAAAATAATGATTTGGCCAAAGGTGGTTATAATAATTAAATTGGATGAAAAATAATGATTTGCCCATAGGTAGTTATAATCATTCACACATTTTATCACATTATTTAAAAATAAATTTACCCCCAAAAGGAAAGATACATCATTGATTGATCAGAAAAGAATTTGTTGCATTTAGGAAAATTGGCAAGGGGAGATTATGCAAAAAACTTATTAAATATATTTATGATGAGTTGGGAAAAAATAACATGGTTTTATCCTAAGTGTAAGTACGAAGATACACACATTCAAACAAACATGTGGTATAGGTATAAAAATAATATTGTTAAATGGGTCTCGAAAGAGGCCCAATAAGATGGTCTAGTTACAAAAAAACCAAATAATAATGAATGTAGGATCAAATAACATGAAAAATAGACCATGGAGGTGAAAAATAGACCTTGTGGATTGATCAAAAAAAAATTTAGGCCTTAGGGGGTAAAATTCAAATTTTTAGGTTATTTATTCACCTGATGGGGTGAAAAACAATTCATTTTCCCCTTTAAGATTTGAGTTCTAGTTTTGTGTGCAAGATAGATAAGATAAATGGCATGCAAAGGAGGAATATGACATGTCAATGCCTATGTGAGGGAGAAAGGGTGACCTCTTAATGATGATCCATCAATATGTATCCATAATTTCATCATTAATGTCATTTATTACTCATTAATTATTTGCTCTAGGTCAAAAATTAATGAAGTCACCATTTAAATTTTAGGCAAAATGACAACTTCACACAGGAAATAAATGACTTCATATGAAGCCACCATTCCTAAAAATGTCAATTTCACTAAAAAACTTTGAAAATCACTAAATTGGTGATTTCATCCATTTTTAGGAAAAGTTGTCATTTTCATGAAATACAAAAATGGTGATTTGACCCAAAAAGGGTCAATAATGCCAAAATGGTGACTTCATCAATTGGGGAAGCTGTGACTTCACCTTGGAAGGCAAAATAAATGGCGTAGGGGACCCAAAATAGGTCCAACCTCTAGGAGAGAGAGGAAAATAGGCTTGATAGGGTAGGAATAGGCTTAGACAACAACATAGATATAGGTTGATGCTAATCTCTTTATGATTGTAGGAGATAAAAACATACAATAATTTCACCTCCCTTGTCAAAATTAGTGTTCACTTGTTGGCATAGAATATGTTATTTCTCAACTTATGGCATTCGAGAATTTGATAAATGCATTTTTCATCTTTGTAACATTTCTCTAAGTCCACATGTGGCTTTGATTTTCTTTGTTAGGCTTGGTGTGGAATTTTTAAAAATAATTTGGCATTATAAAATTACTTTTATGGCTTCTTTAAGGCATTCCTAAAGAATAATTGTTAGCCAAAATTTGGCTACCATGAACGAGGATCATTCAAAAATTTGATGTACTTCATCTTAAATTTATTGATAGACATTATGAAGGTCTTATAGTAGTCATTAATGATCTAGGATGATAGGTAATGTGTCTTCTTTAGTAACATACAAGGTCTTCTAGGATGCTTTAGTTGGTAGTGTAGACACTAAGAAAACCACACACTATGGTTCCAAGAGTTGAAATACCTTGATACCCCCTAGAGACCAACCCTGAACTTTCAAATACAAATAAAAAATAAGTCACACTAACCCAACTTTTACCAAACTATGGCCTTATACCCTCAACCATCGACAGTCACCCTAACCATCAATGGTTATCTTGACTGCTGATGATCAAGTTCACATCGCCTAAACACCTAACACTGACTTTAGCTTAACTTGATTTTTTTATAATTAGATTGTCTAATTCATGTGTGAGCCAATGCATATGAGAGCTAAATTTAGATATCAAGTTAGAACTCTTATCAATATATTATTGCACCTCTCATTCCTTCCTATAAAAAGAGAGGAGGAAAGGGTGAATTTAGATTTAGAATCAATCAATCATCCAGATCTAGAGCTTCTTGCATCAGTACTTCCTTTTTTAGGTGTTCTTCTAACAACTCAGTAAACCAATAAGTGCAAAAAATATATTAAGTGATATCATCCATCATAAAATAGCCAAGTACTGTTACTCTATCAAAATTTCCCCAGACTCCATCAATGAGTTTATCAGCCAACCACCTCAATCATTCATCAAGTCAACAACTAGCAAGCTAAGTATCTAATTTCAATCATTCAGTTACTTTGTTCCTATTTTTAAATCAACCCATCCCAAACCCATCTCTCAAAATTCCATTCTATGACCTCTTTAAAACAACCTTTTCTTGACCTAGACCCAACCCATAGTAACCACTGATGGTCACCCTAACCATAAATGGTCTATCCTAATTGTCGATGGTTTCTCCAACCACCGATAGTTACCCTAACTATTGAAATTCATCTCAACCACCAATGTCACTATGTGACAAAATAATAAGAAGTTATTTTCACCCACCAAACCTTAACCAAATCCAATTTTCTTTCCCTCTACTTGATCACAAAGCCTTAACCTATTTTTTGAACCACACTTGACCTATTTACCATTAGTATTGACCCACTTATTTCTATAATTAGTCAATTTAGTCTATTATTTTTATCAAATCACTTCTTATATTTCATTTCAGTACCTTCTATGATATATTCAAGTACTTTATCTTTCTCTTTTAGAACTTGATTATTTAAAAGTGTGGATTGATAGTCACTAAAGAAGCTCATGCTTCTTGGATCTAGCTTGCTAGGAAATCCACCCTACTATCTAACTAATCAACCATTTATTTGAGTGTTTTCTTATTTGTAGGTCATTCCTCCAAAGCTAAAGAGGAGTATCTACAACCATCTGGATCAAATGTGTGCACAACATATCATGTTTTTCTACCATACCCTTCTTGAGTTATTTTCTATTTATTTTAAGAACATAAGTAAAATTTATCTAAAACATTTTGGCATGCTCAGTGGGACCCTTGAGTCTTTTCTTGGGTTCATAGTTGCATCTAGATGCTTCTTTATTCTTATCTTTTTGCTCATACAAAAAAATCAAAATTTTAATTTGGGCTTAAAATTAACTACATCCATTGTTTGCTTGCTTATTTTAGCTCACATAGATTAATTAAAGCAAATTAATTCAATCGTATCTTCACTCTTGTCACACACACAAGACCAAACCACTTACATCTAAATAAGCACAAAATATTGAAATAAGGCCTAACTATGATTTTATCACCTAACGGTCACCTTTCTTGGCTATCTTACTTAGATTTCATCACCAAGGGGAGAAACAACTCAGCCCTCTAGTTGAGTATAAACTCTGACAATCGATATATTTTGGCTAAGCACCTAACACCCTTATCGTTGTGGTGTGTAAAGTGAGGGAGTAGGCCAAAATATCAAGCCACGTACTAATTTATGACATAGATCCTTTTGAGATACTAAACACAACCTAAAACCAACCATAGATTTATTTTCTATTAACCACTCTATAAGTTAATTTTAGTCACATAGTTCTTAAAGATTAAGGCATAAGCCAAAAGAGAGACTAAAATAAATATTAAGATTAACATGATTTAGTGTGTGTTTATTTTCCTTAACCTTTTCTTGTTTTCACTTTTTTTGAGTTGTGAGATTGCATATATCTTCTTTTTTGCCCTATTTGCATGGTTTTGACTAGGCAATAACTAAGGAACCAAGCAAACTAGGATCTACCTCCTAATCATCCATCTTCCTCTTCCTCTTCATCCATGGATTACATCTTAGATGTATATGGTTTCCCTCGTCCTTTTGTCAATCCTAGCATCCCTCAGATGGTTTCCCAAGGTGATTCAAATTTCACCACCTTCTTGGATACCAACCCTATAACTCTTCAAGATTACCTCAACACCATCTCTCACTATACCCTTGCTTCAGTTCCACCTACTGATTTCCCCTATGGGATGCCATACCACCTCATGGGCACCACCTCTAATTTCCATCAAACCTTTGGTTACCTTGGCCTCATCTTCCACCAAACATCCCACTGTTACCACTATCCAAATCCAATCTACCCAACCAATCAACAACCAAACACCATCTACCCCAAAAAATAACTTCTCTAACATGGGAGTAACCCAACCTTTGGACACCTATACCCCTCTTACAATGGGACGACCTTCTACTAATATTGTTACCATCCATCTTATTTTCAACCCACCTACCTCCACTCCACTCTAGATCTTGGTGGGTCTTAGACCTTTCACCCTTGCACCCATCATCACTAAGATCACCACCTATCCCCAACCCACCAACTTAACCATACCTCTCATTCAACCTCTACTGGCTTCTCAACAAGTATCTAATACACCCAACTTGAGCCATATCCTAAACCCATAAGGATATATTGCCCCATCTTCCACCCAACCTTCCACATCTACTTACCTATACCCATCACCCTCTCAACCACTCCCATCCACATACTAATATGTGCCAACTTCCCAACCTTTTATTGGCTATCTTTATGTTGTGCCTACCTAGACCCAATAAAACCTACCTTATAACTATTGGGGTGCACAACCACAAATATATCTTGTCAAATTGCTAACGGACAAAATGACCACATTAGAGTCATTTATCTCTAGTACCTAGAATCCCTTATCATATGACCAAATTTGTAATGAACCTATTCACCCATCTGTCCTTATCTAACCATACCCACCTCAGTGGGAACTTTCCAAAATTTCTAAATTTTAGAGCAAGGAAGATCCCCAAAAACATTTGAGATCATTTATGCACTCATGCTACTTGATTGCCTATGATAATACCATCTTTCTATGTACCTTCCCCATATCTCTATCAAGTCCAATACTAGATTGGTATAGTGTTATTCCTAAGCACTCCCTCTTGTCTTTTGCCCAACTTGCCCAAACCTTCGTAGACCACTTTTCTATAAACATCTCTAGGAAGGTTTCCATCACCAATCTAAACTCCATATGTTAGTTTGATGATGAGTCTATTTCTGAATTCATGACCCATTGGAGAAGTCTCATTGACCAACTTTGTTTCTCTCTACCCTAGCTTGAGTTGATTGATCTCTTTGCCTAGGCATGTACCAAACACATTTTCTCTACTTTGTAGGTTCAAAGCTTCAAGACCTTTGATGAGGCTTTCACCCTAACATGTAAACCTAAAAATAGAATCATTGACAAAGGAAAACTAAAGTGGAAAAATAAGAATCCCACCTTCAAGTCAACTGAGACCTCATCCTCCAAACCCAACACTCAAATCAAAAATAAGGGAACCACAAAAGTGGTTATCCTCAAAATTTCCCCTCCACCCATTGTTAACCAATCTAATTCTTCTACATCTTCCAATCAAAATACCAAGAATCCAAACTAAAATAACCAAAGACAATTCACTCCATTAGGGGAGTCATACACTTTGATATTGGATAAAATATTAAAATCCAACATTATTCAACTTCCTCTAACCAAACCTTCACAACAATTTGAATCTTCTCATCCTGCACCTGCTTGGTATAAAGAGAATGAATTGTGAGCCTTCCACTGTTTCATTAGACATGATGTTAGTAAGTGAAACATCTTCAAGATTGTTATCCAAAATCTCATTGACAAAGGGGAAATTTCATTGGATAAACCCAATACACCCCCAAACCAAGCACTTGACATCTTTAGACAACCATTTCCCAACCATGCTCCATCCATCAACAACAAAAACATAGTAAAATACTCCCACAAGGTACACACTATTAACATGATTGTTAGTGAACTCATAGCTAAGGAGATCACTATTCAATATATGCTACTATCCCCTTCACTTATTTAGGTAATAGAGTCACCAACCTCTCCTTTGATAACCAAAATAAATGAGATAACTTTTTGCCTTCCTCCATTTGTCAAGATAGTGGAGCAACCAACCCCCTCTTTGGAGGACATATTAGAGGAGACAACCATTCCCAACACACCTTTTTCTTCCATCATACAATAATCCACTCCCCCATTGGAAATCATACCTAAATAAGATATCATTATACCTACTCCTTCCATCAAGGAACTACCTTCCCAAGCCTCAAAACCTTTGATTAAGGTGAAGGAGGAGCTACCCACTCCCCTTTCTCCACCTACGAGATTATCTTTTAAGACCAATGCTGAGGGGATCAAACTTGTCTACAAACATTTTTCTCAATTGATCCAAAACTTAGGATACCTATCCTATCCTGACATGGATCATGCTATATTTTGGCACCATCTCAAACTTCTTTACCTGACTAGGCAAGAACCCCTAACCACACCATTATCAACCCAAGCTATCACCTCTATTGGCAAACCTGCCACTATCACACCTAAACCATTAAACATCTCTACCACCTAAACCTTCACCAAATCAACTCAACCTAACCTACTTGAAATAGCCCAGTCACCTCTTATCATCCCAACCAAGCCTACCATGATTCTTGGCATGTTTCCTACTCAAAACCTTACTCATCCATATTTAAAAGTGGATTTAAACCCACCAAACCCATAAAATAAACCCTTAACCAAATCAAAAAAGAAATCAAATCCACCCAAGATCCCATAAACCAAAACTTTACCTCCCCTCTCCACTTTACCTTTTATTTTATGACCTCACCCCTCTAGCTTAGCAAGGAAACTAGCCACCCTAAGCAAAGATCAAACCCAACCACCTCTTTTAGTTACACCATCACTCCTAATTTTATCCTAACCCATTTTCACCACACCTCATACAACCAAAATACGTATCCCTCATATCTCTACCCCAATACCTTCTACCTTTAAGTCATCCACCTCCAAGCCATCCATGCCTAAAGTATCCACCAAGAAAGCTCCTTCACCCAAGACTCCCACCATCAAGCCTCCTCCTCAAAAGGCTCCTAACCTAGCCACTAAACCTAAAACTACCATGCCCTTGCCACCTTTACTAGATTCTTACTCAACCATCCTTCAAAGGTTATTACAAACATCCTGCTTAACCTTACTACCTATCAGACCATTTGACCCACAGAGTCTTAAACCATCTTGGTACAAAGATAAATTAGTATGTTTATACCATAGAACACCTAAGCATGACATGAATAACTACAAATCTCTCCAATTGATAGCCCATCAATTATATCATGAGGATGACTTATTATCTGAGGAGCCTCTATTGAACCCCACATCGATCCAAAAACCAATATCCATCACCCAAAACCTACCTACCCCTCCAATCTCACCTTATAGTGAAGATGAATTGATGAAATCATCTAGCCTAACCCCTTCCCCAATCCATACCATCTATGTGGTCACATGACCACAAGCCTAACCCAAGGCTAAGGGGAAGATAAAGGTGTCCATTAAATAGACATATCCCTCTTCCTCCACCCAACCACCCAATCAACACCAAGCACCTTTACCTTCAACCAAACCCAAAGTCTCCATCTTGGGACCTTCTCACTCCAATCCATCTAAATCAATCCATTGAGTAGTTCTAAAATATCTTCACTAGACACTGGTGAAGATGAGTTTGTATAAATTGATCAATACCTCATCCTATCATTGTTAAACAATGATAGAAGTGTTGTAGTCTATAGATGTTAGGATGGAAGACCCACAACCTCTAACAACCTTTATCGAAGCCTTTCACATCTCCAACCTTATTACCTTTAAGGATTCATAAATACCCTCCATCCATACGGATGACCTCAATCCTCCCCTCTTCATTATTGATTATATCAACTAGACCCAAATCAAAAGGGTTATGATTGATGAAGGAGATATAATTAACATCATCTCCTCCCATGCCTATGACCAACTCAAATTTACAAAAAACATCATGTCAAAAACCTCAATGGTACTCCAATCATTTAATGATACCATGGTCACAATTCTAGGAACTGTTATCCTTCATATTTTCCTAAGACCCTGAATATTTATTGATTTCTTCAATGTAGTGAAAAGAGAGTTCTAGTAAAAAAATTTGTTGGGATTCCTTGGATTCATTCCATGGGTTGTGTGCCATCTAGCTTATATCAATACATTAAATTTGAGCATGAAGGTCAAGTTATTACCATACAAGCTAATGCAAGCCCTTTCATATCTTATAATATGATGTACCAACCCAATTAAATTTTCCTCCCTCCATCCAACAAGCCTTCACTAGTCAATGATAAAACCCCACATTATTATACTAATGAAGAATCCACCAATTCTTCCATCCTTTCCACCCAAATCCCCACAACGAACCCTTTGAAATCAACATTCCAATGTCTCTCATTGGGGGAGCATCACCTTCTAACCCTTGATGTTTTCCCTACTCCCTAAGAGTAAGGGAAACTTGACCACCAACCTAATTATGACCCCAATATTATCACCATTATTCCTTTTAAACCCTCAAATTTTCAAACCAATTTCATCTATGGGGGAATTGATAAACCCCTTAACACTTTCACCACCTCCTTTTTAGCTTGACCATTCACAGCGACCTCCTATCTAGATAAACCAAAATTTGCTAAAACATACCTCTATAAGTGTGCTTGGAAGGGATTTGGCCTAGGTCAATATGAACATAAGCCACATGATTTACTTCGAATCAAAACCCAAAAACCTCATGAAAAGCATGGCCTTAGTTTCATGCCACCTAAATAACAAATCAACCCACCTCCCATTATTGTCATTAATGAGGATATCCCATCCTCATCATCCACTCTACCATTGATAACTAAGGATTCTAACATCATCCCTCTAACCTTTTTTTCATGAACATGACTAGCCTTAGACCCCTAACTTATCAAAAGGATGGGGTGAGTGCCACCATTCCTCTAACCCATCTTAAGATGATAGGAGATGACTCTCCTAACATTAATACTATTTAGTGTTAGGATGATGATTCTATTCTCACCTATCTTGGTGCATCATATTATTTTATCCACAATCCCTACCTCATGATACTTTGACCATGTTTAATGAATCCACCATGGATATAAACTTGGCCACTCTGAATAACCCCCACATTGTCAAAATTTTCCAATCACTGAATTTTGATGAGCTCCATGAATTCCCCTCTTTCCTGAAAGACTATAGTATATAATTTGCTTGGTCTTATAGTGAAATGCCAAGAATCAACCCCTCCATCACTACCCATAAGATAGTCTCCAACTATGATGTTAATCTTGTTATGTAGATACTTTTATGAATGCATCCTTATATAGCCCTTCTTATCAAATAAGAGCTTCAACGTCTCCTATTAGTCAATTTAATTCAACCCATTCACTATCCCTAATGGGTCTCAAACATCATACCTATTACCACCATTGGGGGAATACACATTTGGGTTGACTTTTGTGACCTTAACCTTGCTTTCCCAAAAGATGACTTTCCTCTACCAAACATTAATCAGATTTGAATTACCCTCAAAGACCAACACAAGACTACATTTATCACCCCATGGTGAACCTTCTATTATAGGGTCATGCCTTTATAATAAAGAAAGTGGGTGCAACCTACCAACACATTATGACCTACAACTTCCATGACATTATCCACAAAATCATCAAGGACTATGTTGATGACCTTCTTAGGAAATCCAAATATCGTAAGGATCATTTGGTCATTCTCAAGATTATATTTGAGTGACTCATACATTACAATGTCTACCTTAACCCTAAGAAATATATTTTTGGGGTCCTATCAGGTAAACTCCTTTGTTTTATCATCTCCCTTTAGGAAATTAGAGTTAATCTAGCCAAAATCAAATCAATTCTTGACATGCTTCCTCTAATCAACCTCAAGAAACTACACAACCTATAGGGGAACCTTTAATCCATTCATCACTTTATCTCTCAGGTCTCAGACTGATGCCAACCCTTTCACCACCTTCTAAAGAAGGATGTATCTTTTAAGTGGAATGATGACTATCAAAAGTCCTTTGATTCACTCAAATATTACATTTTGTCTCCACTTGTCCTCATCCTTCCCAAAGACAATCACCTTTTTTACCTTTATATCTCTACCATTGACCACTCCTTAGGGGCAACGCTTGCTCATCGGGATGAACAACATAAAGATCAAGCCATCTAATACATCAATAACACACTTGTATAATACAAGACTCAATACACTCATACTGAGAAAAATTTTCTAAAATTGGTCTTCGTGGCCACTAAACTCCACCATTACCTTCTCAACCACAAGATCTATGTCATAACCAATATTGACCCAATCAAGTATATGCACCCCAAGCCATACCAAAACCAATGTATGGCCAAGTGGCTTATGATCTCAATTGATTTTGACCTTGAGTTTCTTTAGGAAAAGTCAATTAAAGGGTATGTTATTGCCAACCATTTGGTTAAGGCACCATTAGTAGATAATCAACATCCTCTTGAGTTTCCCAATGAGTCTATCATGACCCTCTCTCAGGTAGACTTCACCAATCAAGTGACCATGTTCTTCGATGGATCAAAGTGTCAACATGGTGGGGATGCTAACATTATCCTTATCCCCCTTCATTATGAAACTCTTCCTTTATCCTTCAATCTAGATTTTGAATGTACCAACAATATGGCTGAGTATGAAGCTCTAGTAATAGGCCTTCAAATTGCATTAACCTTGGAAGTCAAAATGGTCAACATATTTGGTGACTCTTAAATATTGGTCAATTAATTCAATGGATCTTACCAGTGTAATAATGATGTTTTGCAATAGTATAAACAATTAATTTATGTACTCTTAGCCTCATTTGAACACTACCATATCCAAACCACCCCATAATTTATGAACAAGTTTTCTAACACCATAGCTTCCCTCACCTCTCAGATCCTATCTACACCCTCTAACTCTAAGATATCTATCATTATCCACCAATTTACCCAACCCTCTTATGTCAAATTAGACTCTCCCACCATCTTTAATATGGAGGAGACCCAACCCAACCTTTGGTATTGGTAGACCTTCGACTATCTCAACCTTGCCATCTTTCCTTCTAGTCTTTCCAGGAATGATCGAAGGGCATTTATCTAGATCACCTCATGTTATACCATACTAGGGGAATTATTTATAAATGTGGCTTTGATGGTCTCCTCTTCATTACTTACATAGTCATGAATCCTCTCATGCTATTAGGGAAATGCATGATGGGATCTGTGGGGGACACTTTAGTGGCCTAACCATCGCTAAACACATCCTTTGCCTTGTGTATTACTGGCCTACCCTTAACTAATACTATTGTGATTATGTGAAAAAGTTTGTTAAGTGTCAACAACATGCTAATTTTCATCACACACATAGCCATAACCTTCTTCATGTATCCACATATGTTTGGTCCTTGTCACAATGGGGTCTGGACCTTATTTGTGAAATTAACCCATATTATTCATAGTGACATCATTATATCATCACTATGATTGAGTAATTTAATAAATGGGTAGAGGATATTCCTCTTATCTCAACTAAATAAAAAAATATTGTTTACTTTATTAATCATCACATTAGCTATCATTTTGGTGTTTCTCACAAACTTATCACTGATAATGAAAAATCTTTCAAAAAAAACAAGTCTAAGGTCTCTATGATGCATTTAGTATTAAGTTAATTTTATCTTCACCCTATCATCCTCAAAAAAATGTATAGGTATAATCCTCCAACAAAACTCTCAACAACATGCTAACTAAAATGGTCAATGCATCTAGTCGAGACTAGAAATTACACATCCCCTTTGCCTTATAGGTATATTTTACTAACATCTAAACCCCTGTGGGTGCTACCCCATTCTCTCTTGTTTTTTTAATAGATGTTGTCTTGCTTCTCAAAGTCCAAATTCCCTCTCTTTTCATATCCTTGCAAGATCTCATCTCTAAGAGAGATTATTGTCAAGAACTTTTAGCCCAACTTGAGCTACTTGATGGGCATTGTTTAGTATCCCTTACTCACCTTCTTATGTATCAAAAGTGAATCAAGTGTGCCTATAAAAAACACATTAAGGTACACAAATTCAATGTTAGAGACCTCATCCTAAATTAAAACCAACATGTCACCAATATGGAGAAAAGCAAGTGAGACAAGTTTACTTTTAATTGGTTTGGACCTTATATCATAATGTACAAGTACAAATCAAGATCTTATTAGTTATCCTCTCTCAAAGGAAACCTAGAGCCTAATCCCCTTAATTATTTGCATCTACATACCTTATTTTGTTAAAATGGATCAAACTCACCTTTTGTCTAACTTAAGTTGAAACCCTTGCTTTCAAACCACATTCATTTCTTGAATTTAGAGGCAATTGATTAAAACCAAATCATGTGATTATCCATCATAATCATATCCTAATCTTAAAAAATGGGTAATATGGCTCTACCCATGGCATGATTCTCATGGTAATTTTTGCCCCTTTCCCATGATAGATTCTCATTATCATTGTCACCTAAACATCTTTCACACCTACTCAATCTTATTGGGATTTTTAGTTTTGCCTTCATAAAAGGAGAACCTTTAAGCCCATATAAACAAGTCTATGTCAAGTAAAATAAAAAGTAAATTCATAACCAAAAAAAATCATGGGTCATTCCTAGCATTCATAAGATGCTCCCTTGAAGGACAACTACTAAAAACATTTCAAGATTGCTCAAACTAAGGTAGACTACTCCCATGAAGGATAACTACCAAAAGCATTAAACAAAGGAAACAAATTTAGACCACTCCCTTGAAGGATGGCTAAGAAAAGCATTTGTTAAAGAATATAAATTTATTATAAGATTCCCACCTTGATCAGCTTCCCCAACACTCCCAAACAATAACAAAATAATGACATACCCATTTTCAAACATCAAAAAAAGAAAAATAATTTTGAAAGCCATAATCAACTCTCAAAAGTGAAATAATTTTGAAAGTTGCAATCGACTCTCATGAGTAGACTTCCTACATCGATCAATCTACACCCTAAATTACATGGACTTATTTATATTGGTTATTTGGTGACCTACATAAGAGGCAAGCTAGTCTCCCAAGAAGGTTCCATTTCCATCTCCCCTTTTTGCATTATAAGAAAGGAATTTTGAGCTTACTTGACATTATATGATCAAGACACCCTTTTAACCAACTAAAGAATGCTAATGTGAAGCATTTGAAGGAGTTATGTTCCTTAAGCCAATCCAAATTCAGTTTGTATTAGTCCTTGCTAAAGAAGAAGCATTGTGACTTCTTCTTATCCTCTTATACTAGATGATACATACACTTAGATGTTTACCTCTTGATTATTTTCTCTCTCATATCTGGTTTTGTTATTTAACTCAATTTAAACAACATGACCATAATCATAACCACATCACATAACATCATCATCATATCATTAAAAAAATGGACATTATTAGGAAAAACCATGTCCATGAACATAATCATAAACATCAACCTCATATTAACATCATAACATCCATGAACGATGAGCAATAAACCATTTTTCAACACACATATAAATATAAATGATGAAACATATACTCATCAAATTTCAACATAAACACCATAATCATATCAATATCATAAACATGATCACCTCAAACATGAAATATTAAATCATCACATTCATACATAACATCATTAAGAACCATAATAATAAATGTCATAAACATCATCCTAGTCATCAACAAGCATCACATTTTCCTCATAATCACATGAGATAACATCAAATCCATAACCAAACATTATCATATATATGAATAAAGGACATATCATCACATGCCTAGCTAGGTGAGTCCACATCCAAATCATCATGAGCATAAACATAATTAAAAATATTCAACATGAACATCATAAACATCAACCACAATCCAAATGCAAAGATCATATCTATAAATCATGAGTCTATAATCACATAAACATCATCATGTATAAAAATATACATGTCTCTCTCAAAAGATACATCTCACTACATTGACTCATAGGTTGGTATCAAAAATCATATACATAATAAGTATAATGTCTCCTCAACAAACTAAGAACCTGGGGTACCACTGCCTCCTAGTATACCACTAACCCCTAGATCCTATCCTCCTGTACCTCAAGAATATCTTGGGGATACCCTATACCAAGCCAAATTATTGTTGCACCTTGTCAAAAGGTATCAAATATATCTCACCATCCTTATTATCATAGATCCATCAATAACTCTGTAAGGACAATGTGTGTTAGGCATAGTGCACCCATCCTAGAAACCTGACGTATGGCCTTTAAATCACATCACTGATAACTAAGTCATCTAGTAAGACTTTGAACTAGTCTATATCATGAACCCTTCCACCTGGTCCTGAGAGAGAAAAATCATCTCTCCACCTCATAAATCCTACCTAGAATCCCATCTAAGAATATGCCTCCCATGATAACCCCATTGGTCATAGCACCTGGATGTGCTCATATGCCTAGCAATGCATAACAAAACCCACACTGATACCATACCTCCTTTGGGCTCAATATTTGTATAACTCCCTATAAATTTATACCAACAACATAGGTGTTCATGAAAACACTGTGTGACATAGAAACATCTCTACCAATACCCCCAATAACAAATAAATGAACCTCCCACTACTCAAATTAAGAAACACATAGCACATCACTACTATCATCATTATGGTCATCAACCACCTATCATATCTATCCCTCTAGTATAATGGAGTATAGATGAAACCTCCTACATGCCAATTTGAAAAATCAAGGTCATCCCCATATAACAAATCCATAAAATAATCATGCTCCTCCCTCTCAATATGATAAATCAGCTCACCCCATATGGGTAGCTATGTAATCCTATGGATATCCTCAAGTAAGATGATCATCTCACCTATAAGTAGTAGGAAGGTGTTAGTGGCTAGATCCCATCTCTCGATGATTAGAACTATAATCTCCACATCCTATGTCACATGATGGGAATGCATCATAGCATCAAGGCTCATATCCTCTATATTAGCCTAGTCAACTATACTCATACCTTAATGAATCTTAGTAAAGATTTGAGGTACCTGATCTCACATCTAGATCTATTCCCATGCCTAAAATGTTTGATAGTAAACAAACTTAGTTATCTATACCATTTTTTCCTATGAACTCTCCTATTACACCTACCTCATCCACCATTCAACTCACAAACATTTAACCTATCTTATCTAAAACCTAAACAATCACCTTTTTTGCTAAAATACCTAGCCCCAATTTTAACTACTACATATTACCCTATGTTATTTCACTATCTCCCACACCTTTGTATCTCAACCTTAACTATTCATAACCTTACCTATTGAGAACATTACCTTCACCTTAACCCTAACATTAACCTTGACCTAATTTTTTCAAACATTACCTAAAATCTCTAATCTTTATACCTTTTTTTCAAAAATGAATCCACCTCTTATCGATTGTTGATGGTCATAGTGACCATCGATGATCAAGCGACTGAACACTAATGGTTATTAACTATCAAAAATTAGATATGATTGTTGACAATCACTATGGGTGACTACAGATAGAATATCTAAACCCTGCCCTCCCTAAATAACCACCCAAACACCATTACAACCTAAACATTTCCACCTATACCTATCCCCACCCTCCTCAACCTACCCTACCCTTCCAATTTCATATTCACCCTTAAATTCACCACACACACCCTAAACTTAGGTCAAAACCAAAATAAATTATATCTACAATAAACCAACAAATAACTAAATTCTAATATAAAATGCATTCACCAAAATCAACCTAACCTACCAATTCAAAAACAACCCCTACCTCATTCCTCGACCATCATCAAAGAAGAAACCTAGGGCCCACTACCTAGCCTCATGCCCTATCATACCCACCCTAAATCCTCATCGATCAACCTGTGGCCCATTCAATCAACCTTACCCAATCACTCACCCTTAGCCATGAGCTCTTTTCACAAAAAAACACCAAAATCTTCTCACCAAAATTCACATACTAAAATGATCGAAATAAGACCCCTGATGGTATTTTTGAAAATAACCTTTTAGGGCTAATACTAACCACTGATGGTTAGGGTGACCATCGATGGCCGACCCCAAGAACCTTAACCATTGATGGTCATAATAGTAGGGTTTTCCCTCTCCCCCAACCACCAAATTTTCACCTATAAATTTTTGACACACACACACCCACACCAAGTACCCACCCATGGAGATTACCTTCTCCACCCACCTTGACAACCAACACATTACCCTACCACTGGCCATTTTGGCCTAAACTCTCACATACTTTTGTGATGACCTTGCCTTGGTCTTTTTGACCACACCAACTATGATTCTAAGTTGAAAATTTTAAACTTGTGCTACCTTGCACACACCTAATCAATTTTTTGTCTTCACAGGAGCACTTCCTACCTTGGATACCCATGAAAACACTGACCTTGTTTAGGAGACTTACATTTACACATGTATCCCAATCATAACATATGATCACATGGTCCACTTATCACTTGTATTTTTAGTATTGACCTTATTTTTACCAACCATGGAAACTTATTCAATGCACAATCTTGGCTATCACTCTTATTCACACTTTGTGCATATATTTATGCTTTAGTGCCCAACCTATCTAACTACCAACTCAACACCAACATAATCAATTATTAAACCCATACCTAATTCTATTTCAACTCATCAACTCTTGATTCAAGGGGGAACACATCTTCCTATACTTGAGGTAGCCAAACCTTCGACCTGCCCTCCATTTTTATTTTAGTGCTTGCTGATATAAACTATATAACAAAAAGGGAAAAAATATAGACACTAAAAAACTACACACTATGGTTCCAAGTGTCAAAATACCTCAGGACCCCTTAGGGACCAACCCTAACCTTTTGACCATAAACCAAACCTAGCTCAAAGTAACCCACCTTTTACCAAACTATGGCCTTAGACCCTTGACCACCGATGGTCACCTTAATCTTTGATGGCTAGCCTAACCACCGATGGTTAGGTTCACACCACTTGAACACCTAACACCAACTTCAACTCAACTTGATTTTTTATAATTATATTATCTAATTCATGTACGAGCCCATGCATATGAGAGCTAAATTTAGACATAAAGTTAGAAATATTATCTACATATTATTGTAACTCTCCTTCCTTCCTATAAAGAGAGAGGAGGAGAAAGTGAATCTAGATTCATAATCAATTAATCATCTAGAGCTAGAGCTTCTTACATCAGCATTTTCTTTTTTAGGTGTTCTTATAATGACCCAACAAACCAACAAGTACAATAGAGATCTAAAGTGATGCCATCCATCAGTCAACAACCAAGTATCATTACTCTACCAAAATTTCCCTAGACTCCATCAATGAGTTTATTAGCCAACTACCTCAACTATTCATCAAGTTAATAACTATCAAGCTAAGTATCTAATTTCAATCATTCAGTTACTTTATTCCTATTTTATAATTAACCCATCCCAAACCCATCTCTCATAATTCCATTATGTGAGCTCATCAAAACAACCTTTTCTTAACCTAGACCCAACCCATAATAACCATTGATGATCACCTTGACTACCAATGGTCTGTCCTAACTATCGATGGTTTCCCCAACCACCGATGGTTACCCTAACGACCAATGGTCATCCCAACCACTAATGGTTACTATGTGACAAAATAATAATCTATTTTCACTCACTATACCTCAACCAAGTACAATTTTCTTTCCCTCCACTTGATCATAGAGCCTTAACCTATTTTTTGAACCACACCTAACCTATTTAGCATTAGTATTGACCCACTTATTACCATAATTAGTCAATTTTATCTATTATTTTGATCAAATCACTATTTGTATTTCATTTTAGTAATTTTTATGATATGCAAGTACTTTGTATTTCTTTTTCATAACTTAATTATTTAAAAATGTGGATTGATAGCCACCAAATAAGCTCATGCTTCTCTGATCTAGCTTGCTAGACAATCCACCTTACTAACTAACTAATCAACCATTTATTTGAGTTTTTTTTTAATTTGTAGGTCATTTTTCCCAAGACAAAGAGGAGTATCTAAAACTGTCTAGATCAAATACATGTAAAAAATATCAAGTTTTTTTACCATACCCTTCTTGAGTTTATTTTCTATTTCTTTCAAGAATATAAGCAAAATTTATTGAAATAGGTAGCTGAGTCAAGCCACTTTGTCTTGTCATTTAATGGTATTTATTTATAGTCCCTTCATATGTTTAATGCATGTTTGACAAAGTTAAGGTTAAGTGTGAAATTAAGTAAATGAGTAATCATGCTCAAAGAGATAAGGTGGTGACCCTTCCAAGATAGCCATGATCTAAAGCTAGCTAAATTGACCAAGGAAAAAAGCTAGTAAGTTGATCACATTGTTTTTTAATCAATTTTGAGAAATTAAGGTAGTTTGATAAGATTAAGGTATTTCATTACTTTAGTCTCATTATGCATTCCAAGATTGAGATGATACTTACTAGATGAGATCAAATATGAATATTTTGTCCTTGGATATGGGTATGTTTTGATTCATATAACATCGTGGTAATCATATCATGTTGTCAATGTTCATAATCATTCTTCAAGTGTCTTTAATAATTGCTTTCCAATCTTTGGACATCTTGGTAACTACTTATTTATCATTTTATAATGGCTGAGTGAAGAGATATTGAAATATATATGGGAAAAGAGAGTTATAAAATATTTTGACACATTTCTCTATCTTTGTACAAGTCAAAAGAAGCTAAATAGTCACTCGATTCACCATCTCCAATAGTTCCAAGGGTAAAACAGGCACAATATTAAACAAATTAAGATTTTGGAGGTATTTTATAGAGTGTGTCCATTGATGGTAAATTTATAAAATTTTATAGGGTTCCCCATTATCTTTGTATATCCAATTACATGAAAAAAGTGGAGCTATAGAGTCAAATAATGTAAAACCCCACTCCATTTCTCCATCAAATTTTTTGGTAGCTCAAAATAGTCAGTTAGTTTTCACTTAGTACATTAAGGAGAGAGAAATTTATAGCCCAATATATTTGGCATCGGAGATTACCCTAATACCCTTCCACTTTGAGGTATTTTTTCTCGAGTTAGGCTCTTTAACTTTATGAACAATTGTTAAGAAATTACAGTGTAAAAAAGGGACTCAAAACCCCACTAGGGTTGATTTTATCCAAATCTAGAGCTTTGAAGTTAAATGAATGCATGAAAATGTTTTTTAAGGTATATTTAACACTCCTTAACTAGTATAAAATCATGTTCTCTCATGTCTCCTCATGTTCACTATTGGTGTAGTACCAATAGTCTTGATTTGATAGTTTGAGCATGACAATATTTTTACAAAGAATTTATAAGTTATCCTAGTGAATAGAATTAAATAATGAGGTGGTTTATATTTTTTTAAACCTAATTAATATAAAACCCTATTTAATCATCATTTGATGTATGTAATTCAAATAAGCTAGGAAACTATGCATGTATAGTTGAGTTGGTTAGAAATCATAGCCATGGTGGAGTATCCCTAGTCAGATGAGGATATGTTTTCATTATTTATGATCCTTGAATATAAATTGACGTATTTGAGTGCCTTGAATATTTTATCAATAAGGTTCCAAGTGGAAAAATCAGAGGTTAAGATTCAAGAGTCTCTTTTCAAGCCAAGTCCAAATGAAGATTGTGAACCTATAGTCTACAAACATACAAGTCATTATTGGCATAAAATGCTTGTATATGGGGAGTGATATGAATTATTTAATTCATAACATATATGTCATATTTAATTATTCAAAATAAAAAAAAAAAAATTGAATCCCAAACAACTCATAGTTTAACCCACTCATACATCAAATGGATTGTGTGTGTTCAAATAGATTGCATAAGCCTAAAAGAATATCTATGAGGATTTTAAGTGAATGTCCTAGGTGGTTTAAACCTAATGGATTAATAGAGGAGATATATATATTTTTAAATATTCATATAATTTTTTAATTGGTTAAGTAGGCTCAAAGAGGGCAAAATAGGAAAAAGAAAGTCTCTTTTGACCTAATGATTGTCTATAGGCCTATAGTAGGCAGTAGGATAAAAAGAGTATGTTGATGATGATTTTTGAAGAAATAAGAGGATGGAAGTAGTGTAAAATAAATTTTAGTGAATTTTAAATCAATAAGAAACACCTAAGGATGCTAAATTAGTTTTAAAAACCTAGATTGGTGGCCTATAGCCAAGGAGGCCTAAAAACTACTTATAGGCTAGTTATAGGCAGATAAGAGAAAAATACCATATGGAGATGTCAAAAAGAGGTTTAAGATGTATTTATAGATTTTAATAGGAGTATTAATAAGTCATATTATATTTTTTAGAGTCACCAAAGTGAAAAAAAGCTAAAATAAAAGATGCACCTTCAATATTGTAGTTAGGAGACCTAATAAGCACCTACAGGCATATTATAGGTGAATAAAAGAGGACTGACTTGATTATTGGATGAAAAAATTATAATATTTAATATAGTTAAGTATAAATTTATATTTAATTATAAATTATAATATAATATTTACAAAATTATTTAAGGCAATGAAAGGGTCAAGAAGGCTATTTAGGCCTAAAAGGCCTAAATGATCACACACAAGACTATATGCAAAAATTTGAAGAAAGTTTGTAGGTTTTGGATTAATTTGAAGAATTAAGGATTAAATAAAATTAAAAATACCCAAATTAAATATATTATTTAACTTTTAACTCCTTTCTATATGAATAAAATGGCACAACAAGACTATTACAGTCACTAACACTAAATTGCCCTTAAACCCTAACCATGAGCTTATTAAGGTTGTAGTGATATTGAAGGGTAATATAAAGTAAATGAACTATTTAAAACCTCATTTTACGTTTCATATATCCTATTTATGGTTTTATAACCAAAAAATACACGTTTATGCCTTATCATGCAAAATCACCCTTCTCGAGCTCTCAAACAGGCCTAAAGAATCAAAAGAGTCATCTTCTCTTGCTTAGAATTCAACATTTAATGTGCATTGGAGAAAATGGAGTCTATTAATGTTTAATAGGTCTATGGAGTTCAACTCATTATAATTTTTTCTCAGGTTAATGGGAAAAACTCTATGAATGATTGTTAAGAACCTAAGTACCCCTAAACCTTGCTAAAACCCCTAAAGAGACCTAATGAAAATGATTAGTATTATAAATGACTATAATGGACTGGTATGACCTATTAAATCCTTGTATTTTATATTCACACCCTTTGGAACTTCATGGAGTCACTATTTATCACATGTGGGTTGGAAAGGGTATGGAGATAGGCCTAAAACTATAGTTATAGTCCTACTTGTAGGGTTTTGACTATGTGAGAGCTCCTATGGCTAGTTGGGAAGAATTTTTGATCATGGGTAGAGGTATAAAGGTACCATAAAATCTAATATAAGAATTTTCATCATGATATGATAATGTTTTAGGTATGAAACAAGCCTATGTCAAAATTGCTTTCTTATTTGCATAAGAGAAGATAAAATTGTAGACCTATTGAAGACCATGAAGGGATTGAAGGTCTATATAAAATCAATAATAATATTCATTGAAAATATTTGAAGTATCCTTAGTCCATGAAATAAGTTCAATCAAATGGGCATAGGCAAAATTTAATATGTTTCCTTGGTATGTCATTGAATACTTTTGAAGGAGAGACGTGCGCATGTTAAAGGGTTTCAAGACACCTACAGATAGTTTAAGATAACCCTAAAACATTTGTTGGAATATTCCTAAGTATAAACTAGGTGTCAAGATGATTAAGGAGAGTTAAATCTAAGAGATAACATGAGCTACATAGCAAATAAGTTTCAAGGTAGATGAGACATGAAGAGGTCAATGATGCAAGAAGAAGATCATGTGTCAAGATATATCTTGTAACTACCTTTCAAGAAGTAGAATTAGAACTCTTTGTCTAAGAAATCCTATGTAACCTTGAATATAATTGTCAAACCCAAGAATACACATGTTGATAAGAGGATTCATAACTACCTACTTTTAGACTTTCTTGATTGTAACTTGTTCCTCATGAGATGACACTTGTCATATGCAACTCGTATGTCTTTATTCTCTCTCTTTAACACACTCATCTATATATATGCCTGATTTTGGAACTATAATTATCCTTCACTTGTGCATGGAAAATCCCTACTCTTCTTTCAATCCTTTTAAGTAATAAATAAGTTAGTTTTACCTTCTCTTATGATTGTATTTTAGTGTTTATGTAATAATGATTGATCTTGTCTAGTGTTGATTTAGTTCTTAACATATTATCTCATTATCTCACCTATATGTAATTTGAAATCATTATTTTTGGTCATATAAAAATTTTAAGTGGTATTTTGAAGGTTAAGTGAGGCAATATTTTATTAGTTTCTATTAGACCTCTTGAAAACAAGCCCTCTTTACCTAATCATCATCCACCACCTTCATATTGAAATATTGATGTAAGATAATACATTAGGAGTATTTTATGAATAGGTTAGCTTCATGCTCATTGTACATTTGTAAATTTGTCATAGTGGTCAATAATTTTGGTGCATCACCTCCTTAGTTTGTTTTTAGTTCTCTCTCCCTTTTCCCTTGTAATTTGTATGTTTAGTGATAGTTCTTAAGTGATGTATCAAGGGATCTAGCCCTATCTAGAGATTAAATAAACTCTTTAAGCCACCCATAACCTAGGATTAATCCCATATTATCACTTAAGTGAAGAAGCTTGAAAACCCTCCTCAAGGGTGAAAATTTTGATGATAATAGTTTTGGCATGCCTAGTGGGACATAAGTTTTCATCTATTGAAGAGTTATTGATGTTTCTCTTCAATACATCAGTGTTTGGAGGAATGAACACAAGCATAAATTGTGACTCCAAGTGAATATAAATTGGTATAATCAGCCCAAGTGTCTAAAAATAAAAAAAATAGTATGTTTTATCATTATTCTTTTGGTCAAAATGCATACTCTATGCCTGCACATTCTTCATATCAGGTTGATGGAACTCATGGATTCACCCCAAGTGGCTCTCAAACAACAGCATGTCAACCTCACCAAGGCTATTATCAACCTTATATGCCCTCTCCAAATCCAACTAAACCTCTTTGGTAGCCTACTTATGCCTCTATTAAACCTTATCAAAGCTATGATAATCATACTCAATCCCTAAAATAAATTCTACTAGAATATGAAATGCAAATGAGGGAGATTGATATAGAAAAAGATTTTGTCTTAATTATCCCTATCCCTTATAAAAATGTGAAATCATTTAGAAATATTTTTTTTTACACCTAGTCAAGAATAAGTGGGCAGCTATTGAGAGAGAAAACCAACATAGGCCAATTGATAAAGTGCTAAAAACAAGAGGACTGATTTAATGTATTGAGAATATATTAATACTTGAAGAGAGGTAGAAAATGCAATACATTTAGTATTTTATGCCTTATCTTACTCTAAGTCAACCATATTTTGATTCAAATTTAGCCCAAATTACACTATGATATAAAGAAAGGCCCATGCCTATGCAATCTTCACCCACTCCTCCTCCAAAGCCTAAAACCATTCCATATTAAATACCTTCTTGGACTAAGACCCCTAATTATGCCATTATTAATCTTTAAAAAAACCTTCTCCCATGCCTAACCAAAGTTAAAAAAGAGAAGTGTATGGAGGTCAAGTCAAGAGATCTATTAATTTCCTCAAGTTTGTCACCTACCCTTCAATTTTCATCCATGCATGAATTTCAAGACACATCAAAGTTTGATATATAAATTGAAGAGTGGAAGGATAAAAATACAACACCCTCAACTCAATTCCCTTCTCCATCCCTTCAATAACATTATAATCAACCTATCACTCCTAAAGTATAAAGTTGGAAGGACACTCTATTAGGTTTCAAGCAAGATAATGAAGTTTGTTTCCCTCCCACCCTCTCCTATTGTGAAGGAATATCTACTACATTGAGGGAAAAATATGAATTTTTAGTTGGAAAAGAGAGTTTGTTAAGAGAAGGTGAGGTGGTAGTCCTTGAAAGGTTTGAGGAGATTACAGTTGTAAATGGATCTCAAGAAGGATTTGAAGAGAGTGATTCTAGATTATATGATGAAGAGATATTTCTTGGTAGTTCCCTTTGTCAATAAAGAAGAAAACTTATATTCAAGGTTAAAGAGGAAGATAGTCTTGATGAAGGGTTGAAAGATAACATAAAAATAACCTCTAATCAAAGTGATTCCATTGAAAAAGGTGAAGAAGAAGATCCTGATCAGGTATGCCAACAGTTGTACCATAGTTTCATGGAAAATTTTGACTTTATTGGCAAGCATGTGATCTCTATAAAACATGAAGGTGAACTCTAACATGAAGTTTTATATGTTTGCATCCCTCTAGAATAAATTAAAATTAAGTTTGGAGCAAAAACAAACATGATAAACTAGACCATAGATGGGCAGATGAACTTCCATTCTTCATGGAGGAAGAAGAATACCAATCTAGTTATCATAGATTGAGTATTGATGAAGGAAAAGATGATCATGCAATAGTTGATCAAGTTGTAGTTGAACACGAAGTGAGGACTCATGAAGACACTTTAGTATTTAAACTAATTGAGCCTTATAGGTAAGAGATATAACTTGAATAAGATAAATTTTAGCTATGTCATAATTATATTGAATAATTTGAAGTATTTGACTAGCGTGTTGTCCCTAAAGATAATGGTAAGAATGAAATTGAACTTGGCATGCTTTCAAGTGACCAAGAAGAAGCTACCTTTTAGGAAGATCTAGAAACAATTTTATCTAGTTTGGATAGTAAACCTACAACCCATGAGGAGAGTGTTAAGATTGTTGTCTTGGCCAATGGACATGATAAAAACATGCATGAGAAATATCTTTAAAATAATATCATGGTATTTGATCTTTTTTATTCTCATAAATAAGTTAAAGGAAGTATTGAGGGCATGTGGTAGTCCTAGTTGCACATGTTCAAGGAATTTGAAGAGCTTGAGAGGTTAACACCTCTAGAAGAATAAGATGAAGTGTTGATGAGAAGTACAAAGCTCTTATAAATCCAATATGTCTTGTAGATCATCACCAAGAAGTTCAAATCCATTATGTAGAAAGATATGATAAAAATGATACTCCTTAAGGTGAGTTAGGAGTTAAAAAAACTAGTATAAGTTAAGGATATTTTTGCCTTTATAAATAAAACCATGGTCACATTATAGGTCTTTCATATTTCCAAGGATGGATAGTAGTATGAGGTAAATAATGAAATTCAAGATGATTTTTTCTTTATTGGAGACATGTTTGTTGTTTTAGATCCATTTGAAGTCAAGCCAAATAAGGTGGTGGTCAATAAAAGAGTTGGTCAAGCAAGAGCAAAGTCTAATCAACAGCTTATGCATCACTCTTTTTCATAACATGAAGGTGACTTAAGGATTTTTCCTTTTGATCTAGGAGGATCAGTTCTGAAGGGTTAGTTATACATAGTAGTTTATTGGTTTCTTATTTTATTTTCCCTAAGTGCTTCTTAGCATAGTGTGTGTCTTGTTTGTTTTGGTGTCTTGATTTAATGTGTTTGCTTCTTATCTTATTGTGTGTATTGGTGAAGGAAGTCAATTATTCCATTCATTTAAAGAGGTTTGAAATTAGTTTCAAGGTCTAATCAAGTTTGAGGTTGAGTGGTAGGTGACTCCATATCCCAATAAATGGACTAGGCAACCAGTCTAAATGCATAGAAAACATGCAATCTCAAGAGGTCATCAAAGATTAAAGTGACATATTAAAAGAGATTAAATATTATTATAAATAAGGGTAAATTTTTAAACCTCAGTGGTCAAGTTCCAAGAGTCTCTTTTCAAGCCAAGTCCAAATGAAGATTATGAACCCACAAATCTGCAGACCTATAGGTCATTATTGGAATCAAATGCTTGTCTATGGGGAGTATATGAATTATTGAATGCATAAAATAGATATAATATTTAATTATTTAAAATATATAAAACATTTTAATCCCAAATAACTCATATTTCAACCCATTCAGACTTCAAATGGACTGTGTGTGTTCAAATGGACTGTGAGCCTAAAAATTTATCTGTGTATTTCAAGTGAATGTCCTAGGTGGTTTGAACCTAATGGATTAATTTAGGATATATAAAATAATGTTTCACTATGAATATAATGATGTAATTGGTTAAGTAGGCTCAAATAGGGAAAAATAGGAAAAAGAAAGTTTCTTTTGACCTAATGACTATCTGTAGGCATGTAGTAGGTAATAAGACAAAAAGTGTATGTTGATGATGGTTTTTGAAGAACCAAGAGGATTAAAGGGGTAAAAAATAAATTTTAGTGAATTTTATATCAATACATAATAACCAAGGAGGCTAAATTATTTTAAAAAACCCAAATTGGTGACCTATAGCCAAGGAGGCCCAATAACCACATACAGGCTGGTTATAGGCAAATAAGAGATAAAAGTCATATGGTGATGTCCAAAAGAGGGTTAAGAAGTATTTATATAGGTTATGAGGATTATGAATAATTATTTTTATATTATTTAGAGTCATCAAATTGAAAAAAATCCAAAATAAAATATGCACCTTCAAGATTGCAATTAGGAGACCTAATAAGCACTTACAGGCAGATTATAGGTGAATAAAAGAGGAGTGTCTTGATGTTGGATGAAAGAATTGGAATATAAAATATAGATAAGGAGAAATTTATATTGAATTATAAATTATAAAATTATATTTACAAAACTTTCAAAGTGATTGAAGGCAATAAAAGGGTCAAGAAGGCTATTTAGGCCTAAATGAACACCCACATGCATGTATGCAAAAAACTTAAGAAGGTTTATAGGTTTTGGATTATTTTTAAGAATGAGGGATTAAATAATGTGTAAAATAACCTAATTAAATATCCTATGGATTTTTTAAATCCTTTTTTATGAATAAAATGACATAATAAGATTGTCAGGTCATTAGCACTAAATTACCCTTAAACCCTAACCATGAGCTTATGAAGGTTGTAGTGAGTTTGAACGGTAATATGGACTAAAGTAACACCTAAAAAACTCATTTGAGGCTTAATATACCCAAATTATGGTTCATCACTTAAAAAAAACACTTTTACACCTTATCATGTAAAATCACCCTTCTTGAGCTCTCAAACAGGCCTAAAAAGTCAAAAAGGGTAATCTTTTCTTGATTAGAAGTCAAAGGTAAATGTTCATGGTAGAAAATATAGTTTAGGTATGTTTAATAGTTTTGTGTAATTAAACTTGTTGTAATTTATTATCAAATTAAGGGGAATAACTCTATGAATGATTGTTAGGAACCTAAGCACCCCTAAACCTTGTTAAAACCCCTAAAGAGACATGTTGGAGAAGATTAGTCTTATAAATGCCTCTAATGGATTGGTACATCCTATAAAATCCTTGGATGGTCTATACACACCCTTGTTCACTTTATGGAGTCAATATTTGGCACATGTGGGTTGGAAAGGGTATGGAAATGAGCCTAAAACTGTAGTTTTAAACCTATTTGTAGGGTCTTGACTATAAAAAAGAACCTATGGCTAATCAAGAAGACTATTTGAGAATGGTAAGAGGTTTTAGGGCTCCATACAAGCTACCCCAATAATCTACATGATGATAGAATAGTGTTCTAGGCAGGAAACAAGCCTAAGTCAAAATTGCCTTCTTATTTGCATAAGAGAAGACAAAATTACAGACCTATTAAAGACCATGAAGGGCTTGAGGGTATTTATAACATCACCAAGAATACTCATTTAAACTCTTTGAAGTCTCCTTAGGCCATGAAACAAGCTAAATCAAATTGTCATAGGCAAAAGTGAATGTGTTTCCTTGGTATATCATTGAATACTTTTTAATGAGAGATGTGGAGAAGTTAAATAGTATAAAGACACATAAATAAAGTTTTAGATACCCATGAAACATTTTTTATAATATTCACAAGTATAATCTAGGTGTCAAGATTATTAAGGAGAATTTAATCTAAGAGATAACATGAGATACGTAGTAAAGGAGTTTCAAGGCATGATGAGACATGAAGAGGTAAATGATGCAAGAAGAAGATCATGTGTCAAGATCTAACTTGTAACTACCCTTCAAGAAGAAAAATTATAAATCTTTATCCAAGAACATACACTACTTTGAAGATCATCATAAAACCCAAGCATACATGTGTTGATAAGAGGCTTCATAACTACTTACTTGCATACTTTTTTTATTGTAACTTATTCTCATGAGATGGAACTTATCATATGCAACTCCTACTCTCTTCTCTCTCTTTCTCATACTCTTATATATATTCTTAATTTTGGCATTGAAATGATCCTTCAATTGAGTATGGTGAAGCCCTACTCATTATTTAAGCCTTTGAAGTAATGAACAAACTAGTTTTATCTTCTTTTATGACTATATTTTAGTGTTTATGTAAGAATGATTGATCTTGTCTAGTGTTAATTTAGTTCTTCTTGACATGTTGTCTCATTCTCTCACCTATATGTAGTTTGAACTCACTTTTGTAAGTCACATGAAGTGTTTAAGTGGTCTTGTGAAGGTTAAGTGAGGAAATAGTTCATTAGTGTTCTTTATAACTTTTGAAAACTTGCTCTCCATGCCTAATCATCATCCATCAAATTCGTATTTAAATATTTATGTAAGAGGAATAGATTAGGAGTAGCATATGAATAGGTTAGCTTCATGCTCATTGCACATTTGTAGATGTGTGGTAGTGGTCAACAAGTTTGGTGCATCACCTCCTTAGTTAGTTTTCTTTAAGTTCTCTCTCCTATTTCCATTAAAATTTAGTATATTTAATGATAGTATTCAAACTATGCATCAAGGGATCTATCCCTATTTAGAGGTTCAATCCACTCTTTAGGTCACTCACAACCTAGGATTGTTCCCATGCTATCACTTAAGTGAGGAGTCTTGAACAACCTCCTCAAGGGTGTAAATTTTGATGATAAAAATAACCCTATACATAAAATCTTATTTGGGTAGATCTAGGGAGGTTAGGTTTAGTTATAACTTTGGTTGAGTCTGAAATAACCTAGGTTGAGTTAGACTAACCCTGGGTTGGGTTAAAACAATCATGAAGGCTTGCAAACTCATTTTAGATATTTATGAGGCATGACAACTCAGAGAAGATATTTATGAGTTTGTGACTCACTTTTTCTTGAATTTTAGGAATTAATAAAACATTTTATCAGCTCCCTTGACTTTAACCTTATGTTTATTAAAAAATTTCTTTTTTAGATAAATGTAATTCTCTAATTCAACTTGGAATTTTTGTTTGAGAAAACTAATTGAGATTTGATTTTTAATTAATCTTGATCAGTGTTTTTATATTTTATGAATTATTTTTAATTTTTTACATTAATAGATCAATGAGTCAAGAATGCTAATTTTCTAGGTCATAATTTGACTAGGGTTGAATCCAAACTAGGTTATCAGTACATATAGTGTAATACCCTAAATAAGCAAGCCTAAACACATTTTTGGGCAATTAAATATTGTACACAAATGAATTTGGGTAATGCAGGTGATTTCTAAACTTAAATAGTGTCATTTTCTAGAAATTGATCTGATTCCTAGTTTAGACATGAAAGTGGCCAAAAATGAGTGTCTACAATTTGTCTCAATTTGAGAAGGTATTGCAAGACATAGGCACAATAATGTATTTTCAAAGAATGAAAAATTATTTAATAAGAAAAATAGGATAATGATTGAGGAATGATTCTTCAAACAAATTTTTGGAAGCCTATGATGCCCCCTCGAAAGAACGGGTGACACATATGATTGATGGATGATACATCAAAAAGAAGAAGAAAAAAGAATGAAATTAACCCATGGGTGAGATTAATCTAATCAAGATAGTGCTTGCACACATTGATTAAAATACTAATTTTCCAAAAGGCAATTATAATTAGTAATAGAGGTTGAGAAACTGATTTCCCCAAAGGTAGTTATAATCAATGGCACATGTATGTGCCCTAGTAGGGTAGATGGGTCAAAATAATGATTTTCCCAAAGGTAATTATAATCATTTTAATGACCTAAATTGAATAATTATTTTTCCCTAGTAGGGTACATTTGATCATGATAAATTGGTTTTTCCCCAATAGAGTAGATTATCAATCATAACTCAAGGATATAATCTATCAATAGATTAAAGATGAGTAGGCATAAATGTAGGTGCAATGGTCTAATGACTTTTCAAAGAGTGAAAAAGCCATAAACAACCAGGAACATGAGGATGTGCAAAGTGATGAAAGAGATGATTATAAGATAATAAATGGGATGGAAGAATAATGGTGATGATAATGATAGTCAATTTTATATGAGATACATCATATATCCAAGCATTACGTACATAGTCCAAATAGACCTCATGACAATTTAGTTCTCCTAGAAGAGGGAGAAAATGGAATGAGGAATAGAATAAAAGAATACAAATTTATTAATGTGAATGATTTAGTTTTACCTTCTAATTCATAGATGATCATAATTATTAGCATTGATAGAACCAGAATAGTCAATGAGTTGATTTGATCTAGAAGCATAGGATAACTACCAATTTGCCACAATGGGGCCAAGGAAGATCATGTAATGAACACATAATCATAGATTGATAGTGAAATGGTATAAAGGATAGGTATAAATTTTGGATACTTTCTAGTATGGAGATAAATGTCCTAACTAGTAGGAATTATTATTCATTTGTGATTAATTACTCTGCATTTGGGTGATGTTCAAGGTATGCCTAGGTTATTAATCTTAAAGAAGTATTGTCCACTGTATTGATTGATGGTTATATTATCTTGTTATTTATTTTATCATGTTATGGTATTCACCATGATATAAAATTCCATGATGACTTGGTCATAATGTGCATAAGGATTGACTCCCGATCTAATAGACAATTCAAAATAATGCACTAATAATAAAAACCATGATGAAAATGTTGATGTATGAATATGGATGGACTCAAGTATAATGTGCAAGGAATCATCCAATGAATGCATATAAATTGAATCAAGGAAAACAAATGAATTGAAACAAACATGTAGACAAATAAACAAATAACTAAGTTAAAAAACACACATAAAGCTTGAAAATAAAAAGAACAAAAAGCATCATGTCATTAACCAAGTCAATATCTACATGTGAAAGCTAAATTAAATGTTAAATAAATGGTATACCCAAGCAAGGTTATATTTAAGTGGATTACATATTGGGATAATATATCCCAATATAATTTACACACTTTGGTTTTGTCTTAATAGGGTGAAAGTTGTGAGCTTGGCCTAAAAGTGTGAGTTGGACAGTGCCCCTAAGCAAGGATACATATAAAAGGAAGGTCACACCCTCAAAGATACTTGGCCTAAAATTGAAAATTAGATGGTGCCCCTAAGTAAGGATACATACAAAGGGAAGGTCACATCTCTAATGGCATTAGAGTGGACAGGAACCAATAATGAATTTACCCTTTTAGGGTGGATCAAGGATTGATGACTTGGTTTACGATAAGACAAATGTTTTTGTATTTTGCATCTTTATATCTCATATGGAGATTTTAATCCTTTTCTAATTTTTGAGCCTTTGAAATGTTTTGAATGTTTTTGGAATTTTTAGGCATCTCAACTTAATGGATAATTACCAGACATAGAATGGGATAACTCAAAAAAATAAGAGCATGGCATAGGTTGCTCACAAAATGATGAGAGAATTAAAATAAGGGTGCATAATCTGACCTTAAAAAACATTGAGTGCTACCTATGTAGTCCAAATAGACCTCAAGCCACTATAGTTTCATCTTTATAGTGGAGGATGTTTGGAATTATTCCCAATGTTTTGGGTGATTTTTGGTATCTCAACTCAATAGAGGATTATGAGATACAAAATGGTCCAACTTGCAAAATGGTGAGAGTGTTGGCTTAGGTTACTCACAAAATGTCAAGAACACTAATTATTTTTTTCACAAAATAATAAGATCATGGGCTTAAGCTACTCACAAAATAGTGAGATTGCTACTTAAAGTGCTTGCAAAAAGGTGAGAGTGTGGGCTTGAGCTACTCATAAAATGGTGAGAGTAGTACTTAAAGTGCTCGCAAAATAGTGAGTGTGGGAAAATGGGTGACTGAGATGACCTAAATGTAAATTTATCATTTCCTATATAGTCCTAAAGGACCTCAAGTTAATGTAGTTTAAAATATGGTAAGGTATAAAAGGATGGTAAGGCAAGGCAAAGGGCAAGGCAAGACAAATGGTAAGTGAAGGTGAATGGAAAGGAAAGGCAAATAAAAAGGTAAGTTAAAATAATTATGTTATTCTTATTTATGTGGAGATGTTCATCCTAATTAGCATATGTGTTTTAGAGAAATTTCACTTATGTTATTGAAATAAAGAGAAAAGAAACTTGAGAATGGTATGGTAGAAAAACTTGATATGTTGTGCATGCATTGATCTAGACGGTTGTAGATACTCCTCTTTGGCTTGGGAGGAATTACCTGTGGATAAGAAAACACTCAAATAAATGGTTGATTAGTTATATAGTAGGGTGGATTACCTAGAAAACTAGATCCAAGAAGCATGAGATTCCTTAGAGGCTATCAATCCATGCTCTTAAATAATCAAGTTCTAAAAGAGAAAGATAAAGTACTTGCATATATCATAGAAGATACTAAAATTAAGTACAAGAAATGCTTGATAAAAAAATAGATGAAATTGACTAACTATAGTAATAAGTGGGTCAATACTAATCCTAAATAGGTAGGTGTGATTTAAAAAATAGGTTAAGGCTTTGTGACCAGGTAGAGGGAAAGAAAATTGGATTTGGTTGAGGTTTGGTGGGTGAAAATAGCTTGTTTTTATTTTATCACGTAGTGACCATCGATGGTTAGGATGACCATCGATAGTTAGGGTAACCATCGATGGTTGGGTTAACCATCGATGGTTGGGATAGACCATCGATGGTCAAGGTGACTGTCGGTAGTTAATATGGGTTAGGTTTAGTCAAGAAAAGGATATTTTTAGAAGGTCACATAATGGAATTCTAAGAGATGGGTTTGGGCTGGGTTGATTGTGAAGTAAAAATAAAGTAACTTAATGATTAAAATTAGATACTTAGCTTATTGGTTATTTACTTGATGAATGATTAAATAAATTAGTTGATAAACTCATTGATGGAGTTTAGGGTAATTTCAATAGAGTAATGATACTTGGTTGTTGGCCAATGGATGGTAAAACTTTAGATATCTATCACACTTGCTAGTTTGCTAGGTCACTGAAAGAACACCTATAAAAAGAAGTAATGATGCAAGAAGCTCTAGCTCTGGATGATTGATCAATTTTGGGTTTGGATTCACCCTCTCTTCCTCTCTCTTAATAAGAAGGAAGAAGAGGTGAAACAATATGTTGACAAGAGTTTCAATAAGTAGTTCAAATTTAGCTTTCACATGCATTGGCTTGCACATGAATTAGACAAGCTAAATATTAAAAAACAAGTTATAGTTAACTAGAATTTGACTATTTAGGTAATAAAAACCTTATTATCAATGGTCAAGCCTAACCATCAATGGTTAAGGTGACTATTGGTGGTTGAGGGTCAAAGGTAAATTTTGGTAAAAGGTGGGTTAGTGTGATTTAGGTTTGGTTTGTGGTTAAAAGGTTAGGGTTGGTCCCTAGGGGGTCTAGGGGTGTTTTGACACTTGGAACCATAGTGTGTATTTTTCTAGTGTCTACTTTTTGCCATTTATTGTTATGCAATTTATATTATCAAGAAACAAAACAAAAATGGAGAGTGATTTGAAGGTTTGGTTGCCTTGAGTATGGGATGAGGTATTTTCCTTCAAAGTGAGAGTCGATGAGGTGAAACAAAATTGGGTGCAAGTTTGATAAGTGATTAAGTTGGTTTTGAGTTGGTAGTTTGATAGGTTGGTCACTAAAGCACAAACATATGCAAAAAGTGTGACTAGGTGTGATAGCCAAGATCATGTATTGACTAATTTATCATGGTTGGAATAAGGTTAATACTAGAAGGACAAGTGATAAGTTGACCATGTGACTGTATGTGATGGTTGGGATATACTTGTAATCATAACTCTCTTAGATAAGGTCAATGTTTTCATGGGTATCTAAGGTAAGAAGTGCTCCTATGAAAACAAAAAATTAGTTGGGTTTGCATAAGTTCGTACAAGTTCAAAATATTCAACTTGGCAATGTAGTTGGTGCAATAACAAAGACCAAGGCAAGGTCATTGCAAAAGTATGTGATAGTTTGGGCCAAAATGGCTAGTAGCGAGGTAACATGGTGGCTTTCGAGGTGGGTGGAGAAGGTTATCTCCATGGGTGGGAACTTAGTGTGGGTGTGTGTGTTAAAAAATTGTAGGTGAAAATTTGGTGGTTGGGGAGAGGGAAAACCCTACTATTTGTTGTAAATATTGTCATTGATGTCAAAGGTCTAGCATTGGTGATAAAAGCCCTGTTGCATTTAATGATGTTTTTAATATTCATATCTTGGCTAATGTGTGTAAATATTTATGTAATATTAAAGAATATATTTTTGGTTGCTTATAAGTCAAAATAGGGCCCATGGAGAAGTCAAAGAGTCATAGGGTAAAGACAAAAGAGGAATGTGACACATTTTCTCATGAAGAGCCATCTTGAGGAATTCCAAGAGTCACCATGTGAAGACAAAAGAGGGTATGGAACATTTTTCCATGAAGGAACACTTTGAGGAATATGAAAAGTCACCAAGATAAAGATAAAAGAGGAAGGATACATTTGATTATGAAGGGTCACCATGTGACTTTTCAAATGCAAGGATGTGAAGGGTCATGCAAGTTTTAGTGCCATTTTCCATGAAGATTGAAGGGTCATAAAAGGTGAATTCCAAAGTTCATTTGGAAAGATATAAATAAAGGCTTGAGAAGCCATTTGGAATATGAAAGAGAGCACATGGTTTGTATTTATTTTATATAAGAAAAGAGGAGAGAAAAACAAGAGATATTGTAGATTTCTATCATTTGTTGAGTAAGAAACATTGAGAGATAGTTGTGTTTTATACACAAGATGGGTTGGTGCTCACAAATCTTTGTAAGGGGTTGGTACTCATCAATAGTTGTTGTTTTGGTGCTCGGAAAAGGGGTTGGTGCTCTTGCAATTTGGTGCTTATGAACTTTGTAATTTGAGTTGGTGCTCATTCATATACTTGAGATTGTTCTCTATGGTTTTTCCCACTTTGGATTTCCATGTAAAAATCTACTCTCTCTCTCTCTCTCTCTCTCTCTCTCTCTCTCTCTCTCTCTCTCTCACACACACACACACACATGTGGTGCATGTTATTGTTTCATTTTTATTGCATATCTTAAATGTGTGATTAAGTGGTTAAATAAAATAAATCAAATTAAGTAAAATATATATAATATACTAATTCACCCCCCCTCTTAGTATATTTTGTGCTTAACAATTGATATCAAAGTAGGTTTCTTATGAAAAAAATTTATAGCTTGAAAGTAGATCAAGAAAGCATGATGGCTAGATCACATGAAGGTTTTTCTACAAATAAGGCACCTTTGTTTGATGGGACAAATTATGCTTTTTGGAGCATAAGGATGAGGACTTATTTGATGGCCCTTGGATTTGACATTTGGCAAGCAGTGGTGGAGGAATATGAAGAGCCATAGACACTTGTAACTACTCTAGTGGAAAAGAAGGCAAGTGAAAATAATTATAAAGCTTTAAATATTATTTTATGTGGTTTATGTGAATCAAAATTCGTTAAAATTATGCAATGTAAATCTACTCATGAAACTTGAGTAAAACTTGAGAATATTTACAAAGGTGATAGAAAGGTTCAGTAAGCTAAGCTTCAGACTTTCATAAGATAGTTTGAGAGTTTGAAGATGGAAGAGGAATACAATATAGCAAGTTACCTTTTGTGAGTTGATTAAATAGTTAATTAGATTCAAGGTCTTGGAGAAAAGTTAGAAGAATAAATTGTGGTACAAAAAGTTTTGAGATCTCTACCATTGAGATATGATGCAAAATTTTCAGCAATTAAAGAGATAAATAATTTATCCAAGCTAAATATGGATGAGCTACATGGTATTCTTAGGGCATATGAGATGTGGACTGAACAAGAGAAACCTTAAAAGAGAGAAGATGCTTTTAAGATATCAAATAAAGAGAAGGCTAAGATTTAGGAATCAAGTGATAGTTCTAGCAATGATGAAGATGACAATGGATCTCTATTCATTTGTAATCCAAAAAAGAGCATAAAGAAATATCAAAAAAAATTACCTTTTAAATGTTTTAATTGTGGAAAGATTGGACATTTTATAGCTAAGTGCCCAGATAAGGGTAATGGTGACAAAGAAGAAGGAAAGTCTACATACAAGAAGAATTTTAAAGGAAAATTCAAGAAGGGATTTGAGAAGAAGAGTTTGTATTCTAAATATCCTAGCTCAGCCGAAGACAATGGAGTCAATGATTTAAGAGAATAAGAGATTATATTCATGGCCATACATGAAAATTCCTCCATAAGCAAAAGTATAGATGATCAAGAAGAAGAACAAAATGAAGCCAAAGTGAATCTAGAAGGAGAACTCATTTGTGCCTTAGAAGAGTTAAAAGCTCTTGAGAAGATGAATAAAAAATTGAAGCACTAGATCAAGAAAAATGAAAAGGAGTCAAAGGAAATAATTGAAGATTTACAAACACACTTTGAAGAAGCCAAAAAAAATGAGAAATATATAATGTCATAGTTGTAAAAAGTAAGTGAAGAATGTCAAAGTTATGTTATTGAAATTGCTTCTTTAAAAGCAGATATTGAGAAAACAAATAAAGCAATCAATGATAGAGCAACCAATGATTCAAAATTTGATAATAGCACAATATGTTGAATAATATATTAGAAAGTCAAAGATCAATGCTAGATAAGATAAGATAGGTATTAGATTTGAAAAATAAAAATGGGAGGACACTACTTTCATAGACAAGATTAACACAAAAAAAGGAAAGAGCTATGTTGAAGCTCTTACAAAAGAGGAAATAAAAAGGGAAGAAGTTAAGAATACAGAGGACATCTCAAACAAATAAGGTTGGAAGGAATAGAGATACAAAAGGTAATCATGGAAAAGATATGAAAACAAGTCCTATTTTTATGGTTACTATTTTATTATAATGGATATGGTCATAAGAAAATAGAATGTCAAAAAAAGGCTAACAATTTTAGAAATAAGGAGAAGGAAACTCATGCAGAGTCAAGTAGAAGCCACAACTCTTTTGCTCCTCTATCAGGCTTTAATGAAGAGGCCATAATATGTTACAAGTGTAACAACTTTAGACACATAGCCTAGTAATGTAGTAGTGTTTTCGAGTCAGTCAAGAAGGATTAAAGTTTCAAGGCTCCATTCATCAAGAAGAAAGTTCAAATAGGTTCATCGTAGAAGAAACAACCTAAACAATCTATGTTGGTACAGACAGCTTTGTATGCAAGAAATAAATAAAATCCATGGTTCATTGATAGTGGATGTTCAAGGCACATGATAGGAGACAAAATCAAGTTCAGAACCTTGAAGAAGATAAATGGTGGCATAGTGAAATTCAAAGATAATACTATTGCTAGAATTCTTGAAAAAGGTACACTAAGTTTGGATAATGGTAGAACTAAAATAAAAAATGTTTTGTATGTACGCCTTAAGCATAATATTTTGAGCGTAAGTCAAATATGTGATCAAGGGCACACACTAAACTTTTATGTACAAGGTTACAAAATTAGAAGAAAAGATTCAAATGTATTGATTGCAGATGCTCAAAGAATAGGCAATAATTTGTATATGTTATCAGACATCAAAAGTTAAAGATGTTGTTTGAGTCAAATTGAATAAAGTTGGCTATGGAATAGGAGAATGAGAAACATAAATTTTGACAATCTTGTCAACATCATCAAGAAGCAAGTAGTCAAAAATATTCTAAATATTATAAAGCCATCCAACATTCTTTGTGAACCTTGTCAGCATGAGAAGCAGGCCAAAAAGTGGTTCAAAACAAAAGGGTACTCAACCAATCATATGTTAGAGCTTGTTCACACTAATTTGTGTGGACCTATGAGAACTCAAAGTACTCAAGGTGATAAATATTACATGTTGGTTATTGATAATTTTTCATGTATGACTTGGGTAATATTTTTAAAGAAAAAATTAAAAGCTTTCAGACATTTCAAAGCATTACTCGAGAATGAAACTAATTTGAAGATTAAGTGTCTAAGATCAGATTGAGGAGGAGAATTCATGTTAGATCAGTTTATTGAGTTTTGTGAATACCATGGAATAAAGAGACATTATTTAGTAGCTAGAAATCCATACCAAAATAGAGTAGTTGAACAAAGAAATAGAATAGTTCAAGGGATGGTAAGGATAATGCTAAATGAATCCAAGATAACAGATAAATATTAGATAGAGGTAGTTGTTATAGTAGTGCATATTCAGAATAAAGCATTATTTAGAGTCAATAGTGACAAGACTCTTTAAGAGTTATGGAAAGATAAACTATAATAGTTGATTATTTTACAGTTTTTGGTAGTGAATGCTTCATAAAGATAATCGATGAAAAACTAGGTAAGTTTGAATCTAGATTAGATGAAGGTATATTTATTGGTTATTCTTGCAAAAGTAAATCTTATAAATGTTATAACAAAAGAACCAATCAAATAGTTAAAAGTGCAAGTGTCAGGATAGAAGAAGATGGAGCACAAAGAATCAGTGATCTAATAAACATTTTTGAAATCATTAAAGAGGAAGATTTTGAAGAATCAAATGAAGATGAGAAGAAGGAGAAAAAAGACACCAAAAACCCATCCAAATATGTCCAAAAATGTCATAATGAAAGTGACATCATCAGGGACATAAATGAAAGAATTCACACTAGAAGAATGATGGTAAGTGAATCTAAGCAAGTTAATTTCTCTTTGTTATCCAAATTTCACAAGCTAGACATGATAAGCATTGGGTTAAGGCAATGGATGAAGAATTATATCAGATAGAAAAGAATGATACTTGTGAATTAGTGCTTAGAATAAAAGATCACAATGTGATAGGAACAAAATAGGTTTACAAAAATAAGTTGAATGAAAATGGAGAAGTGACTAGGAATAAAGCAAGATTAGTATGTAAAGGATATGCTCAGATTGAGGGAATAGATTTTGAAGAAACTTTTGTACTAGTGGCAAGGCTAGAGGCTATTAGAATGTTTCTTATATACGTAGTGTTTAAAAATTTCAAAGTGTTTCAGATGGATATCAAATCTACCTTCCTAAATGGGAATTTAAAAGAAGTCTACATTGAGCATCTTGAAGGATTTATTCTCTCAAATGTTAGTAGCCATGTATGCAGATTGAATAAAGCACTATATGGACTGAAACAATCTCCCAAAGCTTGGTATGCAAGACTTGATAAGTACCTACAAGATCAAGGTTTTAAGAGATTATTGACTGATAGTAATCTCTACATCAAAATAGAAGGTGAGCATCAATTGATTGTTGTGTATATATTGATGACATCATTTTTAGAAGAACATTGAAAATATGACAAAACATTTTTTTTGATAATATGCAAAAAGAATTTGAGATGTCTATGCTTGGAGAATTATCATTTTTATTAGGATTGTAAATATTTCAGTCAAATAAGGGAATTTTCATATCTCAAAGTAAAAATGCCAAGGAAATGTTTAATAAATTTGGTTTTGAGGATTGTGCACTAGTTGGCACACCAATGAGTATAGGAAATAAGGTGAGCAAGGATGAAGATTCACCTATTATAGATCAATTTTTGTATAGATCTATGATTGGTAGTCTTTTATATTTGACTATGTCGAGGCTAAACATCATGCATGTAGTAGGTATGGTTGCAAGATATTAGTTAGCTCTAAAAGATAGTCATGTTCAATTGGTGAAGAGAATATTCAAATATATCAAGGGGACATTGGATTATGGATTCTGGTATCTCATAGTAGAGATTTCACTTTGGTTGCTTACACAGATTCAGATTAGGTAGGTTACTTGGATGACAGAAAGAGCACAAGTGGAAGAGCTTTCTTCCTCACTGATAGCTTAGTTTCATGGCTAAGCAAAAATCAAAATTTAGTGTCACTTTCTACAACTTAAGCAAAATATATTGTAGTGATATTATGTTGTACTCAAGTGCTTTGTATGAAGAAAAATTTGAAAGATATCAAGGTAAAATATGATGAACCTATTTCTATTTTTTGTGACAACATAACTACTATTAATATTTTGAAGAATACAGTGATGTATTCAAGAACAAAACATATTCCCATTAGATATCACTTCTCGAGAGAACAAGTTGTAGATCAACAGGTTAAGATGGAATATATTAGTACTACAAAGTAGATTGCAAATATTTTCACAAAGGCACTACCAAAAGACACATTTGAGTATCTACAAGAGAAGTTGGGAGTAATTTATTTTACTTCCTGCCATTGAGGATTAGCATCAGTTGATAAGGAACTAAGTGTTAGCTCTAGGATAAGCCCTTTGACATTGATGTCAAAGGGGGAGAAGAATATAAATAAGTACATGTACAAGTGTAGAAATAGGTGTAAAAATAAGTACAAGGAATAGGTACAGGTTGTTATAGTAAGGGGGAGTTACTATATGTTTTCAGATGATAGTATGTGTAGGTTGACATGTGTAGTATAGGTTTCAGGATGTGGTAGTTTTAGTTTGAGGTTGAAATCAAGACAAAGGGGGAGATTATTGTAAATATTGTCATTGATGTTAAAGGTTTAGCATTGGTGATAAAGGCCCCATTGCATTTAATGGTATTTTTAATATTCATATCTTGGATAATGTGTGTTAATATTTATTTAATATTAGTGAATATATTTTTGGTTACATATAAGTCAAAAGAGGGCCCATGGAGAAGTCAAAGAGTCATGGGGTAAAGAAAAAAGAGGAATGGGATGCATTTTCTCATGAAGAGTCATCTTGAGGAATTCCAAGAGTCACCATGTGAAGACAAAAGAGGATATGGTGCATTTTTCCATGAAGGGACACTTTGAGGAATATGAAAAGTCATCAAGATAAAGATAAAAGAGGAAAGGATACATTTGCTTATGAAGGGTCACCATGTGACTTTTCAAATGTAAGGATACGAATGATCATGTAAGTTTTGGCACCATTTTCCATGAAGATTGAAGGATCATAAAGGGTGAATGCCAAAGGTCATTTGGAAAGCTATAAATAAAGGCTTGAGAAACCATTTGGAATATGCAAGAGAGTGCAAGGTTTATATTTATTTTATATAAGAAAAGAGGAGAGAAAAGTATGATATATTGTAGAGTTATATCATTTATTGAGTAAACAACATTGAGAGATAGTTGTGTTTTATACATAAGAGGGGTTGGTGCTCATGTGGGTTGGTACTAATAAATCTTTGCAAGGGGTCGGTGTTCCTATGGGTTGGTGCTCACAAATAGTTATTGTGTTGGTGCTTAGGAAAGGGGTTGGTGCTCCTACAAGTTGATGCTTGTGAAATTTTTAATTTGAGTTAAAGCTCATTCATATACTTAATATTGTTCTCCATGGTTTTTCCCACTTTGGGTTTCCACATAAAAATTTGGTGTCTCTCTCTCTTGTGTGGTGCATGTTATTTTTTTAGTTTTATTGCATATCTTGAATGTCTAATTAAGTGGTTAAAGAAAAGAAATCAGATTAAGTAAAAAGTATATAATGCACTGATTCACCCCCCCTCTAAGTATATTTCACGTTTAACATTATTTTGACTAGTGATGGTTAAGGTTCTTGGGGTCGATCGTTAGTAATCAAGTGTTATCCCTAAAAGGGCATGGTAAAAAAAGACCACTAGTATCTTATTTGGCTCATTTGAGCATGTGAATTTTGGTGAGAGGATTTTGACATTTTGTATGAAAATATATCATGATTGAGGGTGATTGATTGGGTGATGTTGATTGAGTGGGTCAAAGGTTGACTAATGAGGATGCAGGGTGGGCATGGTAGGGCATGAGGCTAGGCAATGGGCCCTAAGGTTCCTCCTTGACAATGGTCAAGGAATGAGGTAGGGGTTATGTTTGAATTGATAGATTAGGTAGATTTTGGTGAATGTAATTTGTATTGGAATTTGGTTTTTATTTGATTGATTGTCTATTTTAGATTTAGTTTGTTTTGGTTTTGACCTAGGTTTAGGGTGTGCACAATTTTTGTGGTGAATTTTAGGGTGAAGATGAAATTAGAAGGGAAAGGTAAGTTGAGTAGGGTAGGGGTAAGTATAGGTGAAAATGTTCATGTTGTAATGGTGTTTGAGTGGTTTTTTGGGGAGGGTAGGGTTTTGATATTCCATAGATGATCACTCATAATGATCATCAGTGATCATATCTAACCATCGATAGTCGATAACCATTAGCAGTTGGTCACATGACTGTCGACGGTCACCATGATCATCAGTGATCTATAAAAAAAGGTTTAAAGATTAGAGTTTTTAGGTAATGTTTGAAAAATTTAGGTCAAGGTTAATGTTGAGGGTTAAGGTGAAGGTAATGTTGTTAATAGGTAAAGGTTATGAATAGTTAAGGTCAAGGTATGAAGGTACGAGAGATAGTTAAATAATGTAGGGTGATAGGTAGTAGTTAAGATTGGGGCTAGGTATTTTAGGCAAAAAGGGTGATTGTTTAGATTTTAGATGATATAGGTTAAATTTTTTTGAGTTGAATGTTGGATGAGGTAGGTTTAATAGGCAGAGTTTGTAGGAAAAAATAGTATAGAGAACTAAGTTTGTTTTCTATCTAACATTGTAGGCATGGGAGTGGATCCAAATGTGAGATTGGGTGCCTTAGATCTTTGTTGAGATTCATTAAGGTATGACTATAGTTGTTTGGGCTTATATGGAGGAGGTGGGCCTTGGTGATATGATGCATTACTAGCATGTGCCATAGGATGCACCAATGATAGTGGTACTCATTAAGAGATGGGATCTAGCCACAAACACCTTCCTACTACCTATAGGTGAGATGACCATCTTACCTAAAGATATATATAGGATTACATGACTACCCATATGGGGTGAGCTGATTTATCATATTGAGAGGGAAGAGCCTGATGATTTTATGGAGATATTGTATAGGGATGAACTTAATTTTTCAAGGTGGCATGCAAGAGATTTCAACTATACTTCATTATACCAAAGGGATAAAGATGATAGGCAGTTGCTAACCATGATGATGATAGTGGTGATGTGTTATGCATTACCTTATTCAAGTAGTAGGATGTTCCATTATTTATTGTTGGGGGTATTGGTGGAGATGTTTCTATGTTGAATAGTGTTTATATGGACACTTATGCTATTGGTATAGATTTACAGGGAGCTATGGGGATTTTGGGCCCATATGAGTTATGGTATCAATGTGGGGTTTGTTCTACATTGTTGGGCATATGAACACATCCAGGTGTTGTGACTGATGGGGTTGTCATGGGAGGGGTATGCTCAAATGGGATTTTGATTGGGATTTATGAGGTGGAGAGATGATTTTGACCTCTCAAAATCAGGTGGAGGGGTTCATGACATTGACTAGTTCAAAGGTTTATTAGATTCCTTGGTTATTGGAGATGTGATTTAGAGACCATATGTTAGGTTTCTAGGATAGGTGTACTATGCCTAGTACACATTATCCCTATAAGGTTATTAATGGATCTATGATAAGAGGGATGGTGAGATAAAGATGATACATTTTAATAGGGTACCATGATAGTTCAACTTAGTACAAGGTATCTCTAGGGTATTTCTAAGGTACAAGAGGGAGGATGCAACACTGCTACTACCCACTCCATAGTCAGTACATATATTCATTGATCATGAGGAGCTACTAGTGAGGCTTAAGATAAATGATGCAAGCGTTATGGATGGTTACCCTAGATGGTACCAGGCACTATATGTTATAGATGATATTAGTGGTGATGATAATGGTCAATAAGATATGTATGTTGACCTAGTTGGTGGAGGTGGTCAACAGGCATAGGTACAGGGGGTTACCCTAGATATGTAGGTAGTGATTGGTTAGAGGAACTAGACATGAGTGGTATTAGCCATGACATAGTCTTCTATGATATCATTATAGGCATCATTAATAGTAGTGTAGGGTCACTTGGCTACTATCACAAGTGAGAGGAATCATGCCAAGTCATATTTATCCTCGGTGATATAGGAGAGAGATTCTCTCTGGCAGGTAGGGGTGGAGTACTAGTGGTGGTGGCACCAACAAGGACTATCCCTATGCAAAAATATATAATGATTATGGAGGAATTATGGTATTATGAGGACATAGTCTTTAGGCATTATTCAGACGAGCCCTGATGGGGCAAGTACATGGCTGAGATTTTAGGTGGTGTAGGTACAATGACACCAGGTTAGTGGGTTGCATCTATAGGTGGATAGGTAGGTATAGAAGGATAGGTTCCATGGGTCAGTGGTGTATTAAGAGGCATTGGTGCCTCAGGTTCTTAGTTTGTTGAGGAGACATTATACTTATTATGTATATGATTTTTGATACCAACCTATGAGATGATGTAGTGAGATGTATATTTTGAGAGAGACACGTATATTTTTATACATGATGATGTTTATGTGATTATAGACTCATGATTTATAGATATGATCTTTGCATTTGGATTGTGGTTGATGTTTATGATGTTCATGTTGAATATTTTTAATTATGTTTATGCTCATGATGATTTGGATGTGGACTCACCTAGCTAGGCATGTGATGATATGTTCTTTTAATTCATGTTTATGATAATGTTTGGTTATGGATTTGATGTTATCTCATGTAGTTATGAGGAAAATGCAATGCTTGTTGATAAATAGGATTATGTTTATGACATTTATGATTATGGTTCTTAATGATGTTGTTTATGAATGTGATGATTTAATTTCATGTTTTGAGATGATCATGTTAATGACAGCTCTATGATGATGATCTTTATCCTGAAAACTAATGAGTATATGTTTCATCATTTAGATTTAGATGTGTGGTGAAAAATGGTTTATTTCTCATTGTTCATGGATGTTATGATGTTAATATGATGTTGATGTTTATGATTATGTTCATGGATATGGTTTATGCTAATGATGTCTATCTTTGTTCATGATATGATGATGATGTTATGTGATGTGGTTATGATTATGGTCATGTTGTTTAAAGTGAGTTAAATAAAAAAACCAAATGTGACAGAGACAAAAAAATCAATAGATAAACATCTAAGTGGATGTATCATCCAATATAAGAGGATAATAAGAGGGCACAATGCTTCTTATTTGGAAAGGACTAATACAAACTAAAGTTAGATTAGCTTAAAGAACATAAGTCTTTTGAATTCTTCACATTAGTATTTTTTAGTTGGTTAAAAGGGTGTCTTGATCATATAATGTTAAGTAAGCTCAAAATCCCTTGATTATAGTGAAAAAAAGGGATATGGATGAAGATTGAACTTTCTTGTGAGACTAACATGCTTCTTCTATAGGTTACCAAAGAGCCAGTATAAACAAGTCCATGCCATATAGGGTGTAGATTGATCAATGCAAAAAGATTACTCATGAGATCTGATTGTGGCTTTCAAAGCTATTTCACTTTTGAGAGCCAATTATAGATTTCAAAATTATTTTGCTTTTTTTTATGTTTGAAAATGGGTTTGTTGCCATTTTATTATTGTTATGGAGGGTTGGGGAAGCTGATCAATGTGGGAAGCTTCCAATAAATTACTATGCTTTGACAAATTCTTTACTCAACCATCCTTCAAGGGATTGGTCTAAGTTTGTGTGATTTATTTAATGGTTTTAGTAGTTGTCCTTAAAGGAAGTAATCTACCCTATATTAAGAAATTTTCATATGTTTTTGGCAACTATCCTTCAAGGGAGTAGTCTATGAATTCTAGGAATGACCCATGATTGATTTTGGTTAGGACTTTGCTTTTGATTTTACTTGACATAGACTTGCTTATATAGGCTTAAAGGTTCTCCTTTTATGAAGGCAAAACTAAAAGCCCAAGAATATTGAGTAGGTGTGAAAGAGTTTTAGGTGACAATGCCCATGGGAATCCATCTTGGGAAAGGGGTGGAAAGTACCATGAGAATCATGCCATGGGTAGAGCTATGGTACCCATTATTTAATTTAGTCTATGATTATGATGGATAATCACATGATTCAATTTTAATTGGTAGCCCCTAAAATTGGGAAATGAATATGGTTTAAAAGAAAGAGATGAGCTTAAGTTAGACAAAAGGTGAGTTTGATCCTTTAAAAAAAAAGAAAGGACGTAGATGTGAATCATTGAGGGGATTAGGCTCTAGGTTTCCCTTAAGAGAGGATAACTAGTAATCTCTTGATCCGTAATTATGCATTATGATATAAGGTCCAAGCCAATTGAAAGCAAACATGCCTCACTTGCTTTTCTCCATATTGGTGAAATTTTGGTTTCATTTAGGATGAGGTTTCTATTATTGAATTTGTGTACCTTAAGGTGTTTTTTATAGGCATGCTTGATTCACTTTTGATAGATATGAAGGTGAGTAAGGGCTACTAAATGAAGCTCATCAAGTAGCTCAATTTGGGTTAAATGTTCTTGACGATAATCGATCTCAGAGATGAGATATTACAAGAATATGTGAAGAGAGGGAATTTAGAATTTGAGAGGCAAGATAGCCTCTACTCCAAAAAAAGAGAATGGAGTATCACCCATAGGGGTTTATATTCTAGTACAATATGCCCATAAAGTGAAGGGGATGTGTAAATGCCAATCCTAACCAGATGCATTGACCATTTTAGTTAACATGTTAATGATAGATTTGTGAGAGGCTTGTACCTAACCATTTGCTTAAGGATGATAGGGAGATGAGAAACTTAATACCGAATGTATCACAAAGACCTTGGACTTGTTTATTTTTGAAATATTTTCCATTGTCAGTGATAAGTTTGTGAGGAGCACCAAAATGACATATAATATGATGATTAATAAAGTTGATCATATTTTTAACTTTGGTTGAGATAAGAGTAATAGCCTCTACCCAATTAGTAAAGTACTCAGTCGCAGTGATGATAGAATTATTTTGTTATGAAGAATGGAGGTTAATTTCACCAATAAGGCCCTAACCCCATTATGAGAAGGGCTATAAATCTATGGAGAAGTGAAGACTATGTCCAAGTGCATGATGCAAATTAGTATGTTATTGACACTTAACACACTTTTTCACATATTCAAAATATTCTTGGTTAAGGGTAAGTTAATAATAACCAAGGTGAAGGATGTATTTAGCGATGGCTAGGCCACTCAAATGTCCCCCACATATCCCATCATGCATTTCACTGATAGCATGAGAGGCTTCATAATTATATAGGCAATGGAAGAGGAGACAATCAAATCCATGTTTATAAATAATCCCCCATAATAGGGTATAACATGAGGTACTCTAGATAAATGCTCTTCATGCATTCCTAGAAAGATTGGAAGGAAGGATGGTAAGGTTGAGATATTCAAAGGTCTATCGATACCAAAGGTTGGGTTGGTTATCCTCCACATTAAAGATGATGGGAGAGTCTAGTTTGACATAAGAGGGTTGGGTAATTTGATGGATAATGATAGATAGCTTAGAGTCAAAGGATATAAATGGGATCTGAAAGGTGAGGGAAGCCATAGTGTTGGCAAACTTATTCATAGATCATGGGGTGGTTTGGATATGGTAGTGTTCAAATGAATCTAAGAGTATGCCATTTAATTGTTTGTATTGTTGTAAAACATAATTCTTACACTGGTAAGAGCCATTGAATTGATTGACCACTAGTTATGAGTTGGTAAAGATGTTGATCATTTTGACTCCCAAGGCTAATGAAGTTTGAAGGCCTATTACTAGGGATTCATACTTAGCCATATTGTTGGTACATTCAAAATCTAACTTGAAGGATAAAGGAAGAGGTTCACTATGAAGGGGGATAAGGATAATGTTGGCTCTCCCACCATTTTGACACTTTGATCCATTAAATAATATGGTCACTTGATAGGTAAATTCTACCTGAGAGTCACTATGGACTCATTGGGAAACTTAAGAGGAGGTTGATTGTTTGCTAATGGTGCCTCAACCAACTAGTTGACAATGACTTGCCCTTAATTGACTTCTGTCAAATAAACTCAAGGTCAAACTTAGCTAAGAGCATGAGACACTTAGCCATACATTGGTTTTGGTATGGCTTGGAGTCCATATACTTGAGTGGCTTAGTATTGGCTATGACATAGGTCTTGTAGTTAAGAAGGTAGTGGTGAAGCTTGGTGGCCATGAAGACCAAGGCTAGGCAAAGCTTCTCAGTATGGGTGTACCGAGTCTCATATTCTATAAGCATATGACTGATGTAGTAGACATCTTGCTCTTTATTTTATTCATCATGATGAGTGAGCATTTCCCCTAAGGAGTGGTCAGTGGCAAAGATATAAAGGTAAAAATGTTGATCATATTTGGGATGGTTGAGGATAGGTGGAGACAAAAGGTACTTTTTGATTGAATCAAAGGCCTTTTGATAGTCATCATTCCACTTAAAAGATACATCCTTCTTTAAAAGGTGGTGGAAGGGTTGGAATCAGTCTAAGAGCTGAGAGATAAAGCAAAGAATGGATTGAAGCTTCCTTTGTAGGCTATGGAGTTGCTTGAGGTTGATTAGAGGAAAGATGTCAAGAATTACTTTGATTTTGGCTGGATCAACTTTGATTCCCCAAAGGGAGATGATAAAGCTTAGGAGATTTCTTGAAAAGACTCCAAAAATATATTTCTTAGGGTTAAGGTAGACATGGTAATAGATGAGTCACTCAAATATAATCTTGAGAACAACCAAATGATCCATATGATATTTGGATTTCCCAAGAAGGTCATCAACATAGTCCTTAATGATTTTGTGGATAAGGTCATGGAAGATGTAGCACATAGTGCGTTGGCAGGTTGCACATATGTTATTCAGTCCAAAATGCATGATCCTATATTAAAAATTTCCCCATGGGGTTTTAAAGGTAGTCTTGTGTTGATCTTTAGGGGCAATTAGGATCTGATTGTAACCTGAGAATCTATCCATGAGAGATAACATCTCATGGCTAGCTATAAGATCAACTAGCTAGTTAATGCTTGGTAGAGGAAATTCATCTTTTGGGTAAGAAAGGTTAAGGTCATGAAAGTCCACACAAATGTGTAGTCCCCCTATGGATTTGGTGATAGGTATGACATTAGAGACCCATTGGGGATAGTCTATGGGTTGAATGAAATTAACTGATAGGAGATGTTAAAGCTCTTCTTTGACAAGAAGGGCTATGTGAGGGTGCATTCACTAAATTTTCTAACTAACATGCTTAGCATCATAGCTATTGACTATGTTATGGGTAGAGATGGAGGGGTTGAGTCTTGGCATGTCACTATAATAGTAAGCAAATGCTATATTATGGTCTTGCAAGAAGGGGGAAGTCCCTAAGCTCTTCAAAATTTAGAGATTGGCTGATTTTGATAATGTATGGGTTATCTAGAGTACCCAAGTTGATATTCATGGTGGATTCATAAAATATGGTTGAAGTCTCAAGAGGAAGAGATTTATGGATGGAGGGATCTGGTGTACCAAGATAGGTGAGAATAGAATCATCATCCTGACATTAAATGATATTAATAATAGGAGAGTCATCTTATATCATCTTAGGATGGGTCATAAGAATGGTTACGATTGCCCCATCCTTTTAATAAGTCAAGGGTCCAAGGTTGATCATGTTGATGAAAAAAAATTAGGGGGGATGATGTTAGAATCCTCAGCTATCGATGGTGGAGTGGATGGTGAGGATGAGATTTCCTCATCAATTATGGTAATGGGAGGTGGGTTGGTTTGTTGTTTAGGTGGAATGAAATTTAGGCCAAGAATTTCATGAGGTTTTTGGGTTTTGATTTGAATCAACTCGTACAACCCATGTTCATACTGACCTAGGCCAAATCCCTTCCAAGCACATTTGTAGAGGTATGTTTTAGAAAATTTTGGTTTATCTAGATAAGAGAAGTTGGTAGTGAATGGTCAAGGTGAAAAGGAGGTGGAAAAAGTGTCAAGGGGTTTATCAAGTCCCCCATAGATGAAATTGGTTTGATAATTTGAGGGTCCAAAATGAATAATGGTGCTAGTATTAGGGTCACAATCAAGTTGGTGGTCAATTTTCCCATACTCTTGGGGAGTAATAAAAGAATCAAGGGTTAGAAGGTGATACTCCCCCAATGAAAGACATTGGAAGGTCGATTCCAAAGGGTCCATTGTGGGGATTTGGGTAGAAGGGATGGAAAAAATGGTGGATAATTCATTAGTAGAAGAAGATAGGGTTTCAACGTTGAATGGTGAAGGCTTGATGGATGGAGGGAGGAGAATGTAATTAGGTTGGTATGTCATATTATATGTTTTGAAAGGGTTTAGGTCAAATTATATGGTAACAAATTGACCTTTGTGCTCAAATTTGACTCATTGATGTAGGGTGGATGGCACAAAACCCATGGAAAAAATCCAAGGCTATCCTAATAAGATGTAATATAAATCTCCCTCCACTACATAGAAGAGCTTAGGAAGTGTGTAAGTTCCTAGGTGAATATGAAAGACAATAGATCCTAGAGTTATAACCATGGTATCATTAAATGATCAAAACACCATTGTGGTTTTTGACATGATTTTATCAGGTAATTAGAGTTGGTTGTAGGCATGGGAGGAGATGATGTTGATATTATCTCCCCCATCAATCATAACCCTCTTTATTTGAGTCTAGTTGATATAGGTAGTAATGAAGAGGGGATGATTTGGGTCATCTAGATGGATGGAAGGTATTTTTGAATCCATGAAGGTAACAAGGATGGAAATGTGAAGAGCTTTGATAAAGGCTACTAAAGGTTGAGGGTCTTCTAATCTAACCTATATATACTACAATGCTTCTATCATTGCTTGGAAATGATGGGGTGAGGTATTGATTAGTTCATAAAAATTCATCATCACCAGAATCTAGTGAAGTTCTTTCAGAACTACTCATTGGATTGATTAAGATGGATTGGAGTGAGAAGGTCCCAATATGGGGACTTTGGGTTTGGTTGAAGTTAAAGGTGCTTGGTGTTGTTTATGTGATTGGCTAGAGGAAGAGGGATATGTCCATATAATGGACACCTTTGTCTTCCCCTTATGCTTGGCTTGGGCTTGTGATCATGTGACCACATAGATGGTATGGATTAGGGGAGGCATCAGGATAGATGATTGCATTGGTTCCTCTTCACTCTAAGGTGAGTGGATGGGTATGTGGGTGTTAGGCAATGGTTCTTGGTTTTTGGATTGATGTGGGGATCAATAAAGTCTCCTTTGATAATAATTCATCCTTATGATACAACTAATGGGCTATCACATGGAGATATTTGTAGTTTTTTGTGTCATGCTTGGGTGTCTTATGATATGAACATATTATTTTGTCATTATACCAAGATGATTTAGGAATATGTGGGTCAAATGGTCTAATAGGTGGTAAGGTTAAAAAATATACTTGCAATAACCTCTAAAGGATGGTTGAGTAAGACTCTAGTAAAGGTGGCAAGGGCATGGGAGTCTTAGGTTTGGTGTCTAGGGTGCGAACCTTTTTAGGAGGAGGCTTGATGGTGGGAGTCTTAGGTGAAGGATATTTCTTGGTGGATGCTTTAGACATGGATGGCTTGGAGGTAGATGAATTGGAGCTAGAAGGTTTTGGGGTGGAGATATGAGGGATAGGTATTTTGGTTATAGGAGGTGTGGTGAATATGGGCGAGGATGAAAGTAAGAGTGATGGTGTGACTAAAAATGATGGTTGGGGTTTGAGATTTGTTTGGGGTGGCTTGTTTCCTTGCTAAGGTAGATGGGTGAGGTCCTAGAATAGAAGGCAAAGTGGAGAGGTGAGGTAAAGTTTTGGTTTGTGGGATCTTGGGTGTCTTTATTTCCTTGGTTGATTTGGTTAGGGTTTTATTTTATGGGTTTGTTGGGTTTAAATCCACCTTTAATGATGGATGAGTAAGGTTCTGAGTGGGAAAGATGCTAAGATTCATGGTAGGCTTGGTTAGAATGATAAGAGGTGAGTGGGCTAATTCAAGTAGGTTAGGTTGACTTTGGTGAAGGTTTGGGTGGTAGAGATGTCTAATGGTTTGGGTGTGATAGTGGCAGGCTTGCTAGTAGAGGTGAAAGGTTGGGTTGATAATGGTGTGTGTAATGAAATTACTTATATATTTACATAGAATGATTTTATATATTGTAGAATAAGAAAATATGAGAGATCACACAATGATACTTGAAAGTAGAATAGAATACTAGATAATATAACAAAGCCACTTCAAGGGGAAAACCTCCACATCAATGCACTAATAACAGAATACTTAACATATTGAATAAAGACTAACCACTACCTCATATATATAGTCTACTTATCCAAGGTTGTTCCATAGGCTGACCTATCTAAGAATATAGATAAATGTAACAAGTAAATAAAAGAAGTTTGTAAGCCACAAGTCAACCACACATATCCCTAGACACACCAATGGTTAAGGGTGTAACAAGCCCCTCCCCTTTAAAACAACATTATCCTTAATATTATGGAAACTTTGGATGATACTACATAAATGCTTCATCCTCCTAAGTGGCATCTTCACATGGAAGATTCTTCCATTTGATAAGGTACTCTGTAATTGCTCTAGAACATAGTTGCTTGGTGCACCAATGAAGGATCACCTTATGATCAAGAACAACTCTACCTTCCTTATCCAATTTTGGTAATTCTATTTGAATGGAAACTCTATGTCCAATGACTTTCTTTAGGCATAATACATGAAATACTAAATGTATGCTAGTGGATAAAGGAAACTCTAACTTGTAAGCTACATTGCCAATTTTTCGTAAGATCTGATAAGGCCCATAATACTTAGGGGATAACTTTTTATCTTTTTTTTATTGCTTTAATGACATCTATTTGTATGGTTAAAAGTGAACAAAAACCTAATCACCAATCTCAAAATGCCTTCCACTTCTATGTTGATCTGCCTGTTGCTTCATGTGATTCTGGGCCATAGCTAAATTTCATGCAAACTTGTAAGGACCTCCTATTGATGGTGAATATGTTCTTCAACTGCATGAACCTTAGGATGGACCTTCAAGGTTTAAGTGATGTATGGATGGTGGTATCCATATAGTGCCACAAAAGGAGACATTTTGGAAGAACTATGAATAAAAGTATTATACCACTATTCATCAAGTGGTAGCCAATGAACCCATTTATCTTTTTTATCAAAAACAAAGCAATGGAGATATCCCTCCAGACATTTGTTGACTACCTTAGTTTGTCCATCAGATTGTGGATGATAAGATGAAATATGAGCCAATTGGGTGCCCAAACATGTAAATAACTCAGTCCAAAAATTACTAGTAAAAATGGGATCTCTATCATTGACAATGATCTTAGGGGTCCCATGTAGTTTTTGAACTATATTGAGAAAAGCAACAGCTACTGTACTAGAAATAAATGGCTAGGATAATGAACAAAAATCAGCTTACTTACTGAGATGATCTACAACAACCATGATAATATTTTGACCATCAAATCTTGTTAACCTTGTAATGAAATCCACAGATACCTCTTCATAATGTTGGATAGGGATGGATAAAGGCTATAAAAGACCTAGGGTTTTGATGTTTTCTCCTTTGTTTTGTTGACATATCATACATTTAGCTACATATTTTTAGACATCCTCCTTGAGACCTTCCCACAAAAAATCCTGCTTGATTTTGTGATAGGTTTTCAAAAATCTTGAATGACCCCCAATTGGAGTTGAATGAAGTTCTTGAAAGATTTTTGTTTAAGAAGAGAATTCTTTCATAGGTACAATCTATCTTTATACCATAATGCATTACCTTTCCACATGAATTTTTCAAATCCACCTAAACCTTGCTGAAGATTTTGAATCAAATCATGGGCAACACTATCATGTTCCCATTCTAATTCATGCTTCCTCTAGCCAATATGCCTAAAAAATGGTTATAGCACATAGCAATGCCTCAACTGATTCATCTTTTCTAAATAGTGCATCTACCACCACATTGTCCTTGCCTTTTTTGTAGACTATTTCAAAATCATAGCATGACATCTTAATTACCCATTTCTATTGTTCTTCAAATGACAACCTTTATTCTAAAAAATATTTGAGACTATCATGATTGATCTTCACCTAAAAGTGATGACCCATCAAATAAGGTCTCCATTGTTTGACTGCATGCAAAATGGCCATCATTTCCTTCTCATAGATGGGTTGTGCTGATTTTTACCCTTTAGTTGATGAATTTGAAATGCAAGTGGTCTACCTTCTTGCATGAGTACAAAACCCATACCATACCTAGATACATCACATTCAACCATAAAATTATTACAAAAATTGGGAGTGGCGAATACTAGAGTAGTGCACATAGCCAATTTTAGTTTTTCAAATGCTCAAGTATCTACATCCGTCCACTAAAAATAGTCTTTCTTTAACAAAGAGGTGAGTGTGGCTGTAATACTACCATAATTTTTGACAAACTTTTGATAGTAACCAGTAAGCCCCAAAAATCCTTGGAGTTACTTGAGTGTCTTAGGAATTGTCCAGTCCACCATTGATTTGATTTTTTAAGGATTCACTTTCACTCCTTCATAAGACACCAAATGACCCAAAGATTTAACCTCACCAGCCCTAAAAGTACATTTGGAAGGTTTGGCATATAATTGATTTTGCTGTGAAATGGAGAGTACCTGTTTCACATGTTGCAAATGGTCTTCCCAATTTTTTCTATAAATGAGGATATCATAAAAGAATACCAGAACAAATTTCCTCAAAAATGGATTAAAAATAGTATTCATCAAACTCTAAAAAGTAGATGGTATATTTTCTAAACTAAAAAGCATAACCAAAAATTCATAATGGCCTTCATGAGTCCTAAAAGTGGTTTTTGGTATGTCTTCATCATGGATCCAGATTTGATGATACCCAAAATGTAGACCTAACTTGGTAAAATAAAGAGCACCATTCAATTCATCTAGCAAATCATCAATGATAGGAATCAAAAACTTATCTTTGATAGTGTTCTTGTTGAGTTCTCCATAGTCAAGGCACATCCTCTAGGTGTCATGTTTCTTTTTCACCATGACAACTGGTGAAGTGTATTCACTTTGGCTATGGTGAATGACTATTGCATCCAACATCTCTTCTACCATCTTTTCAATTTCACTTTTTTGGGCATAAGGATACCTGTATGGCTTGATGTTGGGTGGTGTACTGCTAGGAATAAGTGTGATAACATGATCATGCATGCATCTAGGTGGAAGTCCTTTTGGCATATCTCTAGAAATAATAGAATGAACATCAATTATCTATTATAGATTAAGAGTAGAGATGGTTTTACTTCCATAAAAAACAAATGAGATACAAATCTCTCAGCACCCTTATAGAGAATCTATCATTTGATGGGAGCTAACAAGTTGTGGAGATTTAGCCTTTAATACCCTTAGCTCAAATATCCTTTCTATAGAATGAAAGTGCATGAATAATTCTTGAAAATTCATCTCAATAGTGCCCAAAGTGGTGAGCCACTAGACTCCCAGAATAATATTAGCTCCACCCATGGGAATAAAAAACATAGGAGAATCCAATAAGTAGTCTCTTATGGTCAACTTAATACTATGACATTTTTTTGAATAGCTGATAGTACCACCATCTGCAATCATAACTTGAAATTCTAGAAATGGATAAATGAAATAGTTCAAATGAGAAACCAACTTACTATGGATGAAGTTGTGTGTGCTCCCAAAATAAATCAAGATGGTGACCTTATGTTTCTTAAGGAAACCCATCACCTTAATATTTTGGGGAGTACTAATACCTAAAAGGGCATGATAAGAAATAGTAAGCTGAGAGTCTTTAGATTCCTCCTCAATAACTTTTGCATCTTCATCATTTACTTCTATATCATCTTCATCATCATTGGCACCTTCAATGTAAAATATATTATTTTTAACACAATGATGGTCTTTGCTCCATTTGTTATCACAACCATAACACAAACCTTTGGCTCACTTCTCAATTTATCATTGTGTTAATCTAGTGGGCTGTGGAAATGATGGTGTGGGAAAGTTGTGATCATGACCAGTAGTGAAAGTTTTCATTTTGACCATATTTTTTTATTCTATCATGCATGCCTTAGGGATGAATTTTTCTATAGATGTTGGGTTAAAAATTTAAACCTTGAATTGGATGCTATCTTTGAGGCCATCCAAAAATAGATCAGTCAAATTTTCCTCAGTGATATCTTTTACTCATATAGAGAGATTATGAAATTGATGAATATAATATTTCATAGTTCCTATTTGTCATAGCTTGGTAAGTTGGCTAAAATAGTTCTTAGAGACATTATTCTAATAATGAGTTGACAACTCTTTAATGAAAATAGTCTAGGTAATAGGAGAACCATTCTTTTTCTTTTGAGCACATAAATAGTTATACCAAATGAATTGCTTAGGTTCCAGATATAGGGATGCACTATCACCCTTTGAGAACTAGGGGTTTGATGTAGCTCAAATAAATTCTCAATTTGGGTAATCCAAGTGAGAGGATCCTTACCATCAAACTTATGCATGTCCATGACAACATCAGTTTTAGACCAACATGGGAGTTATTGATAGGAGGATTTAAATGTTGAAGTGGAAGGTTTTTAGGATGAAACTAAGATGTAAGGGTAGCTAATTGCATAGTGATATGCTACAATTCATTGTGAACCCCATTAATCTCTTTGTCCATCCCTGAAACATTAGCTTGGACTGCAATAAAGTCATCATGCCTCACTAAGTTATTTATGTCCACTTGAAGCTAAGAAATCAATGGATTTGAAGTTCCCAAATCCATGTCATCGATAGAAGGAGTCTTAGGAGTTTCTTTCCCCCCTTTTCTTCCTTGAGTACCCAGACCTACCATATACAAACCCTAAGAGGGTTTTGACCTCAAAAAAAGTGTACCAAGAAATGGTACCATTGTGATCACCTTGTCAAGATGAATCCAACGATTCCCTTTGTGCACTAGGGTAAAAATTTTGGTAACAAAAAAGTGTACTGATAGAATATACTATTGTGATCATCTTTCCAAGATGAATCCAATGATGACAATTGTGCAAGAGGAAAAAATATTCCCTAAATTATTATTATTATTATTATTATTATTATTTAAAAAAGTGTTTCGATCAATACTGTGCTAATGGAAAAAATTAGTTCTTCCCAGATTATAAGTTATGTTTTTTCACTCTCACTGCTCCCAGAAGCCACACCTCACCAGATCTAAAAAAATAATGTAGGAAACTTACCCAAATCAAAACTCTGATACCACTTGTAATGAAATTACTTAGATATTCGCATAGAATGATTTATTTGCATAGAATAAGCAAATATGAGAGATAACATAGTGATAATTGATAGAAAAACAAAATATTGGATAATATAGCAAAGCCAATTCAAGGGGGAAACCTCCAAATCAAAGCACTAATAGTAGAATACTTAACATTGTGAATAAAGACTAACCAGTACCTCCTATATATAGTATAATTATCTAAGGTTATTCCGTAGGCCAACCTATCTAAGAACATAGATAAATGTAACAAGTAAATAAAAAAGGTATGTAAGCCACAAGTCAGCCACACATATCCCTAGACACACCAATGGTTAAGGGCATAATAGTGTGGTTGGGGGTTCTTACCTAGTTAGGTAAAGAAGTTCAAGATGGTATTAAAATGTGGCATGATCTATTTTAGGTTGGGATAGGTATCCTAATTTTTGGACTAGTTGAGAAAATGGTTTGTAGATAGGTTTGATCCCCTCCCTGTAGGTCTTAAAATATAAGCCCAAGGGTGGAGAAAGGGGAGTGGGTAGCTCATCCTTTGCCTCAATCAAAGGTTTTGAGGCTTGGGAAGGTAGTTCCTTGATGTGAGGAGTAGGTATCATGATCTCTTCCTTAGGGATGCTTTCAAAATTAATAATGGATTGTTGTATTATGGAATAAAAAAGTGTGGTGGGAATGGTCATCTCTTCTTATATGTCCACTAAAGGGGTTGGTTGCTTCACTATCTCGATAAGTGAAGGAAGGCAAAAAGTTATCTCCTTTATTGTAGTTTTCAAAGGAGAGGTTGGTGATTTTATTACATGAATAAGAGGAGGGGGTGGTAGGGTAGGTTGTATAGTGGTATCCTTAGTAGTGAGTTTACTAAGCACCATGTTAATAGTGTGTACCTCATGGGAGGATTTTGCTTTGTTTTCATTATTGGTAGATGGAGCATGGGTTGGAAATGGTTATTTGAAGATGTCAAGTGATTGGTTTGGGGGTGTGTTGGGGTTATCCAGCACAAGCTCCCCCTTATCAATGATATTTTGGATAACACTCTTTAAGGTGTTACACCTACTAGCATTGTGTCCAATTACATGATGAAAGGCACACAATTCATTCTCTTTATACCAAGTAGGTGTAGGATGAGAAGAGTCAAATTATTGTGAAGGTTTGATTGAAGGAAGTTGGATAATGTTGGATTTTAATAATTTCTCCAAGACTAAAGCATATGAATCCCCTAGCAGAGTGAATTATCTTTGGTTATTTTGGTTTGGATTCCTGGTATTTTGATTGGAGGATGTGGAAGAATTAGATTGGTTAACAATAGGTGGAGGGGTGGTTTTAAGGACAACCACATTTATGGTTCTCTTGTTTTTAAGCTGAGTATTGTTTTGGTTATTGGGTTTGGGGGATGATGTCTCACTTGACTTGAAGGTGGAGTTATTTTTTTTCAACTTTTATTTTCCCTCACCAATGGATTTGTTTTCTAGTTTATGGGTCATGGTGAAAGCCTCATCAAAGGTTTATGAAGCTCTAAATCTATAAAGTAGAGGAAATGTGTTTGAAACATGCCTAGGCAAAGATATCAATCAACTCAAGTTGGGGTAGAGAGAAATAAAGTTAGTTGATGAGACTTCTCCAATAGGCCATGAGGTTAGCAATAGACTCATCATCAAACTACCGGATGGAGTATAGATCGGTGATAGAAACCTTCTTAGAGATGTTTATAGAAAAGTGGTCTAGGAAGGTTTGGGCAAGTGGGGAAAAAGAGAAGATGGAATTCTTGGTAATACCACTATACTAATCTATTTTTAGACCTGATAGAGACATGGGGAAGGTATGGAGAAGGAGAGCATCATCGTAGGCAATCAAGTAGCACAAGTGCCTAGATGCTCTCATATGTTGTTGGGGATCTTCCTTGCTCTAAAATTTAGAGCATTTGGGAAGTTCCCACTAAGGTGGGTAAGGTCAAATAGGGATAGATGGGTGAAGAGGTTACTTATAGATTTGGTCATATGATAAGAGATTTTGGATAGTAGAGATAGATGAATCTAAGATGGTCATTTTGTCCATTATCAATTTGATAAGATATATTTTTGGTTGTGCAATTCCATAGTTATAAGGTAGGTTTTGTTGGGTATGGGTAGGTGTAGCATAAAAATAACTAGAAAAATGTTGGGAAGTTGGCACATATTGGTATGTGTATGGGATTGGTTAAGAAGGTGTTGGGTATAGGTAAGTTGATGTGGAAGGTTGGGTGGAGGATGGGGCCATATATCCTTATGGGTTTAGGATATGGCTTAAGATGAGTGTAATAGATACTTGTTAAGAATATGGTATGGGTTGAATGGGAGGTATGGTTAAGTTGGTGGGTTGGGGATAAGTGGTGATCTTGGTGTTAATGGGTACAAGGGTGGAAGGTATAGGAAACACCAAGCTTTGGAGTGGAATGGAGGTAGGTGGGTTGGAAATAAGAGGGAAAATAGCAACACTTGTAGAAGGTAATCCCACTGTAAAATGGGTATGGGTGGCCAAAAGATAGGTTACTCCCATATTAGAGGAGTTTTTAGCTGGGTTAAATGGTGTTTGGTTGTTGATTGGTTGGGTAGATTGGTTTTGGATAGTGGTATCAGTGGGATGATTGGTGGAAGATGAGGCTTATGTAACCAAAGGTCTAATGAAAATGGGGGCACTAGAGGTGGTTCCCATGAGGTGGGATGGTATCCCATAGGGTAGATCGATAGGTGGAACCAAATTAGGGGTACAATGAGAGGTGGTGTTGAGGTAATGTTGAAGAGCTATAGGGTTGTTATCCAAAAAGGTGGAAAAATATGCATCACCTTGGGCAACCATTTGAGGGATGCTAGGAATACTAGAAGGATGGGAGGAACCATATACATTTGAGATGTAATCAATGGATGAATAGGAAGAGGAAGATAGATGATTAGGAGGTGAATCATAGTTTGTTTGGTTCCTTAGTTGTTGCCTAGTCAGAACCATGCAAATAGGGAAAAGAGGAAGATACAAGCAAACTCACAACTCAAATAAAGAGAAAACAAGAAAATTTCGAGGAAAAGAAATACACACTAAAACATTCTAATCCTAATATTTATTTTAATCCCTCTTTTGGCTTATGCCTTAAGCTTTAATAACTATGTGACTAAAATTGGCTTGTAGAGTGGGTACTAGAAAATAAGTATATGGTTGGTTTTAGGTTGTGTTTAGGATCTCAAAGGGATCTATGTTATAAATCAATAAATGGATTGATATGGGGCCTACCCCTCACTTCACACCATAAAAATAAGGGTGTTGGGTGCTTATCCAAAATATATTGATTTCTAGAGTTTATACTCAACCAGAGAGCTGAGTTGGTTCTCCCCTTAGTGATGAAATCCAAGTAGGATAGTAAGGAAAGGTGACTGCTAGGTGATGAAATACCAGTGGGCCTTATGTTAATATTTTATGCTTGATTAAGTGTGAGTGGTTTGGTCTTGTGTATGTGACAAGAATTAAGCTACAATTGAATTAATTTTCTTTAATTAAGTTATGTGAGCTAAAATAAGTAAGCAGATAATGGATAGAGTCAATTTTAATCCCAAATTGAAATTTTGATTGCATTGTATGAGTAGAAAGATAAGAAGAAAGAAGCACCTAGATGCAACTATGAACCCAAGAAAAGACTCAAGGGTCCCACATGTGTGGTAGAATATTTTAGAGAAATTTCACTTATGTTCTTGAAAGAAAGAGAAAAGAAACTTGAGAAGGTTATGGTAGAAAACCTTGATATGTTATGCACACATTAATCCAGACAGTTATAGATCCTCTTTAACTTGGGAAGAATGACCTATAGATATGAAATCACTCAAAAAAATAGTTGCTTAGTTATATAGTATGGTGGATTACCTAGCAATCTAGATCCAAGAAGCATGAGCTTCCTTGGAGGCTATCAATCCATGCTATTAAATGATCAAGTTCTGAAAGAGAAAGATAAAGTACTTGCATATATCATAAAAGATACTAAAATTAAGTATAATAAATGCTTGATAAAATAATATATGAAATTGATTAATTATAGTAATAAGTGGGTCAATACTAATGCTAAATAGGTCAGGTGTGATTTAGAAAATAGTTTAAGGCTTTGTGATCATGCAGAAGGAAATAAAATTGGATTTGGTTGAGGTATGGTGGGTGAAAATAACTTGCTATTTTATTACATAATGACTATCGATAGATGGGATGACCATCGGTGATTAGGGTAACTATCAGGGGTTGGGTTAACCATCAGTGGTTGGGACAAATTGTCGATGGTCAACGTGACCATATGTAGTTATTATGGGTTGGGTTTGGTAAAAAAGGTTGTTTTAATGAGGTCACACAATGGAATTTTGAGAGATGGGTTTGGGCTAGGTTGATTTTGAAATTAAAAAAATTAACTAAATGATTGAAATCAGATACTTAGCTTGCTGGTTGTTGAATTGATGAACACTTGAGGTGGTTGGCTGATAAAATCATTGATTCAAATTTAGCTTTCTCATGCATTAGATTTCACATAAATTAGATGAGCTAAATATAAAAAATCAAGTTTTAGTTGATTCAAATTTGACTTTTTAGGTAGTGGAAACCTAATTGTCGATAGTTAGGCCTAACCATTGATAGTTAGGGTGACTGTCAGTGGTCGAGGGTCAAAGGTAAAGTTTGGTAAAGGGTGAGTTAGTGTGACTTAGGTTTGGTTTGTGGTTGAAAGTTTAGGGCTGGTCCCTAGGGGTCTAGGGGTGTTTTGACACTTGGAACCATAGTGTGTGGTATTCTAGTGTCTATAATATGATACGACCAAAATGGTCAATTATTTAAATTTTTATCCCACACCCCTTATAAATAATTACTCTATCAAGAACCTACTGATGATTTGGACTCCAATAACACTATTGTGATATTTGTTGGTCATTTATTTTATTTCCTCCAAACTTCAAGACAAGATGTATATATAGAGTCTATAAAGGAAAGTGCAGCTAGGGATGGCAAATAAGGATAAACATTGGATAAAAGGTCTAATTTGGAAATGTAATATAGGTTTGGAATGGAGAAATGGATTATAATGAAATGTATAATGGTTGAGTGAAAAATGAAGATAGGGATTTTCAATCACACATAATTTTTCTAATTTTGGATAAGACATATTTTTAATTGTGGCATGGCCAAAGACTTCTATATATGCTCTCTATAGGACCACTAGATTTTTATATTTTTGGGCCTACGAGATGATGCCATATAATTATGCTATATAATGGAATTTTTATTTATGTTATCTTTGATAATGTCTTCATCAAGTAGTGAATAACTATTTTACTTAGCTATTGGGGTTTTAAAGAGGTTTTCACCAATAAATTTACTGTGATTGTCCCATAGTGCCTCCAAGAAGTTTTCACTAAGGAATGTTGACTTTTGAATTTGATTTTATTCTAGTGACTCAAACAAGGATTCACTAGAATATGTTGAGTTTAGACTTTGATTACCCCTTAACACCTCTAAAAAGGTTTCATTAGGAGATTCTTCTTCTTCTGCAAGAATATGGTCTTGGTCCCCTATTATTCTACTACATCACCATGGATACAATTCAACAATGTGTGATTCTATTTGTCACAATTAGCACTTGTGGGAGGTAGACTGTCAATATAATGGCTAGGTTGATTAATGACATTAATGTAAGATGTAACGGTAATAAAATGGTAAGAGGCAACACAATCCTCGTAAAATATACTAGGAGAACTTATGCTGATATTGAAGTAATCATCCTTAAAAATTGTGGAAGGATCGTGAATATATTTAAATTGATTTGTAAGGCATGTGTAACCAATGCTATAACAACCATGAATATATTCTAATTATGAAGTTGAGTCTGATTCAAAGGACTTTGAATCTAATGTTGAGATTGACATTGATTCTACTTTTGATGCTAAATATGATGTTGGTTCAAAAATAAAACCTAAATTTGATGTTGATTCTACCTCTAGTGTTGCAATAAAGATGTTATGTTGAAATTTTGATATTGGATGAGTGATGTCCTATGTTTTAACAATGTAATCTTCAAAAATAGGCTCAGTTAAGGACTCAACAAATATTGGCTTATCAAAGTGAGACTCCTCAACAAAATGAAAATGGTCAATACGCAACTCCACAAAGATTGGTTTGTCAAAGTGAGGCTCCTCAAACATATGTTAATGGCCAAAATAATGATTTTACAAAAGGTGGTTATAATCATTTAGGGGTGACCCAATAAAGACTGGCTTATTAAAATGAGGTTCCTCAAAGAAAGGGAAAGGGTTAAAGAGTGATTCAACATAGATTAACACATCATAAATAGTTGTTTCAAGAAAAATATCATGGATTGGTTGGTTTTATTGGCTTTGGTTTACACATAGTTGTAAAATATCAGATTTGGACACATCTTGGTCTTTAAATGATGGCTCTTGGTAAGGTAATGATTGGATCTGTTATGGATTGAAGACTAGATTGGATCTTTTAAAGTGGGGAAATTTTGGTGTTGTCACTCAATTTTACACCATTAGAGAGGTATTTAAAGCCTTATCCAAATTGAGTGGAACATGGGATTACCCCTAGACCTGTGGGTTGTCTATAGTAGGGGTAAACCTCTAGATTGAAGAGCTAACTCCCTTAATATGTCTATTGAAGCTCATCACCTATAATACTAGATTTTTTGGAATGAAAAGGGATATAGATAACATGAAATAAATCTAATATAATGATGTGATTCAATAATTTAATCTACATAAGACCACTATGTACTTGTGCTATGAAAGATGATTCATAAAACTAACTTTAACATCAAAGATTTCTCTAACATAAGTATTTCAAACATGAAGGTGATATGCAATGCACTTCTCAAGGTGGATGAATAAGAGGTCTGATAGAAAACACTAATACTCTTCCTTACACTTAGAGATATAAAAATAACTAACTACATTTAGTGTGACTTGTTAGAGAGTAGACTACTTTCACAACACATGAATGAGTAATGTGAACACAAGGATATATAGTTATCACTTATCATTCAACTATGCACTACTTAAAAAACTTAGAAAATAATTTTAAAACTCAAAACTAGCTTTAAATATTTCATTAAAAGGAAATAATAGTACTCAGGCCATCAAGGCATTGACATTCCTAGCGTGGTTTCTTTTGCAAAGCCAAAAGTGGTTGCTTATATAGATAAGTGTGAAGAGAGAGAGAGAGAGAGGAGGGGGGATCATAATAGAATATGATTGATAAGTGTCTATGTGAGTTATAAAAATAAATGTGGTTATGAGAAAATCCAAATATAATTCCAATTCTATGTGTCTTACTCTTGAAGAAGCTCTAGCCTTCCAAGTGGTGTAGGGGTTAAAAATTGGCTTAACACCTTGACTAGCTTCTTGAAAACTGCTCTTCTTTACATGAAAGGAGTGACAAATGAAATTTACAATCATGAATTTTCCATGAAATTATCTTAATAAAATAATTGTACATCTTCCATGCCTTAATAAACTCATTTGATATGGAATTTCATCATTCATGTTCATAGGTGTCTTGGAACTCTTCATTTCCCACTCCTAGCTTGGTCCAAGTGGCCTAAAACTCAAGTGCATATTATTCCATTCACCCTATCTCCATTAATGGTCTTAAAATATGTTATCAAGCCTAAAAAAAACCATTTTGGTTCCTATAACAACTCCCAAGAACTCATTTTGCCCCTTATGCCCTCACTAGGCCTAGTTTCCTTACAGCCCTAACAACCCATAAACCTCATTATGTTGGGATTTTTTTATCTGAGCAACAATTTAGTTGACAATTTGGGTGATGGATATACCTTAATTGATGATAGAACTTTTGGGAGCCATAACTTTTGCATCGTAGCTCCAATTGACTCACCGTTTAAACCATTGAAAAGATAAGAATGAAGAGAATGTGTTGAGATGACATTGATATTTACTCAATTTTTCTGACCCCATAAACCCAATGTAAGTTCCCCAAATTTCAATTTTATTAGTTTAGTCTAAAAATAGTAAGTTTTTAAAAATAGTAATTCCTCAAATTCTATATTATTTTAAATCATGGAAGTCAAACCACTTAATCTCCCTCGAGATTAGTGACCTTCCACATCCTCCTCCTACTTTCAAAATTTGTATAAATGAATATGTAACCAAAAATGGAAATCACACATCTCTTCCTAGAGATAAGCATATAGTTGTATTGCAATCATGAGTAATAAAACATCTCTTCTCAGAGAATTCATTATTATTGTGTTATTTTTTGTGTTTTTAAAATATCTCTCAATCAAAACTTATGATTTTTGGATCATTTTTATAGAGGATATTGAAAAAATTATTTCATATTATAGGACCCATTATTTTATTTCATCTCCATGTAAAATTTCATCCCCTAACTCTAAGTGGAAGTCCACCTTTTTTGCCTTTCTCTCTCTTGAATTAGGCCTCAATTGGGCCTCCTTACCTAGAACCTTGTTTTCTTGATCCATACTTTCTCCACACATTTTAAATCACCCAAAATAATTTTATTAACTTTCCATAGTATATAAAAAACCTCCATGTCAATTTTGATGTCCTGAGACCCTTTAGAAGTATGCAAACCAATAAATGGCCTAGCCACATAGTCTCCTTTTAAGCCTATTTGAGATTGGCTTAGAAAATATGCCTAGTTTGACCATATCCAAAATATCCTATGAAATTTTTTGGACTTTAATATTTATTATTAATCCCAAGTTACCTCATCATATTATTTTTAAATTTTCCCCTTCTCGTAACACCTAAAAAACACCAAAAACATGTAAAAATAGGGCATTTATGGCAGCCCCCTACAAGTGAGAGTATGGACCAAGTACACGTGGATAACCTCATTGGAGTCCTAAATAACATACAAGAGTCTTAAAGAGAATATTGAGGCATTATATGTTATTTTTAGGTCAATTTGTTTTGCCTAATCACTATCAGGGTTTAAAGAGGGTTTAAAACCTATTTGGGGTCTTAACGATTGTTCATAAAGAATAGATCATCAATTGACCTCCATCTACTTGTAAAAACTTATTTACTAACCTCATAAACTATCCAAAATTTATAGACTTCCCATTCAATGTGTGAGCTAAGGTATGAGTCTATGAAGTTGCTCCTCAGGTGGCATGCTTAGCTCTCTTAAACTCGAGAAGGGTCAAAATTAGGTTTTGGGTCTCAAAACTAATTATTACTATTGGTAAAGGTTAAAAAACCTCAAAAAAAATAATCCTTATGATTATACATGCCTTTTATATAATATTACTCCTTTGTATACATTTGGTGCACTGGTCAGTGTACTTTGTGATTAGGCCTATTATCTCTTTGCTAACCCTCAAGGGCACTTGGATTGAATATTGAAGTTTGGTGCCTCATGAAAGTGTATAGAGACATTTAATATTAATTTTCACTACCTCAAGGGACCTACTTGGTGTTAGGCATACCTTTTTTATGCTTTGAGACCAAATGGACCCCTTAGTCTCATGACTGCCTCTTTCTAATGGAGTGGGCAAGGTCTGAGACAAAATAGTGGTTATATACACTACTTGTGTAAATTTAAAATGGTTGTTTATGAATTGAACCACTAATTAAAACTCTCTATAATGAATCACAAGGTGTTATTATGCCTATATAATCCTCAAACATCAATTTCCCTCAAGACTAGTTGGCTTTGCTAGTGTGGCTTTAATTGACTATGTATGGAGTTTGAGCTGAGTTTGGTTCATACTATACAACCATTTAATTTGGTCTCAAATTGACTTTATTACCTCTTGTGTCAATTTAAGGTAGACCTCAGAGTCATCCATAACATATTTGTTCTTCCCTTTAGGCTTAGGACCAGCCTATGTCATGTAGCTTGTAGGTGTTAAAGACCATCTTGACTGTGTTTATGTGTTTATACATTAACCTCTCACATACCTAAATTTTCCATTAGTTTATGAACTTTTTTATAGTTACAATTAATTTTAAATCATCTCTAAAACAATACAACTCCTCTCTTCATCTTTAAAATGGACTAGTCTTTCAAATAGGCCTGTAAGTGGCCTTTTAGGGTATTGACTGTATATAGGAGTTTTGAAGATTGAGTTCTCTCTCTCTTGACATGATTTTTTGAAGATATATATATCAATAGGAACTCATTACACTACCTACAAGTTCTTTTTTTATCTCATGACTCTTTCAACCTCATTGTCACTCATTCTTTTTGTACATAGGCCTAGGATGGTGACTGCATCTAGGTTTATAAACTAATTTTTTTAATATTGCCATGATGTTTTAAAAGGTACAAACCAAATGAGTATTAATTATCACTATATATCAATTTCTTCTATCTCTTTCTAACATTTTCAATCCAATTCTTACTTGCTCTCATATATAGTTCATACACAGTCTTGTAGATGCTTATTTGACTATGTACTTAGTTTTTTTGACCCTCATTAGCTTTTCAAGTGGCCTAGTATCTCTTAGGTGATCTTTGATGAGTTATGCCACATGTACTCAACTTCATTGAGGTTAGGATATACTATTTGGATTCATTTTGTGTTGGCTTGATGTGATTCGATCCATAATGAGTACCTAAAGGCTTAGGGCATGTAGGTCTCTAATTGAGCCAAATTGACAATCAAACATGTAGTGAATTATTCAAACCTTGACTATGTTCCCAAAGAGCATCACACTTGAAGATTAAGAACAAGAAACACCTCTTATAAAAAATAACTTGAAATACATGAAACTAAGGGAGATTTCATGAGTGATGAATTAGTATAAACCTCTGAGAGCGACCACCATGAAAAGGAAATAAAAACTTGCAACAGGATCCACTAGAACAACATGTACATCAAGACATTATTATTCCAAATGAAGGCACTTCATGGAAATTATTTGGTTGATGAAACCAAAATTATATGGAGATAAATGACCTCTAAAAACCACCCTAAAAACCATTTCTCTCCATCAATTTTTGAATTGGATAAACATATGCAAGAATAAACCCCTATTAGATGAATAGGCCATAGTGACCTGTTGTCACTCTTATCAATTGTTCATAAATAATAGTCCATCAATATTTATAAAAAATCCACTAATTTAAATATTACTATGTCCCCTAATAATTTCCAAATTTTTAGATCCTCTCTCTCTCTCTCTCTCTCTCTCTCTCTCTCTCTCTCTCTCTCTCTCTCTCTCTCTCTCTCTCTCTCTCTCTCTCTCTCTCTCTCTCTCTCTCTCTCTCTCTCTCTCTCTCTCTCTCTCTCTCTCTCTCTCATGACCGTACCATTTAGTTCAAATTTTCCTTCTTGAGCTTATGAAGGCAACAATGGAGGATAAAAGGTGTTTGAAGTGTCAGTTAGACTTGAAACTTGGTAAAAAGTTTTAAAATGAGATGAGTGATCCTAAAAGACACTTATAAATAATTGAAAAATTAAAACTTATCTTTCAAGTTCATACAAGCTCTTGTAAAGTGTCATTTTGCCAAGATTAGGCATTGAACTGTAGATGTTGTTAGACTCTAACTACCCCCAAACATTATCTAATCAATAAATGATATCATGGATGTTTTTAATCTTCTTTTAATGGTATGTCCAACTCTTCCACATGCACCAAAAGGTGGCCAAAATGTGAATTTTTACATATAAGAGTCAAATAAAAAGTTAAAGCATGATTTTATGATATTAATGAAATCCAAATAACCTTTTATAATGAACTTAGACTATACTAAACCTTTCAGTATGTTTTACCATACAAGACCTTGTACTTGATCCATAGGACTAGACAAGTGGACATGAGAGCAAACTTTAGGTAATGCTAGACAAGAATAAATATGACCATTTGGAACTATTAAAGACCACTTGAAACCATGACAAACATTTGAAAACCCTATGAAGTTTCAACCTAGAGGGGGTGACCAATTTTGACTTGGGGTCAAAATTTATTCAACATTATTAGTGATTCATAGAGGTAGCATGCCTGAAATGCTAATAGACCACATGCCTGAAATGCTAATAGAGCAATAGCCTTATCCATCCATTGGGATATGGAGTCACTCTTATGCTACAATATGAACTAATATGCCTTCTAAAGACTTTAAACTCACACCAAACACCCAAAAAGAAACAAACACACACTATGCCAAAGGTATTTAGGGAAAACAACACACAAAATACTCAATAAAACACACCTAACCTGCTATGTACAAACCTCAAAACATGTTTGAGGTGATGAAACACTTCCTCTTGCTTTAACCTGGATCAAAAATAATGTTTTTTGAGTCACATCTACTACATGAGATTAAGTCACCGTATGATGGATGATTTTTTTAAAAATTGCTTGTGAAGGTGGTCAAAAGACTTACCACTCATGAGACATCTACTATATACAAGCTAATCACTTGAAACTCCATTGAATATTCCTTATATCTCTTCATTATGTCTATTTTATAGTGAAACCTATTTGGTCACCTTCATGATCATCTAGTGCTTGCCAAATTGCTTATTTGTAGTCATGAAATCTTTCTCAACTTCACCTTCATCTATACCATGATATTATTGATGTATAAAACCATCATACTTGCTTTCTTGCTACTCAAACATGTATTTAAGTGGTTCAACATCATATACAAGTTTAGGTTGGTCTTTAACCACAAAATGTTTTGTCTTGGTCTGATTTCACTCTTCCAAAATTGTAGCCTACTTAACAATGACTTGACACTCTTTCTCATAATTAATAGGTCCACCAATGGCCTCACTATCAAGTTCATGCTTATTTTGAGGGAGAGTTTCCTTGTTCAAATTCTTAAATTATGACATGGAATTGCTGAGATAGATTATGTTCTTCTTCATGAAAGACACATTCATAAACTCTTTCATATTGAGAAAGTAAAATTGAATTATCATGCTCTATCACACTTGGATGATTATCATCATCATTTATGTGAAGAAGATAGTTACCTTCTATAGATTGTTGAAAAGGAACATTAAGACTTACCTCAAAATGTTCATCACCCTCATCATAAATGATGTATGTGCCAAGGCTTGTCCCTTCCATGAAAGCATAGGGATCATATTCATATATCTCAAAAAAATATTCATCTAGGAAGAGATTATAAATACCTTCATATTTGGAAGATGCTCCATCATCTATGACAAGCTCCTCTTGCTCATGGATAGTATAATTTAAATTAGAACTAGCTTACACATATGGTTCAATGTGGAAATTTTCCAATGGTTGTGTTATTATTATCACCTTATCTCCATACCTTATTCTAAAATCCAATAAATACCAATTAGTAGAAACATATCCTTCTATCTTGGTAGTGAAGTCTCTTGATAGGCAAATGGTAAAATATGCAAGAAAATCTACCACCACTATGTCTTGTAGAATTTTAAAACTTAGGTAGTCATATAAGAACACTTTAAAACCTTTGATGAGACATATTGACTTGGTTGGTCTCTCATAAAGTTGTAACACTCCTTTGTTATATGGCTCATAATTCAAGGCCAACTTGTCTGCAACTAGTTTGGGCATGACTAAAGTACTTTCCCCACTATCCACAATGAAATTATGAACTAGATTATCTCTCATAATGATGGTAAGGTATAAAAGTGGGGGATTTTCAAAATTGGTAGAGGGTTAAACAATATTATTAGGTACATTTCTGAGGGCTACACCACCATGTTTGACTATTTGGGGATTGATATAGAGTTGCGATAATTATTCTTAGAGTAACTCTTTTTTACTAGGTATGTGTAGTACTTCCCAAAGAGATATGCTATTATTTGTGTTCTTAAAATATTCAATGATATTCAAATGATAGACACTAACCTTTTTTTTCATCCTAGGAGGTAATGGAATATTCAATGAAGATTGGGTTACCTTTCCCAAGTTCTAATTTTGAAGAGTTGTAGGACTTGTAGAGGAAACAACATTTGTATTCACACTTTGTTGCCTTAAAGGATGATTGTTTAGACTTATATCCACATCTTGAGCATCTACCAAATATCTCTTCTTTAACCTTGTGTTTGATATAACTGAGGTGATTTTATTTAGGACAAATATGTCCTCCACTTTGAAGTTTGCCAATCTCACTCCTTGACTGCCACACTCTCTATTTGGTTCTACTTGCATGAAGCTCTCATATTATAATTCCATGTGAGGATTAGGCCCTCATTGAAAAACCATAGTTTGACCTTAATCCTAATTGGCATTTATGAACTATCCTTGAGGATTCCATTCTTCTCCTTGAACTAGATTATTATAGATTAGAACCATGGATCTTATGGTGGGAGTAGAATTTAGATTGTAAGCATTAGGTAACCCATGGAAATTAGGTTGACCTTGTTCCCTCCCTTGACCATTATGTTGAGGTGTAAATATATATGCTTGTGTAGGGTAATATTAGGGGTTTTGTTTAGCTCCAAATTGTTGATTTGGTTACCTAATTTGACCTTCTATGGCCTTATACTTTGCTTGTCAATCAATGGCATCATCTAATTTCTTTGGAGCTACTCTAGACTTATTGTTAGGATTTGAAAATGGAACAAGAATTGGAGAAATAATAGGAATATTATGCATTGAGACTTTTGGAGGGAGCTTATTGGCTTGAATCAAACTATTCTCAACTCTAATAGCCACATCATATGCATTAGGCAAGGTGTACCCTCCCATGGACTACAATATGATAATTATATTAGTCTAATATCTCTAAGATAGGTTGGGAAAAAAAAATTTAGGGGGTCTCATGAGAGGTGGAAGCCTATTCCATGTCCCTTATAACCTTTCATTAAAGTCATGCATGGATTTTGTTCAATTAATTAATCAGTGATGTATGATCACTCTTATCCTTAAATCTTGTAGTCAACAACTCTCCAAACTCATCCCAAGTAGTAATGCATCCTCTCAGTAAGGTTATATACCAATCAAGGGGTTTTCCTCTAAGGGAAATGGAAAGTAGTCTAATTTCTATATTAATCTTAATGATATTATGAAAATTTTAGAAGTTAGAAATGTATCTAATATTCTCACTTGGGGTGATAGGAACATCCCCATTAAAATAAGGAACACTCCTAGTGGCATTAAGAGGGATATCATCATAGGAATTAAGGTTTATGGGATTTTTAGTATTGAAATCTAGGAAAGCACGTTGCCTAGCGATGTTGCCTTCAAACTCTTCTTCACTCTCTTACTCTTTTTGACTTTCAAAGTCTTCTTATTCTTTAGGCTCTTCAAGTGTCAAGATAGGCTCAAGGTATTGAAATTCAAGAGGAATTTTAGGATGAAGGAGTGGATTTATCAGTTGATTACCTCTACTAGTAGCTGATCTAATAAGGACTATGATCATGAACAAAATAAATAAGAAGTTGATTTTAAAATAGATATTTTACCTTCATTAGAATCACCAAATGTTAAGTAGGAAACATGTATATAATTATTGTCTTGTCATAGCTAGCATTCACCTTGACAAGAAGTGTTTGAGACAATGGTCCCACCAGCCATGCTAGAACTATTGTCACTAATTTTTTATCCATTAGAGAGGTATGTCAAGCCTTCTAAAAATTAAGTGGAACATTGGATTAACCTTAGACCTATGGGTTGTCTATAATAGGGGTAAAACTCTAGATTGACGGGCTAGTTCCCTTGATATGTCTATCAAAGCTCATCACCTATACTACTAGATTGTTTGGAATGAAAAAGGATAGAGATAAAATGAAGGAAATATAATATAATTAGGTGATACACCAATTTATTATCCACAAGACCACCATGTACTTGCACTATGAAAGATGATTCATAAAACTGACTTCAACATCAAAGATTTCTCTAACATAAGTATTTCAAACATAAAGGTGATATGCAATGTACTTCTCAAGGTGGATGAATAAGAGGTCTAATTGAATACAATAATACTCTTCCTTACACTTAGATACATATAAATACACTAACTAAACTTTATGTGACCAGTTAGAGAGTAGACTACTTGTACAAAACATGAAAGAGTAAGGTGAACACAAAGATAGATAATTATCACTTGTCATTCAACTATACACTGCTTCAAAAACTTAGAAAATAAGTTTATAAATAAAAATAAAATTTAAATCTTTCATTCAAATGCAATAATAGTACTCAGACCAGTAGGGTTTTGCCATACTAAGTGTGGATTCTTTTACAAAGCCAAAAGTGGTTGTTTATATAGAGAAGTGTGAAGAGAGAGAGGGGGGCATAATATAAGATGATTGATAAGTGTACATGTGAGTTAAAAAAATTAATTTAGTTATGATATAATACAAATATAATTTAAATTCCATGTGTCTCACTCCTAAATAATCTCTAACCTTCCAAGTCATGTAGGGGTTATAACTTGGCTTGACACCTTGACTAGTTTCTTGAAAACTGCCCTTCTTTACATGAAAGGAGTGATAAATGGAATTTATAATACTAAATTAACCATAAAATGATCTTATTAAACTCATTATACATCTTCCATGACTTAATAAACTCTTATGATCTTACATTCCATCATTCATGTGCACAGGTGTCTTGGAACTCTTTATTTCTCATGACTAATTGGTCCAAGTGGCCCAAAACTCAAGTGCATATTATTAAATTCACCATATGTCCATTAATGATCTTAAAATATGTTATTATGTCTAAAAAAAACCATTTTATTTTATTAAATAACTCCCGATAACTCATTTTGCTTCTTAAGCCCTCACTAGGCCTAGTTTCCTTATAGCCCTAAAAACCTCCTAATGTAGGGAGTTTTATGGAGTATATTTAAAAAATTAATTCATATTATAGGACCCATTATGGTATTACAATTCCATGTTAAATTTCATCCCTTGAATTTGAGTGGAAGTCCATATTTTCTACCTTTCTCTCTCTTGAATTAGGCCTCCTTGCTTAGAACCCTATTTTCTTGATCCAAACTTTTTCCACACATGTTAAATCACCCAAAAAAATGTTATTAACTTTTTATATTCTATCACAAACCACCATGTAAATTTTTAGGTTATGATACCTTGTGTAAATATGTAAACCAAGAAATGACCTAGCCACCTAGTCTCCTTTTGAGCCTATTTGAGACTGCCTTGGAAAAGAGGCCTAGTTTGACCATCTCAAAAATATGTTGTGAATTTTTATTTTATTTTAATAGTTCATAAACATAATATATTACCTTATAAAATTATTGGTAATTTTCCCCTTCTTAAATCACCTAAAAAACACCAAAACATGCAAAAATGGGGCATTTATGGCACTCCTTACAAGTGATAGTATGGACCAAGTACATGTGCAGAACCTCCTTGAAGTCCTAAAAAACATCCAATAATTTTTATGATCAAAAAGTGTCATTATATGTGATTTTGAGCTCAATTTTTTCTACCTGGTCACTAACAAGGTTTTAGGAGGGTTTAAGACTTGTTTGGGGTCTTAATGATTGTTCATAAAGAAAAAATCACCAATTGATCTCCTTCCACTTATAAAACCTTATTTACTGACCTCATCAACTATATAAAATGGCTTATCTTCACTTAAATGTGTGATCTATGGTATGAGCATATGAATTTGTTCTTTAGGTGGCATGTTTAGATCTCTTGAACCTGAGAAGGGTCAAAATTGGGTTTTGGGTCTCAAAACTCATTTTTACTATTGGAAGAGGTTTATATACCTTTAAAAAAATCCTCATTATAATTATACATGCCTTGGTAGTTACTATTAATCCTCTATATGAATTTGGTGCACTGGTCAAGGTACTTGGTGTTTAGGCCTGCCATCTCTTTGCTAGCCTTCAATGGAACTTGGATTGAAGATTAAAGTTTGGTGCCTCATGAAATTGTATGGAGACATTTACTATGAATATTAACTATTTAAAGGTCCCTCCTTGCTGTTAGGAATAATTTTTTATGCTTTAATACCAAATAGATCCCTTGGTCTCATAACTGCCTCTTGTCAATGGAGTAGGCAAGGTCTGAGACAAAATAGTGGGTATATCAACTACTTGTGTGAATTTGAAATAACAATGTATGCCTTAACCAACTCATTAACACCATATGTACCAAATTACAAGGTGTGAGTATGCCTATATAAGCCTCAAACATCAATTTCCCTTGCGACTAGTTGGGCCTACTAGTGTGGCTTTGATTGACTATGTATGAATTTTGAGTTTAGTTTGGTTTATCTTATATAGTAATTTAATATGGTATAAAAGTGAATTTATGACATATTTTTTCAATCTAATTTATACATTAGAGTCCTCCATAGCATATAAGTTCTTCCCTTTAGGCTTAGGAACAACCTATGTCATGTAGCCTATAAGTGTTAGAGACCATCTTGACTATGTTTATGTGTTTAGACCTTACCCTCTCACATAAATAACTTTCCAAATGGTTGATGAACTTATTTGGAGTTACAATTGAGTTTCAATCATCTTTCAAACACTACAAATCCTCTCTTCATCTTGAAAATGCACTAGTCTTTCATATAGGCTTGTAGGTGGCCTTTTAGGGTATTGACTATAAATGGGAGTTTTGAAGATTGAGTTTTCTCTCTTTACATGACTATTTTAAGATATATATATAAATAATAACTCATTCCACTATCTACAGGGTCTATTTATTATCTCATGTCACTTTCAACATCATTATAACTTTCTCCTTTTATACACAAACTTGTATGTGGTCTCTTAGGATGATGACTACATCTAGGTTTGGAAACTAAACTCTTTTATATTTCCATGATGTTTTGAAAGGTCCAAACTAAAGGAAAATTCATTATCACTACATATCAAGGTTTTATATATAATTTTGACATTTTCAAGCCAATTCTTACTTGATCTCATATACAATCTATACACAATCTTGTAAATGCTTATTTGACTGTGTACTTAGTTTCTTTGACCCTCATTGGCTTTTCAAGTGTCTTGGTATCTCTTAGGTTCTCTTTGATGTTTAAATTCACTGGTACTCATCTACCTTGAGGTTAGGCTCTCATATTTGGATTGATTTTATGTTGGCTTGATGTGACTTGATCTATAATGAGGACCTCAAACTTAGGGTCTATAGGTCTCTACTTGACTATATAGGCTACAAAGAGCCACTTCTTTCTCTTGAAATTTTTTAACTATCAAACCACTTCACACTCTAGTCATTCCTTATCACTTATCTAAGACTAAAAAACTTATATACCTTATGACAATGCCTCCTATCAACCTCAACTCACCTAACTAGTTCATACAATCCTACATATAGTCCACACACACACACACACACACACACACACACAGAGTTTAGATAATTTATTAAATTAGGAATAACTTGGTGATTAAATTAGGGAAATCAATAAAATTCTAATTCATTAAGATATATATTATTCCTCTCCATGACTCTGAGCATCTCCCATCTATTCTTATAGTTTATACAGGCTTGTATTTTGTAGAAATAGTTATGACTTCTCATTTGAGGGTTTATTATACTATCATCTTGATATTTATTCACTTATAGTAATATAATATCATATCATAACCTTATACAATGATTTATTAATAATACTTTAGCCAAATTGATAATCAAACAAGCAATGGACTATTCAAACCTTGACCATATTCCCAAAGAGCATCACACTTGAAGATTATGAACAAGAAACACCTATTAAAAAAAATCACATGAAATATATGAAATTGAGGGATATTCAATGAGTGATGAAGTATTAAACACCTATGAGAGTTACCAATATGAAAATGAAACATAAACTTGTAACAAGATCCACTAGAACAACTTATACATCAAGACATTCTTCCTCCTAGTGAAGGTACTTCATGGAGATGTGTCAGATGATTAAACCATCATGAAAGGGATATACATGAACTTTTAAAACCACCCTAAAAACCATTATTCTCCATTTATTTATAGTGGAGAAATAGATTCAAGAACAAACCCATTTTGAATGAATAGGCCATAGTGACTGTTGTCACTCTTAGAAAGTATTAATAAATAAGAAGCCATAAACATAAAAACAAATTCCAATAATTTAAATCTTACTAGGACCCCTAAAAATTTCCAAAGTTTCATATCCTAACTCTTTCTCTCTTGGTCATACCATTTAGTTCAAATTTGCCTTCCTAAGCTTGTAAAGGCAACGATGGAAGATAAAAGGTGTCTGAAGTGTTAGTTCAAATTAAAACTTGGTAAAAAGTTGTAAAATGATCTGAGGGAGACCAAGGGACACTTAACCATTTAAAACTAAAACATAATCTTTCAAGGCCATATAAGTTCTTGTAAAGTGTCTTTTTGCTAAGATTAGGCATTGAAATGTAGATGTTATCAGACTCTAACTACCTTTGAACATTCTATGACCAGTCTCTAACATTAGTGACATTTGGAATCTTCTTTAAACATTTTCTTCTTGGAAAGGTACATCCAACTCTTCCACATGGGCCACAAGGTGGCCAAAATGTGATTTTTAGCATATGAGACTCAAATAAAAAGTTAGAGCATTATGTTATGATATTAATGACATAAAATGACCTTAGAATATATTAAACCTTTGAATATGTTTGACCATACAAGACATTGTACTTGACCCATAGGACTATACAAGTGGGCATGAGACCAAACTTTAAGCAATTATAGACAAGAACAAATATGACCATTTGATCCATTAAAGACTACTTGATACCATAAAAATACCATGGCAAACATTTTACAACCCCACGAGGTTTCAACCTAGAGGGGGTGCTAATTTTGACTTGGGGTCAAAAATTGGCAATGGATAAGAATGACCTATGGTTCAATAATGAGATCTTTGTAAATGGGCTCAATAGAGACTTGATGTGGGTCTAGGATGGTAACTATGATACATCTAGTTTTTATTACAAAACCTTTCTGAGATAATGAGCTACCATATTTGGAAGGAAATGGGGAAGGGCCTAAAATGGTAATCATTAGGTGTTGTGAACCTTGGTTGCTAATGTAGGCTAAAGGAAGAGGGCCTAGAATGGTAATCCTTGGGTGTTTTAGAGATTGGTTACTAATTCAAGCCAAAGGATGACCTAGAATGGTAATTCTTGGGCATTATAGAGCTTGGTTACTAATGAAGGTTGAATGATGAGGGTTTAGAATGGTAATCCTTAGGCATTGTAGAGATTGGTTGCTAATGCAGGCCAAAAGAGGAGGGCTTAGAATGGTAATCCTTGGATGTTGTCTAGCTTGTTCCCTAATTTAGTTCAAAGTATGAGGACTTAGAATGGAAATCCTTGGGAGTTATAGAGCTTGGTTACTAATGTAGTATAAAGGAGGATTAGTGGCATAAGTAGGGGATCAAGTACTATTATCAGATAAATTATCCCCAAAAGAGCAAACTTTGTACTTTAATTGTCCCAAAGAAGGGTGATCTCAACATATGATAATCTAAATATATGGGTTTGGAAATTAGCCCAAAGAGGGTGGTCTTGGTCTATGAAAAATGGTCTTAAACTTTGTATTGTTTATGGACTACACTTGGTCTAGTTATAGGTCAAATTTGGTTTGATTGGCATGGTCTAAAAGGGGTAAAAAATGACCCTAATTGGATTAGAATGTGGGTACAAAAATAAACCCTAACTTGGCATGATTTGTTGAGTTGGTTTAAATACTTGATGTTTGGAAAACAAAATTTGGTCTTAGCAAAGTGAAATTAGTCTTGAAAATAAACATGGGCTAAGAATTTAAAAATAAACTTGATCGATGCATATGAAATAGGTCTTGACATAAACAAATTTGGGTTAGGTATTTGAATACAAACTCGATTGAGGCATACAAAATAGATCTTAACACATAACTTAGGCTAGACAGTTACAAATAAACTTTCAGGTCTAAAAATGTTGATTTAAAACAAATGACACATTTGGCCTAAGGCAAAGGTCTTTAAAAATCAAAGTAAAAATTCATCCAATTTGCACAATCTAAAGACATAAAGGTGAACCACTCAAGCCAAAGTTGTATACAAGACTCAAGCGTAAACCAATTATTTTAGATCTGAATTTTGAAAGATAGATTTGGAATGAGATTTTGAAATACTTGGATTTTTGAATGAATAATGGCCTAGACTAAAATGAACAACATAACCACATTTTTTGAAAATAATGGTATGAAAATTTTTAAAACTTGGTTTCAAACAAGAAAAGTGTTTTGGAATAATTTTGTCAATGTAAAAATGCTTTGTTAAACAAGTGGTATAAACAAAATTTGGAAAAATCCAAGGCAAATGTTTGAAACAAATTTGGTAATATAATTAATCTCCCTAAAACAAGTGATAAACAAGAGTTTTGGAATAAAAATCCAAGTCAAATGTTTGAAATAAATTGGTAGCATAATGATGTTCCTTCAAACAAGTGGTATAACAAAGGTTTTGGTATAAAATCTAAGGTAAACATTTGAATCAAAAATGGCAGTGTAATAATGCTACTTCAAATGAATTGTATAATAATGGTTTTGGAATAAAATACAAGGAAAATGTTTGAGACAAAATGATCAACATAGCACCTCTTGGTTAAAATTAGTGTGTAACATGTGAAGGTTTAGACTCATTTTGACTTTGGAATACAAAAAATTGATTTTAGACCCAAACACACATGCTAATAAAATAAAATTAAAAAACATTCACTATGTATCCTATCCCTAAAACTTACAAGGTGTACGTAGCTCTTGTCAAAATTTCCACCAATATAACAATGTTAAAAAATAATTAAGTGTTCATCCAAAAATTTAAAGAGTGCATGTAGGTATATTTTTTAAGCCCCCCTCTATCTCTCAAGTATTAGTATGTGGCATAAACTTAGAGTGCAAAGCACTCAATATTTAGCAATATATTTAATGTAAAAGTGGGGTTGACTAAAATATATAAGTTTTGAAATGATCTAAACGGTCCCAAGTGTGGCTAACATAAGGAAACATCACATCAATTAGATTCAAACTTGTAACTTGCTATGTAAAAGGTATTATCCTTTGCATAATGAGTTCAATCATGTATTTATTAATGAGTTTAGCATGAACCAATCCAAGTTTTCATTAGGATTGGTAGGCTAACCACTCAACCACTATTCAATCCCAATATCACGTGCCCAATTTATATACACCACCATAGAATTGGGTTGGTACAATGCTTGGATATGAATAACCAGGTCAATGTACCCATAAAAACTTATGAGGAGGTGATGAACTCCCACCCACAAGCCAAAGTAGAAAAATAAACAAATGAAAATTGGAAAAAAATTAGAGGTTATTTTTGGGTCACCCAAGTCACTCGAAGCTTGGGGAGAACATACACAACATTTATTTCATTATAGGCTAAGTAAACAATCAATAAGTAAGGTGATTTTGATTATCTGAGTTCCCTATAGGGGACGAGGGAGAGCATACATACAAAGTTCTATTTACCACAAAAAAATTAATCTAAGAACTTTGAAACTAACTAACAAACAAAAATAAAAAGCTCTTAAGAGCTCTACTCTAAAGTGAATGGTCATTTTAAAATCACCAAACAAGATGTGAATGAAGTTTTGGCCCCTTGGCCTTGTCTTCTCTTGTAAAATTGAAATGTGAAAAATAAGTTATGTTAGGTCAATTTTAATCATTAAAAAAAAAGTGTGTATGAAAATTTAGAAGTGTTTAAGCTTCCTCATATCCACTTAGGTTCCTAAAAAAATGTTAGGGGGTTCTCTTGTCTTTATGCAAAAAATCAAACTAACAAACAATTTTTCATTTTCAACTCTTGAGTTTATGTTTACACAAAGTGAAGCTATCGATTCTACAATAGAGCAAAGTCACTAATTCCACTGAAGTCACTGATTTGCTATGGAGTAGACATACATAAATAAGTATATGGTGAAGTTACCATTAGATATGATCAAATTCACTACTTATAGATTAAAATTAAGGTGAAGTCACTGAAATCACTTGAAAATATACCAATATGCAAGGTCAAAGTTGTTTTCATTTGTCAATGTCGTTGTTTACACAGAATGCTTAAACATAGGTTAGTGTCACCAATTTCACCATAGAGTAATGCCACCATTTCTAATGAAGTTATCGATGTGAAGTCAGTGATTTATGCAAAATAAATGATCATAAATAGAGGATAGAATAGGCAAAGATGCCATTACATAAGGCAAAGTCACCCATTATTGACTAAATAAAATGATAAAAATTTCAAGCATAAAACTCTAAACTTAAAGATTAGAGTGATATTTTTATGAATTTTAAAGGTTCCACATCATTCATCTGGTCCATACAAGTTGCATGGTCCTATTGTATGTGGGGTTATGTATCTTTAGGAATCTGAAGAGCAGATAAATGTCATTAGTTCCTTATTGGTGAATCTCAACAAAATTCAAGTATAAAAATACAATGAAACTAAACCACTCTTGTATAAGTACTAGGGGGATCATAACATAATGAACAAAATTATAAATAAGAGATAAAAACATATAACATTTATACCTCTTTTGTCAAAATTAGTGTTCACTTATTGGCATAAATATGTTCTTTCTCGGCTTATGGCATTATAGACTTTGAAAAATGCATTATCCATCTTGGAAACATTTTTCTAAGGCCACATGTGGCTTTGCTTTGCTTGGATTGGCTTGGTGTGAAGCTTTTTTATATTAATTTGTCATTATAACATTATTTTTATGGCTTATTAAAGGAATTCCTATAGAAAAACCTTACACACAAAATCTTGTTTGGGTAGAGTGAGGGAATTTGTATTTACATGTCTCAAAACTAAATCTAATCTTAGGGAGGTTAGGTTTAGTTTTAACTTTTGTTGAGTCTAAAATAACCTAGGTTGGGTCAAAGCAATTATAAAGGCTTGTCAATTCATTTTAGATATTTATGATCCATGACAACTCATATAAGATATATATGAGGTTGTGACTCACCTTTTCTTGGAATTATAATAATTAATAAAACAAATTACTAATTCCCTTGACTTTGACCTCATCTTTATTGAAATTTTTATTTTTTAGAAAATGTAATTGCCTAACTCAACTTGGAAATTTTACTTGAGCAAGATAATTGAATTTTGATTTTTAATTAATATTGTTTGGGTTTTTTAGCATTCAAAAATTGTTTTAAATGTTTTGCATTAATAGATTAACATGCCAAGAATGTCAATTTTCTAGGTCAAATTTTACTAGGGTTTAATCCAAGCTAGGTTATTAGTGCATATAGGGTAATATCCCAAATAAGTAAGCCTTAACATGTTTTTGGGTAATAAATCCCATGCATGGATGAATTTGGAAATACAAGGATATTTCTAGGCTCAAATTGCATCATTTGTTAGAAATTAATTTGAATCCTAGTTTAGATAAGAAAGTGGCAAAAAATGAGTGTCTACAGTGGTTATCCCATTGTTCATTGTTAAATGCTTGTTTTTATTCTACATAAAATTCTTGAACAGTTTAGGATATTTTTCCTAACATATAGTATCAGAGTCAAGGTTTTCCTGTGCAAGTGGGAGCTAAAATATTGACAAGAGGAGAAACCAAGTTAGAGAAGTTTGATGGCTAATTTATATCTTTATGTAATCCTCTTATTCACAATGGTATGCACATGACTAGATATTTCTCAAGTAATGGGAGTTTTTGGCTGGTTCATGTGAATCTTAATGATGGTATATGATGGAGATGTATAGATTATTTTATATTGACTCCAAGTGGGAGAATGTTGGGAGTGAAGTCACTATTCATAATCACTATTTGTGGTAACTATTCATGGTGATGAGTTGGCAGTGACTATGCATGTTGAAGTAGTATATACGTGATGTGGCAAGCCCATGAAAGATGGTATGGTCTATGGAGGATATTTTATGTTGTAAAGTTGATGTGAAATAATATGGGGCACATTTTTGTGGGGCTCCCTACATGTTAGTTTTTGGTTAAAGTCATAAAGGTGATTGAGCACCTTTTAACTTTTGTGTACAAGTAGAAGACAATAACTACTATTCTTGATCATCCATTCATGTTAACTAGGTCAAGTTTTACTGGGGTTTAATCCAAGCTAGGTTATTAGTGCATATAGGGTAATATCCCAAATAAGTAAGCCTTAACATGTTTTTGGGTAATAAATCCCATGCATGGATGAATTTGGAAATACAAGGATATTTCTAGGCTCAAATTGCATCATTTGTTAGAAATTAATTTGAATCCTAGTTTAGATAAGAAAGTGGCAAAAAATGAGTGTCTACAGTGGTTATCCCATTGTTCATTGTTAAATGCTTGTTTTTATTCTACATAAAATTCTTGAACAGTTTAGGATATTTTTCCTAACATATAGTATCAGAGTCAAGGTTTTCCTGTGCAAGTGGGAGCTAAAATATTGACAAGAGGAGAAACCAAGTTAGAGAAGTTTGATGGCTAATTTATATCTTTATGTAATCCTCTTATTCACAATGGTATGCACATGACTAGATATTTCTCAAGTAATGGGAGTTTTTGGCTGGTTCATGTGAATCTTAATGATGGTATATGATGGAGGTGTATAGATTATTTTATATTGACTCCAAGTGGGAGAATGTTGGGAGTGAAGTCACTATTCATAATCACTATTTGTGGTAACTATTCATGGTGATGAGTTGGCAGTGACTATGCATGTTGAAGTAGTATATACGTGATGTGGCAGGCCCATGAAAGATGGTATGGTCTATGGAGGATATTTTATGTTGTAAAGTTGATGTGAAATAATATGGGGCACATTTTTGTGGGGCTCCCTACATGTTAGTTTTTGGTTAAAGTCATAAAGGTGATTGAGCACCTTTTAACTTTTGTGTACAAGTAGAAGACAATAACTACTATTCTTGATCATCCATTCATGTTAACTAGGTCAAGTTTTACTGGGGTTTAATCCAAGCTAGGTTATTAGTGCATATAGGGTAATATCCCAAATAAGTAAGCCTTAACATGTTTTTGGGTAATAAATCCCATGCATGGATGAATTTGGAAATACAAGGTTATTTTTGGGCTCAAATTGCATCATTTGTTAGAAATTAATTTGAATCCTAGTTTAGATAAGAAAGTGGCAAAAAATGAGTGTCTATAGTGGTTATCCCATTGTTCATTGTTAAATGCTTGTTTTTATTCTACATAAAATTCTTGAATAGTTTAGGATATTTTTCCTAACATATAGTATCAGAGTCAAGGTTTTTCTATGCAAGTGGGAGCTAAAATATTGACAAGAGGAGAAACCAAGTTAGAGAAGTTTGATGGCTAATTTATATCTTTATGTAATCCTCTTATTGACAATGGTATGCACATGACTAGATATTTCTCAAGTAATGGGAGTTTTTGGCTGGTTCATGTGAATCTTAATGATGGTATATGATGGAGGTGTATAGACTCTTTTATATTGACTTCAAGTGGGAGAATGTTGGGAGTGAAGTCACTATTCATAATCACTATTTGTGGTCACTATTCATGGTGATGAGTTGGTAGTGACTATGCATGTTGAGGTAGTATATACGTGATGTGGCAGGCCCATGAAAGATGGTATGGTCTATGGAGGATATTTTATGCTATAAAGTTGATGTGAAATAATATGGGGCACATTTTTGTGGGGCTCCCTGCTGTTAGTTTTTGATTAAAGTCATAAAGGTGATTGAGCACCTTTTAAATTTTGTGTACAAGTGGAAGACAATAACTACTATTCTTGATCATCCATTCATGTTAAGTGGGGTGCCATGTCTTGATGGAACAATAGGTGGTTGATCTTTTATAAAGTAGATGTTGTACTTTATTGATGTTTTCATATGTAAACAAACACTACACTATGCATACTATTGATGCATGATGGAGTATGGAACCATTTTTGGACTCTCTCCTTAGTTTCTCTCTTCTGTCTTATTCTCTCATATAATTTTATAATGGAAGATAATCTTTTGCATTATAAATATATGTGTATGAATATCTAAAAAAAAGCAAGTCTTTGTGAGCTTGAAGGTAGATAAGGAAACTTTATGTGTAATCATTCCTTGGTAAGTTGTTCTTAGAGACTTATTGGAGAAATTATTTGTAGGTAAGAAGCAAAGATCAAGAAAGATAAGATCCTTCAAATAAAGCTACTTCTTTGAAGAGAGCCATTCTTGGGAGATAAGCTAAGAGCATTGCATGCAAGCTTGCATGGTGGTTGTAAGCTAGAATCAAGAAGGCCAAGTAAAGGAAGGAGAATTAATTATAAAAAGAGGAAGAATTTTTTGTAGAGTGAATAGAAGTTTAAAGCTATCAATACCTTGTGGTTCTCTCTTGATGTAATTTTGTAAATTTTCCACATCTATCTTGTGTTATCTAGTTATTTCTTGTTTATTCTTTTGTATATTTTTTATTTTGTATTGTTTACTTGCATAGTTTTGGATATTTTCCTAATAACCACATGCATTAAGATGTTAGTAAATGTGTATCTGTAACCTATATATGTACCTTTCCTATTGATTTTTTGGCTCATGCTTAATGAGAGAGTGTTAAATGTTCTTGTTCATAACTTTCCTTGTATGAGACTTTTTTATTTCAGGTTATGAGATTTCAATCTATAAGGTCTTCATAAATAATTCATTATTTAGTTGACCATGGTGAAATATTACATGCTATCATATCCATTCTGATAGTCATTTGTTATTCGTATCTTTGTGAGATCCTTACATTACATTCTTGTTATTTTCATTGATTTTACATTTCAAGGGTTTGGTCAGGTTTATATAAAACTCATGAAAATATAACCACTGGAGTCTTTAGATAAAAAATGGATAGTGTAATTAGATTCAAAGGGTGTTAAAACCCTAAGGTTGGTTGTAAACATGACCTAGATTTTTTACAATCATTATTGGTGATTTTTAGAGGGTTTCAGGTATTTTTATTGATTTTCATACATATCCTTACTACCATAGGATTCAATTAGAAAACACATTTTGAGGTTTTTGTGTTTTCTAAAAAAATTAGTGGGTTCTTATTGCTTTTATGAGAAGATGAATTATTTCTTATAGATCTGAGGGTGCAGGTTTTTTGCCCTTCTGGGTTGTTCCAACAAATTTTGAACACTTATTTTTTTGAAACCTTTCTATCATCATCCTTCATTTATGTCTACATGTGCTCTCTTCCTTTTCACCCAAGTGGGCCTAACCACCTAACCTTCTACCACACACCGATGCAGCTGCCTAACCTTCACACTTTCATGAGCTGACTAGCTAACCTTACCTCATGTGATGACATGGCCACCCCTGCATACACATCTATGCAGATTCATAGTTATGCACCCATATGGACCATCAAAAATTATGCACACACATGATACAAACATCTATTCTCTTGATTTCACATGGGTCATCTAGCTATCTAGACCTTACATGAACATGTAACATGCACTCTGTATGCTTACTCCTACATTGATCATTTGGTCATTCTAACCACACACACACCAAAAGGCCTTATCCCCTTGGTCATATGGGAAATTATCCCTTGGTCATGCCTAACCTAAATGGGCTTAACTTTTCCTTGGATTTTTTTTCCAACTATTTACACACCCAAAATTTTCTCAAATTAGCACATCTTATTTTTTCTACCACTATTTCCACCCATTTTTTATGCAAGCTCAAATATTAAAAAGGCTATAAATTTTGATTGGTAACTCCTTTTTAGTACCATTTTATTTAAAAGTGCCTTTTTTGTGCTCTATGTATTGGTGGCATTTTTGGGCCTTCTATAGCTACCTTTTTTATATATTGTACCTCTTGGATGTATTATTAGTAGAGTCTAACGTCCCTCTAGTTATTTTATACATATACAAATATTTATCAAGATGTATTCTCAATTGTGTTTGATGTCTATATGAGTGTGCTTATATTTAAACCTTTATGGAGGTCACTACTAAAAATTATAAGTAGGTATTGTGTGGTGTTATGCATTCTTCAGTGTTTCTTCTACACATTCTTATTTTTTATCTTATGTTGATTCTTGTACCTACTTCTCATTTGGATGCATTCTTGGTTGTGATCAATGTCCTCTTCATGATCATGAATTGTTCTTGTAACTAGGGGGTCATTGTAGTTGTTTTATTTAGTATTTCACTTATTTAGCGTCTTATCTTAGTCATGTTAACTTCACTTGAGAGATACCTACAAGGAAAATTTAATTCTACGCCAATGTTTCTTCTTAGAAAGACCAATTGTGCTTCTTGGTGTGAGTATATGCAACACTTTCTCACAAAAAAGAATCATAATCCATTCTTATATAGATATATTCTTACCCTTACTAATCATTTTGGTATATTAAGTGGGATAACTCTTGTGACAAGGTTCATAGTACCTTGTTGTTGAACATTTCATGGAATATACATCACCATGTGTAGTTCTCCATGTGTCCCAACACTATTTGTAACATCTTTCAATATCTTTTATAGATCCTATTAAGATTTATATCACTCTTTCTCCTTTTCCTGTCATCTCTTCTAAGACTATTATACTCTCTCCTCCTACTAATTCCTGTGATGACACATCTATGGTGGATAGTGCTCTTCCTTCTATCAAGCCACCACTATAGGAAAAGATTCTACCCAACCTCATCCATCCCATTGTATATTATAATTCCATTCATGTGCATGATGTTGTTATTCTAGATCCATCACAGACTAATAATTTGGGGGAATCTATTATTTTTAGTGAGATTGTACCTTATGAGAGCATTGACAAATCTTTTCTTCCTATGGATATTTAATATGCAGATCAATTTTTTTCATCTATAGTATCTTATTAAACTTTGAGGGTTATTTAGCCCTACTCTCCAATTCACATGGACATTACTTCAATAAATGCTCCATGCCATTCTTATTTATAGAACTCACCTATACTCGATGACAATTATGATCTTGAGTACATCTCTGAGATCAATTACTCTTAATCTAACATAGATGACTATAGTAGTGATGGGGACATAGCTCCACCATCTTCTTGTCACCTTCTAGATATTAAGGAGTTATTTCCTAATAAACCTACCTTTGGTCCACTTCTAACATTACATGGTATAGGTATATTTATTCATGACTCACCAAACATTAGGTAATCTATTCCAAATGTACATAGCATTTTATAGTCTATTTTAGCCTCTGCTTCCATTACACCATCATTGCATAGAGTAGTTATCCCTCCTACTATGCATGAAGAGTGCACTTCCTTGTTTGGAGTTATATTAGGTACTTGGTGTACCCATTCACTATTCCAAAGTGATCCACTCTTCATTTCACCTTCTTTTGACATATTTACTTTAGTCGTATTACATTTAGTTCTTGTGTATTATATTACTAGACATATGCCACACTTATGTTTTAGACCCTAATCAGAGTGTTTTTTATTGTTACCTCCTTAATCTTCTATTATGGATTGGGAAGACTTCCAATACACCTTTTTTGTTCTTATTTTAGCAAAGGGAAGGAACATTATTCAATGTGAATGGAGATTCATCAGTCTTCAGGTAGAGGATCTCATCAGTGACATTCATTATTCTACAAGCTCTACTATAGGTAGATTCAACATATTCTATAGGGGATTCTTTTTTTTATCCTCCCTGTGTGCTCAATTGATCTCACTTGTGGATGCATTCTTAGATGTGCCTGACACTGTTAGAGCATGCACAATTTCTCACTTTACTACCTTTGGGAGAGGATTTTTATTCTTATGATTTTTCTCCTTTTATCTACTTAATGAGAGTTGCATTATGCTTGTGTACCTCATTAAGCCTCATTTCTAGGACCCAATTCTTATACCCACCTAAGTTATGATTAAGGGGTGGTGTTGGTATAGGATTTTTATCACTATGTAGTTTTACCTACAAGATTTTATTTATCTTTATTAGGTTTATTCTAGGTCATTAGTGAAATATAATCCCACATGCAAGAGGATGTTGGGACATGTCTATCTTTCAACTATATATGTACCTTTCCTGTTGATTTTTTGGCTAATGCTTGATGAGAGAATGATAAATTTTCTTGTTCATAATTTTCCTTATGTGAGATGTTTTTCTTAGGTTATGATATTTCACTCTACATGTTCTTAATGCATTCTTCATTTTTAGTTGATCATGGTGCAATCTGACAAATTTGAATTGGTAGACTTTTCTAGTGATTTGTGCTTTGAGTAATTTTACAAAGGGGTACCTCTATTGAGGAAAAAAATTGGAGTTATTATAAATTTAGGAGTCTATTTCACCTTTTGATTATTAGGTTTTTTATTCTTCTCAGAAGCTTTCATCCTCTTATTTTTATCTTAGGTGAATATTACATACAAAAGGCTATTCATATCCTAAACACTTTCCTCATAATCATTGCCTTCAGGTTCATATTCAAAATAACCCATAGTGAAGTCACCATTAGGTTCCTAAATTTTAGGATTAGAGGTTCCCAAAACAAATTCTTTAGGTGATTCTCAAATAGTGTAAAGTTGCAGCATTCTAGCCATTTTTGGATAATTTGAACCATCGTGATCATTGGTGGCATGAAAAATACATGCATAGTGAACGTCATCAAGTTTTGATTTGATAGCAAGTTGAGGAGTTGGAGGAATAAATATAGGATGAACATTTACATGATATGGAATGAATGGTCTCCTAGGCATATATTTATATGGAGTATTCTAGGATTGAGGAATTTGTTTCTTCAAAGCCAAGATATCATCTGCCAATTTTTGCATCATCGAGTATATTAAATTATGCTCTTTGTTTTTGAAGTCATATTTATTTATTTATTTTCCTAGCCATGATAATGTAATATAAAACCTTAGTGGCTTGGGTTTGTGTAAATTCCAATGTTTCAAGGTGATTCCACTATAGTAAGAAACTTACCTTAGGTACCTATGCATTTAAAAAGAAACATTTCTAATTTTCCACTATAGGCATTGCAGTAGTTAGGATCTATGTACTAACTTGTTGAATAGATATATGAAATACATCATAGGTTCATGGTATTATTTATTATTTGAGGTAATTGTGCCAAAAGAGAGTGTTCATCATTATTAGGTTTAAACCTTTATTCAAATCTTTATCTCATTATTTTTCAGTCAAGGATACCACAAGTGGATAATAAATATTTTATGTGTTCATCTAGGTGTTTTCTACCATCACCAATAAACTTAGGGAAATTCTTTCTTAAACCTTTTGGCAACTCATGAATTTGAACATCTAAATCCAACAAGCCTATATGAGCACCTCAAGGTATTAAAAAAAACCATGTTATTTAAATTTATTACCATTAAAACAAGTACATATAGTATTGATAAAGTTCTATTATAGGCTATACCTTCTTTATCCATTCAGGTGAATTTCTGAAATTAAATTGTTCTTGCAAATCAAAAAATGAATCAAAAATTCCCTTTTTTGTTATGGACCTTGTGTGCCTTCAATTAGATAAGATGATAAAAAATATCAAGGTGATAATTATTCTTAAAATAATTATTACAATTATTATTTTATCAAAATCAACACGTTGTTCTTCTTTGTCTAGCATAGTTATGATTCTTTAAAAGTGGGAATTATCCACCCTATTGTCTGAGGCAAACTATCATAAATCGAAAGAAATATTTACTTGTAAAACTTATATTCAATTGAGGTTTTTTTGGATATCTAGGTTATGATTTATAGATATAGTCATACAAATGACAACTAAAATATCATAGGTTGCACAAAAATCATAGAATGAGCTCCACAATGGGCATGAAAAACTATTAGTGAAATATTTGGTACTTTGTGACAAATCTAAATTTCACAATAGTATAGGAGATGAAAATTATATCCTATATTATTAAAGGATGTTCCCTTTGTTTAAATAATTATAAAATAATCTATTTATATACAATATTTACAAATTATATGGGGGATTTTTAGTGGTAACATTCAATTGAAAATAAAAATGGAAAGAAAGAAGGCACAAAGTCACAAGTAGATGAACAAACACATATTTCATCTACTTTCATAACATGAAAACTATAAAATAATTAGATACTTTAGTGTATAAAACACAATTAGTGATTGGAACAATGAGTTATGCATTAACATAAGAAAGATACATACCCATTAAATAAACCAAGACACAAAGTTCTAGCATTTCCTTGGTTCATGGACAAAATAATGAGCACAAAGTTTTCTTCTTCTTCCTCTTCAATATTAATTAATTATGGACATAAAAAATCCCATTTAAAATAACCATTTATTATATATATAACCAAAGGGAATGGGCTAACCCTTTACATTCCAAAGTGACAGTTTGTATTCTATTTTTCATCTTATTCAATTATTTTACAATTTTGATTTTATATAAATGAAAATAATGATTCGAGGTGATTCCCAACACGAACGGGATATAATAAGTTTTTTATTTTACAATTAGTGCTTGTAAAAAAAAAATAAAAGAGTTATATCGACCTTACTTGAAAATTTTCTATGGGACAAAAGTAGTTTTGGATGGATTGGTAGAATTTGATTCTTTCTTGGCTTGTTCTTATCTTATGTAGCATTGAATATCTAGAATATTTTTACCACCTCAAGAGATTCATTTATTTTAGGAACTACCATGTGTTGGAAACATGTGAACCATCTCTGGGAAACAAATTTTAGGGTGCTTGAGACCCTAGACAATTCTACCAATTGAGTATTCATCTCTTCCATAGAAATGTGGATTTCACTTAATATTGTCATTGAACCTTTGTTAAATTTTATCTCATTGATAAGATATTATTTGACCACTTTATGGAATTGGGATTTAAATTCATCCACAATATGTGTAGTGATCCCATCATATTTATATAAGTCACAATGAATTTCATATAAATTTAGCTTGTGTTTTTCTTTGCCCATGTCTCTATTTTATTTCAGGTCATCAATGGATCAATTCAAAACTTCCATTATTTGGATTATAAACTCTACCCATTTGTAGGAAGTGTCATCTTATTCATAATACTCCACATTCCACCATCAATTTATCCTCAATTATAATCATCTCCTTTACATCCCCAATCACTTTTTCCCATACTTTCAAATTAACATTATAGGATTTGATTTGTTTATGAATGTCTGATATTTCTTGGTCAATTGAATCATATAACTTCATGAATTCTTAAATATAATTCATTATATTAATAATAAATTCATCCACCCATGCCTCCAAATTTTTACCATAAGAATTATGCTTATAATAGTAGAAATAGCTTATTTGTTTTTCCCTAGCAATTGTGTTGGACCATCAACTTGTGAAGCTATAGGAATATCAATGGGATTGAGAAAATAATTGACATATCCTACCAATTTCTTGAAATTTTCTCTAACCTTATATTGATTTAATTCATCTTGATATGACCTTTTTATTATTCTTTTAGTGATCTCTCAGAAGTTATGAACATCATTTTCCTATGTCTCTTCTCTGAGTGATATCCTCTTAAGAGTATAGTCAATCTCTATCATTTCTTATATATTATTTTCAACATTGGGCTCAATGATATCCATGAAATATTAACTTTAGGTATAATATACCAACCTATAGATGTTTTTTTCTTTCTTTAATGCAAGGATATTTATAACGTCTACTACGACATCAAAATCTAACATTTATTTCTCAAATACCTTTTTCATTTTCTTCAACATTGGTTGTACCCATTAAAATGAAAGATCACTAAAAGAAACCATTTGAAATTTAGAGGAAGAGGTAGTGGGATGATTTAGAGGAGTCATTTCAAGAGGAGGAGGTATTTTTGGAGATCCAGATAATGTGGAACTTCTACTTCAACCTCCTTTTGTGATACTTGTTGGACTACTCTCTGAATGGAGGCCAAGTATTTTTGTGTAGTATTGGGGATGATCAAGTTAGGATCACCAAGGGATTATATTGAATAATCTAACTTTATTGATTTATTAGATTGATTATTTTCCCCTACTACTAGACTCTCTTAGCATGGCTTTCCTAACTATCTCCTTGGATCAAGATATTTGTCTACACCATATTTAGAACTAGATGAGATAGATGTTTAAATTACCACATTGGTGTTACTTCTTCTAGAAGTAGGTGGGGGATACTTATTTAGGGGAGATGAAGCATTTCCTCCATTTTAACCACCTAATACCTATGTTATTTTCTTGTCTAACCATTTATTTGTATGAGCCAATATTCTTTATGTTGTCCATTATAGATCAACAAGTTCTTTGATTGATGAATTTATAGTTGGAAAGGGTGAAAAAATAATTATATTCATATATTCAAGATCAATGAGCTCCTTATTATCATAAATCATACCTTCTAAGAAATGCTCTTATTTTCTCAATATTAATTCAACTCCAATCCCTTTGAATTTTTTTAAATTCATCCTCATAATTATCATATTAGCCTTCTAGATGAGTTTTGTGTTCATAGTTAGGTCCTAATCCAAATGGATTCTCTACTATCGTGGGACCAAAGGATAAAATTAGAGATGACCAATTCAATGTCTTATGCATTAACCACCATTTTATAATAACTATCCCAATGTAATGGGGAATGAAACACCTAGTATGTCTTTCCCTCTATAGTGCTTGTGAACTGATGTCAGTTGTTAGTATAGTTATATGAAAATAATTTTATCACTTACCAACCTTAGGATCCTCATAGGGTGTCCTTAATATCTTCAAACTTTTATATATATGAATTTTTCAAATAAGATGTAGTAGCTACCATATTGGTGAATCTAATTTATTACTTCAATTAAAATCTACATTCCCCAATCCTCATTAAGGCACTTCACTACTCTCCTTGTGAATGCATTATTGATTATCATGTAGTGTTTATTAATTTATCATAATGTGAGTTGATGGAATCATTGACGGTGTGATGACCCCATGCTATGAAAGTCTTGGATATACCCTTTGTGAAGCTAATGAGTACACTATATAGGATGTCATGAAAAACTATTTTAAGGCATGAACATTTAGTAACTAATCATGCAAAGCATCATTGATAAGCTCACCCTAGTCTATGAACTACTTCCCATGACAAATGATGTTCATTGGTAGGAACATATAGTGGTGAATATATTTGTTCCCTATTATCCACTTCAATAGGCTAATTATATCTAAAACTTATTCATTGAAATCTACCCTAAATAGGTTTTTGGGGACTTTGGTGGGTATTTCTCTCTTTTGTTTCAACCAATAATGGTTTATTATAGTTAAACATTTAGTAAGATCTTTGTTCCAATGTTCCTCTACTTGTTTGACATTGATATTGACACATTCATCATGAAGTGAGATTCTCATTATCATTCCTGTAGATACTTCATCTACCTTAGCTCTCCAAACTTCATATTACTTTCTCTTATTTGAGGATTATAGTGTTTTTCACAAGAAAATACCAATTATGATAATTGTACTAAGGTGGGAAAGGAATCTAATTATGGTAATCCACTTTCTAAGAGGTGTTCAATGAGAAACATTGGACTTTTAATATTCAATCTTTTATGGAAATATTCCAAATCTAAATTCCCAATCTAGGAATCAAAAATCTTCAAGATGTCACAATATATAACCAACAATGGTTCACACCACATGTATTTTTACTTCATCCTACTAATATTTAGGTTTACGAAGGTTGTTTGTCAAGGAAGAGCAAAGATGTCCAGTAGATCCAATGGTAAGAACTATTGAATTAGTTAGAAAGAATGTAGATTAGTGAACATATGGCATTTTAGGTTACCATGAAAAAGATTTGAGAATGAGATTCTAGATATGGAAAAAAAATTACAATGTGGGAAGAAGAACCCAATAATAATGTGAAAATGATCTAGAAAATTTTCATGGGGATCAAGGGAAAAACTAATGAAGCTTCACCAATGAGAGGAACTTAAAGGATTTTTAATTTCTCTAGAGCATAATTCACAAGTTTGAAATTAGAAAATGAGCCTTAACCTCAATATATATCTTTCCTTGGAAAAGTGTCATGTGGTGGGTTGCATGGCCAAGTTCACACGTGCACATTGTGGGGGACAATAGGGCCATCCACCACATGCTCATGAAATGTATAGGCACAAAGTCATAGATACATAGGTAGATATTATAGACACCCAATTTTAGCCACAACTAGCTCTCGACTAAACTTTAGACTGATTTATACCAAACATTGAAAATTAAGCTTAAGAATCACTTAACATCCCAATTTTGTCCATGCATCATTCATAAATGATCAGAATCATGTTGAGGCATCACAAATTCATCTTCAATCACCTTGTGACTTAAAAATTGGTATTTTGGCCTATAGACCCATTAAGTGGGGCACTTGAACAATTATCAAAAGAGCTAAAATGCTAATCAAAATGAATAATCTAATTAAACAATATTAAATGCTTAGTTAAATTATCCATTTGTAACTAATGAATATCTAAAAATTAAAATTCCAAAAATCAAAATACCAAGCCTTTTCATCATTGCCTTTATGAGTTGTCAGGGTCTTCCAAAATATCTCAAAATATCTAATTTGAGAGCTATGCCTAGTAATTGAAAATCATAATTACATGACAAATTTTGACTCAACTAGAGTTAGCCTCAACTAATCTAGGGTTAGTTTGAACCCATTCCATTTCTAATCTCAAATTTAACTCACCTTGGGTGAGAGTTAACTTTTGAGGATATTAATACAAGGCCATACCCATTGAATCTAAGATTTTATAGTGTAGGGTTATTATGCAAGATATATTCCATAAGCTTCATGAAAGTAGTGTTACAATTCCAAATTCATAAGCCAAGCAGCCAAGCCAAAGTGCCAAGGAGAGAAGGAGCAAATAAATCTTCATTGTTAAAGACCTATTGGTGCACAAACTAAGCAAGCCACTTCAAAAATCCATTTGGAGATCTAAAGAAGGTAAAATAATGGTTTCTTTTGTGTTCTAGTTATGTTTTAATTTGTATTCTTATTACCTATGCTCTCCCTGGTGTCTAGGCTATAGGTTTCAAGTGTTTAGTGTGTTATTTTTATTGTGTTTCATTGGACTAACACAATACTAACTTCCCCTCGATGTATTCCATGTTCACATTATGGCATGCTCAGTAGGACCTGTATGCCACAAACTTGTTCTCAAGTAATTTTAGGACATCCTCCTAATAATTTTCATGTCAAAATCTAAACTTGCTAATGAAAAAAGTGGAAATTGAAGGCTCATAGACATTCTACATGAAATCATAAAATTTATCTATATATTTGAGTTTTCGTTATCTAGAATCATGATATTGAAGTAATATCTCAATTTTATAGTCATGATATCACCTTAATTATCATGGCATTTTACTACTAACTATCTTGATTTTGTCCTTGATCACCATGGTTTGCTACTAATAGTTTTATTTTGTATAAAAAATTGTGATATTTTAATATTGTAACTTTACAATCATGATATCTCCTTAAATTCTATGATATTGACAATATCATGACTTTTTAGTTGTGGTATTACACTAACTATTGTGATATTGCCTAACTATAACATTTTTTGATTTACAATTTTATGGTATAGGGAGAGTTGTGATTTTGCATTAATAATAGTGATATTTTCCTAAGTTTTGTGATATTTCATAAATAATTATGATTTTGTGTTGATACTCTATTTTGTATAAAACTTGTGATATTATAATAATAATTGCATTTTTGTAGGAAAAGTGATGATATTACTCTGTGTTCTTGTATTTTTACACTTTGCATAATTTTTTTAAAACTTGATAGCTAGAAATCAAAAGTCATTTTTCTAATTATGTTTTTATTATAAGCATAAGGACCCCCTAACATCTTTAATAGGACCCAAAGTCCAAGAGAAGTCATTTTTAAACACTCTAAGTTGCAAAACTGACACTTGAATTTGGTGTTTTAAAAATATTTTTACTTAAGTTGTTTTTTGTTTTGTTTAAGTTTTCAACACAATGCCCCAAGGGGCTCAAACTTCATGTCATATTTAGTTTGGTGCTATAAAAATGAACTCACACTTTAGTTAAATACTCACAAGAGTTTTCATTTTTATGCTTGTTATTGAGTGTTTTGTTTAGAAAGATAAGTGTCTTATGTATGCTCTCCCTCATCCCAAAGGGAACTTGGGTGATAATAAATACTCACTCTTTGAATTTGTCACTTTAGTCTAAAAGCATGGAAATAAAGTCTCTAAGGCGCACCCCAAAAAATTTATGATTTGGGTGACCCTAAAATGACCCTAAAGTCCTTCCACTTTATTTATTTCATGCATTTTGGCTTGTGGGTAGGAGTTCATCACCTCCTCATGAGTTCTCTAGGGAAACATTGATCCAAGATTTAATCTCCCAAAATAATTCTAACCCCACTCCCCAATGGGGTATATAAATTTAGGGTGACCCACTAGGATGCTTGTTTGAGCAGTTAAACAAGATTTGTTAGTGGTACATGGCCTCAGACTATAGGGGTAACTCAGACATACACTACATTGAGTAATTGATGGAAGGATAATACCTTTTCACAATAATTCGGTTAATTTATATCCAAATGACATTATGCACCCTAGTGTTAGCCACACATATGGTACCATTTATAAATGATAAAAATATGATAGTTTAGATAACCCCACTCACCACAGACATATTTTTGATGTAGGGCAAGTAGCCCAAAGTTCCATGTCACCATAAAAACTCTTGAGAGAAGAGGGGGCCTAAAAACCCTACTTTTCATGTGTATTTTAATTTTTAGATTAACAATTTAAATCCCTCTTAAGAGTAAGTATATAGATAGAATTTGATAGTACGATGCCACCTTGTCCGTTTTAGGATTTAGGATGTTACACTTAGGTGTTTTTGTTATTTTATCCTTTTTACTTTCATGGTCTTGTGTCAAACTATTTTTTTGTCATACCATATCCAAAATGAGTCTTTTTTTCACATCACTCCTTTATTTTAAGTAGTGTTATGCCATCCATTTGACACAACACTTTGCCTTGGTCATTTTGTCAAAATTATGAGTGTCACTTGTTTGAAAGGGGCATAATTACGCTGCTCATTTCATTCCAAGTCTTACACCTTAGAGTCTTGAAACAAACCATTTTATATACCTTTAAAGCATGAGAACATCATTACACAGATTGAATCATTTTAAATACTTCTTGACTTGTTTCCAAAATTATAAAATTAAAACCACATGTATCATCTTTATTTTTACCTCATATCTTTATGCCATTCATTTTTATCTAGCTTGTTTTTTATTTGAGGAATCTAGCCTTCTAAATCAAGTTCAAAATTAGCCTTGACAAGTTTAGATTCAAACAATGATTGGTTTATGCCTATGCCTTGCAGAATTTTGGACTAGACATTTGCCTTTCACTTTTGAGTTACATAACTTAGGATAATTTATTGCTCAATTTAAAGACTATTTTTGTGCCTAAAATTTGGGAAGTGGTCTATCTTCCATATGATTAAAGTTCAATGTCTTCTTCCAAATGATCCAGTGTATGTTTAAAATCTGAATACCCAGTTTGTGTCAAAGTGTTTCAAATTTTTTAGATTAAATCTCTTGCCTTTTAGACCTAGTTTGTGCCAAGTCTATATTTTGTGACTTGTTCCCAAAAGACCTAGAAATTTTCCATTTATTTTGTTTCAAGTCTATCTCTTGTGTCATGTTTCTAAGATTCCTAGCATCTTTCCCTTTTGTTTTGTTTTGATCCTAGCTCTTGTGTTGTGTTCCCAAGAGACCTAACAACCTCTTTCATTTTTAGACCTAGTTTAGCATTGTTTAAAAAAAAAATTACCTAAGTTTGGAATTCGGTTTTGCCCATCCACTTGACCATTTATATGATACATTTGACATTAGACATTTGATGTTAGACTATTTTAACCCAAGTTTATCATTATACCATTTTGGAGATACAAATCCATTTTTAAACCAAGTTAGACTAAGTTTGAACCTTTTTGCCCTTAGACCTTGTTTTTAAGAGTTTATAAAACTCTAGGCCTTCTTCATAAAACATTATTTAGTAAGTTGTAAATGTCTTGCTACACTCGTATTGGATCCATGTACAATCTAGGTTATGATAACATGGTTGCATAAGAGGAATTTGTTCAAGACCCCTATAATGACGATGTAGTTTTTGAGATGTATCCTTATCCTCCTTAAACTAATAAATATAGGGTAAAAAGTCAAGATATATTATCCCATTATTTGGTTAACTTGCCTCTTTACTCAGAGTAAGTCTAAGAGAAAACCACATAGTATCTTTCTAGCACACCATCTGTTGTAGAACAAGTTCAACAATAAATGTATTATGTTACTATGCCACAAACATATGATCCTTATTTTTTTTATCATCAATTTCTTGAAAATAAGGATGAGGATTTAGTTAGAGCGATGGAGGTAGGGGCCAAGTTTCTAGTAGACTTCCCCCATGAAAATTTGACTAGTCTAGTTAGAGTGCCTTTAAACATGCCTTATACTCAAACCATTGAATATGCCTCTAATAAATATCCTCAATCACTCATTTTGATGTCATATCAAAACACAAATATGATTGTCATATTAAAAGGCCTCATGGAGGGCCACTTTATCCAAATGCAACAAGTGTATCAAACCTATTTGAATCTAGCATGTAATTTTATTACCATGACCATGTCAAACATTCCACTCATGGATTCAAATCCTTCAATGGGGGTATTAATTGAGTTGATAGGTCAAGATAATTTGGGTATAGACCCATTTTCACAAAGCACTTTTGTTGGAGACATGTATAATATGCAAGTGTCTTCCAATCTAGGCCAATGTGGTTTAACTAAACCAACAAATAGTCTACAATAGTAAGTTCCATAAGTTAACATCATGAGTGGTTCAAAAAAACATGGGGTAGGAAAGAATATGACCTAACCATAGAAAACTACCTATAGTCCTAAACTAGTTGCTTTGTCAATCATACAACTACAGGAATTAAGTAATCAAGCATCAACTTATGCTTTACCTCAATAAGTAACGAATGCTATTCCACCTTAATAGGTGATGACTAACATCCCACCATAATAGGCACTATATAATATATCACAACAATAGAGGTATAATGTTATGCAACCTTAATAGGGATAATACATATTCCACCTTGATAGGTAGTGCCAAGTATACCTCAATAATCATAAACATTATCTAATAAATAACATATACCCATTGGTCAAAGAAAAATGTCAAACATCCAAAAAATGTCTAATTCACAACTAGTATTCACATAATAGAGAGGTACCACTACCCAATAAGTACCAATTAGGCAACAATTACCTTTTTCTCAACACATGTCATAGATTTAAAGATATGACCTTGGTTCATAACAAGTTCCCCTTATTCAGCCAGGTTTGACTAGATAGTAGCAAGTCCCTACTCAACCTCAGTAGTAATAGTACTTTACTCTGATCCATATCCTTCCATCATAGCCTAATTCCCTTAAAATTAGGCCTACATACCAAACCTAAACTAGAATATCACATAAAAATGTGTGAAATTTTAAAAACTACATCCCAATCCATGGATGCATATTCCCTAGTGAATTCTCTCATCAAACCAATATTCAAAAACAAACCATACCTCTATTATACCCTGGTCAAATTAATCCACCTTTGACCTCCCATATAACACCTCAACCAAATGTTCCATCTAGTTTTTTAGACCAAGAGTTGTAACAAATGAAGGATGCAATTACCACCATTTAACGAGGGAGATAGACCAATAAGTTCAATTTAGATGGCATGTGTTCATACCCATTCAACATAGAGTATCTATAAATACCATTTCCTCCAGGGTACAAACCATCAAAATTTGATAAATACAAGGGTAAAGGAGACCCTAAGGCTCATTTGATAGAATTCTTTGCTGCTTTCCAACTAGTGGCTTAGAATGACATTTACCCCCTCTTATTTTTTCCTTGAATTCTAGTAGGATAGGGTTTGGAGTGGTTCCTAAAATTTCCAAAGAATTTCATATCTGATTTTGATGACCTCTGAGACAAATTTGTGCAGCATTTATCCTACAATATTGAACATGATATTTTGTTAGTAGATTTGATTTAGGCCAAACAAAAGGTTGGTGAAATTTTTGTAATCTATACAGTGATGTAAAGAACTTTCTAGTCATTTCACCCATAGCTTACTAGAAAAATAATTGGCCTTTGTGTTTACTAAAAATTTATACAGTGAGATATCTTATCATTTAGAGCTTCAACGTGCACATACCTTCAATAGATCATCAACAAAGGTTTATTTATTGAAAGGGACATTATTAGAAAAGGGATTATCAATCTCACTTATTCAAACCAAAACCAAGGAACATACCAAAATTAGAACCAAAACCAAAGAATAGGCCAAACTTAGAACTAGAACCAAGTCCAAGTGTAAGTGTTGGTGCCATCCTAGGCTAGTAACTATGAGAAATACAATTAATAATACTAAAATAAAAATGTTATTAGAAATGAATTAATTGATTCACACCATGTCCAAATGGTAAAAACACTATCTACTAAACCTACACTACAAATGCAACTTACTCCTCATCAACAACCCATTCAGTAAGTATAGCCTTCATGACAACCTAGACATGCTCCAAAAACATAACAATCACTAACCTTGAAAACTCCTCTTCCAATAAGAAATTCCCTACTCTTCAAGTCTTCATTAATCTTGGAGAACCTATTGAAGTTGTATTTTGCAAGCTAGACATAGCTAACATGATTAGTTGGCCAATTCTAAAGCATTTTCCTGAGGGTATTCCATATCTAGACTGGTATAGAGAGAATTAGTTCTATGAATACCATTGTGTTCAAGGACATAATCTACCTTTTTGTGTGAAAATAAAACACCTCATTAAAAATATGTTGTAAAATAAGGAGATTACATTGGATAATAAAGCATCTACATCCAATCAAAACCTGGGTATCTATCGAAACCCTTCTTGCATCATAATAATAAAAATCAACAACATCAATAACAAAGTCCATAATAACAACAATAATAGTATCAACAACCATGATAACAAAAAAAATATTAGTAATACCAATAACAATGTCAACCTAATAGGAAGAACCAAGGCTATAATGATTCCAATACCCAATAAACTTACCACATAGCTACCCATGACTACACCAAATTTTTAGGTCATATTGTAGGAGGTTAAATTTCAATCAATCCTATACTAAGTGATAATATAATAGGACCATTTCCAAATAATTTTGATCAACTTGCTTATGCTAGTAATCCTTCCTTAACCTAGTATCACAAACAAATGTACTAGGAACCAAGGATTACTATTTTTGGACCTTATACTAATAACTCATTATTGCCCCATGACCACAACCAAGTACACTAATAATCAATACTTATCCTATCTATCCCCTCTCCATCATCATTTCCTAACTACAATTATCTTAAACCCAATCCCTATTATGAAATCATAACTTGATGGTCAAAGATTACCATTCCTAGCCCACAAGCTTTCATAAATGACCCCATCTAACCCATTGTGTTGGCTAAGAACAAACCATATACCATTGTTAAGGAAAGTCCATATGATATTTTGGAACAACTCTAGAAGACACCTGCACAAATATCCATTTTATATTTGTTGCGTACATCTATTATCCATAAGAACATCTTAATATAGCTCTTTGGCCAATCCTAAGTTCTAAACAACATAACCCTAGACAAATTCCAAGTTTTTTTTGGACATTTATCCCCAGGATAATAGTTGACCTTTAACCAAAGTAATATGTCATCTCTTGGCCCTCTTCATAACAATCCCATATACAATTAAGTTATCATAACACAACATAAAGTCAAATGTGTCCTCATAGATAATGGGTTAGGCCTAAATATTGTATCTCTAAATCTCATTAAGCATCTTGGATATACAATAATAAATTTATAGCTAGATACGATCATTATCAAGGCTTACAATAATGATGAATAAGAATCATAAGTCATTATAATCTTTCTAGTTATCATTGGGCCCTTGAACCACAATATACTTTGCCATGTGTTATACCTTGACCTATGCTATAATTTGATTTTGGGTAGACCTTGGATACATTAAATTTGGGAAATCCCATCAATGTTGTACCAATGTCTCATGTTTTCTCATTCAAACATGAAGGTCACCATCAATGGAGATTTACATCCTTATGAACATTGCAAATAGTTAGAGGTTGAGTATGAAAGTTAAAACTACCACTTTGGCTTAGATTTAATTCCTCAAAAATAAAAATACAAAGAAATAATTATTGAGTTACTAGAGGCCAATTATATAGACCCAAATAGCCTTGATTCATCTTCACATATGCCTCATATTTAAGTGTCTAATCATTTTACCATCTTGGTTAATAACCTAAGAGAGTATTTGAACCATGACACATTTGACATTGTCAAGCTTCCATAAAGCCCCAAGTCCTATGGAAGACCTAAAGTTAAACCACCTTGAATGGAATGGTAATGGAAAATAAAGGTAAATTTTCAAAATCCATCTCTTATCATTTTCACACTAGCCACTGGCCAAGACGAGGACCCACTTGACAATAATGACTCCTAGTTGTACAATGACAAACTAGCCAATTTCTACAAAAATGCCAAGTATCACATTCTTAACCAAATCATGGAGAACCAAGCCAATGAAGGAAGAGGCCTTGGGCCAAGTCAATAGGGTACTCTTGAGCCAATTTCTATAACTTAGTACAAAGGAACCTGTGGTCTCAGATTTAAACCACTTCGAGGTGATGTTATGTTTATTATTCATGTTCTAAAGCCAATATCTAGCGATGACAATGTTAGCCATGAAGCAGAGTCTAATCATAGAATTTATGAATACCTTACCAATACCAACCTGTTTGATGCCCATACCATTTATACCATTACCCCGATGAGTCAACATAATCCACTTCTTATATATCACCCTCAACTATAGCCTGAGATCAACAACAATCCACAGTGCCTATAAATGAGTTTGAGAATGATGATGCCTTTTGAAATGTTATAAGCCTAAGAGGCAATGTTCCATTGGGAAACCACAAACAAGGGTTCTCTATCAAACTGGATCCCACAACCTATTTTATAGAGTGATTGAACAAATTTAGCCATAAACAAAAGATTAAAACATTGAGGTACCAAAGTGAAAACCTCTTTGAGGCACTTTTAGAATAGGGTAAAAGTAAAGAGAAAGGCCAATATTTTGGTGAAACCTATTTTAGATGCCATTAGATGGGGGTATTCACCTTTCCTCAAATGAATCTTAGGATACCACCAATGATGAACTTGATTTTGAGTTAGAGTTTAGTTATGTCAAACATGAATCCTTTGATTGAATTGCCCAAGAATTTCCAACATTGTTTACAACATGGCCATCCCTACCATTAGGATATTCAAATTCATCTTATTTAGGAAAGCTTGAAGATCTAGTCTAAATAGAAGAATTTATAGTTTTAGGACAATTCAAATCACTTCCAACTATCCTGAAAGATGGCTCAACTCTCCTCATAGAAGACACTATGTAAGTCAACATCGGGACTGCAGATGACCCAAAATGGATAAAATTAGGTACATCCCTCATTGAAGAGGAATGCCAAGTCATTACACCCATTTTGAGGGAATTTATTGACATATTTACTTGGGTCTATTTATACGTGCTAGATTTGAACCCTACCTTGGTTGTACACCACCTTGTTGTACATCCTGATGCCAAAACTATGAAGAAAAAATTGTGCAAGATGCATCCTCATATTTTTTTATTAGTAAAGAAAGAGTTATAAAAACTCTTAGATGTGAGATGAATCTAATCGATTGACTATTTAGAGTAGATCTTCAATGTTGTGCTAGTTATTAAGAATCTAGAAGGAATCATAATATACACTAATTTTAGAGATATAAAAAAAGACTACCCTAAGGAGGACTTTCCTCTATCGAACATCAACATGATAGTGAAATCCACACTGGGGTAAGAAATGATTTCACTTATGGATGGATTATAAGGATACAATCAGATCAAGATCACAATAGAAGATCATCATAAGATAGTATTCACCACTCTATGAAGAATTTTTTGTTATTAGGTTATGTCATTTGGTCTCAATAATGCTAAAGACACATACCAAAGAGCCATGATCATCATATTTCATGATATGATGCATGATATTATTGAAGACTATGTTGATGACATATTGGGTAAATCAAAGAACTGTGTTGATCATCTAGTCACACTATGTAAAATATTTGATAGGCCTCATGAATACAAGGTCAAACTCAATATTAATAAGTACATCTTTGGTATCACTTCAATAAAATTGTTAGGTTTCATCATCTCTCAAGGCATTGAAGTTGACCCTACCAAAGTGCAAGCCATCACTTAGATGCCACCACCATCTAGTTTGAAGCAACTCTATATTTTTGAGGGCAAGATTAAATTTATTAGGTGATTCATCTGATAATTATTTGATAAATTCCATACATTTAAACACTTACTAAAGAAGAGTGTCAGATTTTAATGGGATGAAGAATGCTAGAAATCTTTTTAGTATCTAAAATAATATCTTGCCAATCTACATGTTTTGTTACCATTGATGCTAGGAAATCCATTCCTATTGTACCTATGTACCATGCAAAAATCCTTGGGGTCACTTCTCACTCAACATGATGATAATAGAAAATAACATGTCATGTACTATCTAAGATATATAGTGGTTGCATATGAACACAATTATACACCCAGAGAAAAAGATTGTTTGGCTATGGTCTTTGCAACATAAAAAATATGGAAATACATGCTTAACAATAAGACCATCATTATTTCCAAAGTACATTTTATCATGTATCTACTATCCAAAACAACTTTATAATGTTGCATGGCTAAATGTATCATGCTTTTGAGTGAGTTTGATATCAAATACATCAACTAGAAATTTATAAAGGGACAAGTCCTCATAGATCAACATATTGAAGCTCCCCTTGTAGATACAAAACCAATCACTTTATAATTCTCATATGAGTCCATCATGACCACCATTGAGACATCTCTTGAGGAGTAGCACTAGAAGCTATATTTTGATGGATCATTCACATCACATAGATCAGGGATAGGATTATTGTTTATTACACCACATGGGGATCTTATCCCTAAATCATTTTATATCATCTTTCCTTGTAGTAACAATATGGTTGAATATTCATCACTCATTCTAGGGCTTCATCAGATAATATAATGGAATACTCAGCATCTCATGGTTTGTGGTGATTCTTAGTTAATCCTCAATCAGGTTACATACCACTTTTAGACCAAAGATGACAAGTTAGTGTAATACAAGACCATGGTGGATGTTCTCAAATATAAAATCACTGACATACAATTTGAACACATACCTAGGGCTAGTAACATGATAGTAGATGCCATGGCTATAATTAGCTCTTTGATCCATCACACAGACAAGGTAAAAGAACATCAATTCCTCATTGAAAATCTTCTAGCACCTGCTCATGAACCTTCAACCATCATAATGATTTATGATATTTTTGGTCCCATTTCTATATGTAATTTATGCCTCTTTAATTACCTTCATGACCATATCATACAACCAAACCTATCACATACATAATAAAATGCATGTACCCACCAAACCTCTTGCTATTTCTTACTTGGCCTAAATTTCTACAATCACAACTTTGATGAAACTCTACTTCATTGTTTAAATTTGGTAGAAGCAACATTAGCATTATGGGAAGTTCATGAAGGATTATGTGTAACCCACACAAGCGAGCCCATCCTAGCCAAAAAATCCTATGTATTGGTTATTATTGCCCAACTATGGATGTAAATACAACTTCTTATGGTAAAAGGTGAAATAAATGTTAAAGTCATGCCAATATGACTCATGCCTTGACTAAAAAACTAAAACCAATTATTACACCATGGCCCTTCACAATATGAGGACTTAATATCATTAGGAAGATTAACCCTACCTTATATGATGGCTATAAACACATCCTTACAACTACTAAATATTCCACTAAGTGGGTTGAAGCTATACCCCTCACTTACATGACTAGAAAACATATTTCCAAGTTCATCTTTAATCACCTCATCTGACACTATGGTATCCCATTTCACATTATATCTAATAATGGTGAATTGTTTAAAAATAAGGATGTCAAAATGCTTTATTATGAGTACAATAATACCCAAAAAAAATTTACCACACATTACCCATAAAATAATGGCCAAATAGAGTCATCCAATGAAACCATTATAAACATCCTTAAGAATATTTTCAATGATGTTGGCCATTATTGGTACCTCCAAATATTCTACACCCTCTAGGCATATCATACTAATTACCATACTCTAATAGGAGCCATTCCATATTCCCTAGTTTATGGAAGTGAGACTATTCTTCCCATTGAGGTCGAGTTACTTATCTATATATCTCATTGAAACATGTCTTGGATGATGAATATTATATGGTATCTTACCTATAATAGCTATAGTTACTTGATGAAAAATGCATGGCCGCTATCAATAGCCTTCAATCATACCAAAATAGACTCTGTGGCCATTATAACCGATGAGTAAAACATAGAGAGTTTGAGCTTGGTGATCTTATTCTTAAATAAAACCAAAAGAACACCATGACCAAGAAGAAGAAGGGAAAGTTTAAACCTAATTAGATTGGCCCATATGTCATTATTGCTAACTATGGCCTAGATCATACAAACTCACTACACTATATGGAGATGAACTTGACAAGTCAATGAAAATCATACACCTTAAGCATTATTTCTCTTGAGGGACTTTAAGTATTGTATATAAGGAACATTTACACTATACCATATCATCATCTTCTTTGTACCATACCTTCCTTATTGACAAAAGTTGTTTTTACCCTCCCTACCCAACCCCTTTGACCTTGGTTCCAATTTATTAGTTCTTCAACCACCTTTAGTGAGGTGATTCAGATCAAGTTTTAATAATTGATATAGTATTCTAGATAGAGGTAGTATTTTGGACTAGTATGATAGTGGTGTGGCAGTTGCATCCTTCATTACTTGTTTCATTTCATTTTGAGTGTTCTTGATTATAACCACCTTTGGGCAAGTCAGCATCCCACTCCATGCCACTAATTATAACTACCTTTATGAAAATTAGTATCATTAACCTATACCATTATTTCCTACTTATAACCACCTATGGGAAAATTAAGAACAACACTTTTATCATGCCTTAAAGAACCACCTTGCCATTCATATTTCATACTGTACCATTTACCTAATTTGAGAACTTGTTACCTAGTTAGATTCCTCTATTGTAAGGTGGAACTATAGTGACTTGAGGTCCTAATGGGACTATGTAAGCAATGATCTATTCACATTGAGGTCATCTCAGTAACCCTTTACCATGTTCTTTCCATTTTTTGAGTAATTTATGTTTGAATGCTCTCATCATTTTATGATTTGAACTATTTAGTATCTCATAATTCTCAATTGAGTTGAGATGCTTAGAAAATTCAAAAAACATTTTCCAAATATATTATTCTCTCATCATTTTGTGAGAAACCATTTCTCATGCACTCACCATTTTTTGAGATCATTCTCCTTGTTCCTCTACAACACAATCATGTTTTTATCAATCGTCATTTTCTTCTATCCCATATCTTGGGTGAATTACATTTGGCCTAAAGTTTATGTTATACCTTGCATCCATGGAACTATGTAGGCAACGTACACTTGCCTAGTGCATATGGAGTCATCTTGGCTACCCCTTCAATTTTTTCTATTCCCCCCATCTTTTCTATTTTGTTTTATTGTCTCCTATATCCTAGGAGTAGTGTCTTTCATCTTGTTTTTGTCCTTATTTTCTTATATCCTAGGGGAAACCTTATGTAATTTATTTTTGTCTTTTGTTTGTGTTAACATTATAATTAACTATTATTTGTGTTAGTTTCATTTTGTTCTCATTCTTTTATTTTGTTATATGTTTCTTTTCCATTTCTTAGTGTTTTGTTGTGTTTTTGTTTGCTTGTTTGCCTATTTATTTGCTTTCATTGTTGTGTCTTGAATTTGTATATCTGCATTCATTGGGCAATTACTTGCACATTATACTTAAGTCTCTCCATATTCATATGTCAACATTGCCATCATGGTTGTTATCATTGGTGCATTATTTTTTATTATTTATTGTATTGTATGTCAATGCTTATGCATATTTCAAATAAGTTATCATGGTGTTTTATATCATGATATCTACCATCATGTGCTGTAGTAAAAATAAGCTAAATAAATATTACAATCAATGATGTTGTGATACTGCTCTTTGGTCACATGAAAAATTTCTGATCTATCCCAATAATTTTACACATACAGAGTAATTAAATCATGAATGAATTTTAATCCTTGCTAGTTAGGACATGCATCTCCATACTAGAAAGTGTCTCAAATTCATCTTTATTCTCTACACCATCTTACTCTTACTTTGTAGTTCAATACATAAGCCCCCTATTCCAATTTGCTATATTTTCCCACCCATAATACCAATGATTATAATTGCTTTTGGGCAAATCATTGTGTTTCAATCCAAATTATTATGCTAATTATTATAACCAACTTTAGGCAAATAATTGTGTTTCAACCTATTTGGATGTTAAGGATTATAACTACCTTTGGGAAAATCATTATCATTTATTTGCCCAATAGGGGAATGTTTTCATTGTGATAATGATTATAACTACCTTTGAGAAAATTATTCTCTATCCACCTAACTAGGCCATGTTTTCATTATAATAATACTTATAACCACCTTTGGGTACATCATTATTTTCATTTAGCTAATGATTATAACTACCTTTGGGGAAATCATTCCCTTGTTACCTTTTCCTTTGGCTAATGATTATAATCTCCTTTGGTCAAATCATTATCTATTTACCTCACTATGTTGATGATTATAAACACCTTTAGGAAAATCATCCTTTTTATCTACCCAACTAAGGCATCTTATTGTACCACTGATTATATCTACTTTTGGGCAAATTAGTCTTTTTCACCCCTTTTACCTTTTGGTTCATTTTCCTTCTTTCAAGGGACTCATCGCTGACCTTCTTTACTAATCACTTCCTCGAGGGGGTATCTAAAGCTCATCCATCCCCTATTGGGTCATTAGGCATATAGGAAATTTTCATTATTTGAGAATATGTTACAATTCCTTCCTATATAGGGGCAAACTATAGACACCCAATTCTAGTCATAACTGGCTCCCGATTGGACTTTACACTAATTTCTACTAAACATTGAAAATTAAGCCTAAAAATAATTAAACATCCCAATTTTTTCTATGCATCATTAATCAATGCTTATAATCATGTTGAGGCATCCATATTTTTGATACTAGCTCGTATACAATAATAACCTCTCACAAATTCATCCTCAGTCACCTTGTGACCTAACAATCAATAGTTTGGCCTATGAACCCATTAAGTGGGGCACTTGAGCAATTATCAAAAGGGCTAAAATTATAATCAAAATGAATTATATAATTAAACAGGATTAAATGCTTAGTTGAATTACCCGTTTGTAATTAATGAATATCTAAAAATGGAAATTCCAAAAATTAAAATATCAAGCCTTTTCATTATTACCTTTATGAGTTTTCAAGATCTTCCAAAATATCTAATTTGAGAACCATGAATAGTCATTAATAATATTTATTACATGACAACTTTTAACTTAACTAGAGTTAGCCTTAACTGACCTAGGGTTAGTTTGAACTCATTCCATGTTTAAACTCAACCTTAACTCACCTTGGGTGAGAGTTGACTTTTGACACTTTAAATACAAGGTCATACCCATTGATCTCTAAGATTTGATAGTGTAGTGTTATTATGCAATATTTATTCCATAAGATTCATGAAAGTAGTGTTACCATGCCAAATTCATAAGCCAATTAACCAATCCAAGGTGCCAAGGAGAGAAGGAGCAAAGAAAGCTTCATTCTTAAATACTTTTTGATGCACAAACTGAGCAAGCCACTTAAAAAATACATTTGGATCTCTAAGTAAGGTAGAAGAATGGTTTATTTTGTGTTATAATTGTGTTTTCATTTGTATGTTTGTTACCTATGCTCTCCATAGTGTCTCAGTTAGACATGTCAAGTGTTTAGTGTGTTATTTGATTTTGTTTTATCGGACTAATGCAAGACTAACCTCCCCTCTACGTATTCCTTATTCACATATGTATTCATATGCATTCATCTAAGAACCATCCATCATGTCCTCACAAAACATGCAGCCATTAAGTCATAGATGTGTAGGTAACCACATTCATGCACACACACTGAGGAGGGCCCAGTCTCTATTTGTAATGTCCTCATGGAATGCATAGATGTGAAGGTGAAATTATTAGGGGAAGTTGTGTCCACATCATTGAATTTGTATAGTATGGGTTGGTTGGTCATTGTTAATGTGAAGGCATGGATGCAATTGGCCACTATTCTTTAAAAAAATCTAAGTAAAACACCTTTTCAAGTTTTTTGATTTCTCAGTCCTTTAGCATTTAAACTGAAGTGTTATTCCTTCCTTTTGGGAAAAAATTAACATGATATTTTTTAGGAACAACACTACTATAATTTCTACCCCCTCTAATAGCGTATCATACACTTGTATACCCATCACATGATAAGTGTCAAGTAAATGATAGATAAATCACCCAATCGAGGGATCTTATAAAAATCCCTATAGGTCTAGGATAATATATCCTAATCCCAAACAAATATTTGGATCCTCTCTTCTATACTCCTAACTATTAGGTCTTATCTATCTAATAGGTGGTTGGTCCCCTTGTCTCTCACTAGCTAGGAAAAAAGTGTCCCTATAATTTCTTTATAGAGGTTTAGGATCATTGCCTCCTCAACCCCTATTAGACTCAAACCCTACTTCACACCCATGTTGGGTGCATCTAGGCCTCTAAATAACTTATTCCAACCCCAAGCCTCAACACTCCTCCCTCAAAGTAACCACCCTTCCTCTAGCTGATAGACCCAAGCTCCTATAAACATTAATGAGATTGTCTACTCTCTAAGGGTCTATGAGAAATTAAAGGTGGGACAACAATACCCACTCACATGATGTTTAAAATCCTATCTCTATCTAATACAACCAACTCATTAGCTGTTAATAAGCCTAAAATACTTAAGAGCCATTCTTGTTCCCTAGATTTGTTCCACCAGATGTAGTCACCCTAAAAAGATAGAAATGAAATTTAATCAATTATTTAGCCTCCAAAAATACTTAACTTTATCCTATGATGAAATTATCACTTAATATAAGAAGCATTTGCATAACTATCATGGTAGGTTATTCAACCACTAGTCTTTATAGATAGGTAGTTATACAATAATTACGGTAGTTGTGTAACCACCACAGATAGATGATGATTGTGAAACCACTATGGTAGTTACATAACTACCATGATGAAGGTGTACCCACCACACTATGGAGACCAATTATTTTTCCCCAGCACCTATGGTTCCCCGAGTTGGTCATGCCCAAACCCTAAAAAACTAATGAAATCCACAAAAAAATAAACTTTTTCCTAGTGTATCAATGTCACCAACCCACCCATGTAGGAAATTTCAAAAATTATTAAATATAATATGTTTTTTAATCAAAATTTTAAACCTGGGGCTATGGCATGAAAATTAGTGTAACTTACTTGTGTTTGCATAAATCATGTTGTAGCTAGTACCCTTGCCATCTTCTCCTAATCCTCTTTGATTTGGTTTCTCTCCCACATGATTATATCATAGGGATCTTAGATATCAAATTATTATAATTTTAAATGAATAAATCACAAGTTTTTAATATGTAGTTCATTTTGTTAGTTTTTTCATTTCAAAACTTTCTTTTTTTAAAAATTTCCTTTAGAAACTATATCATAGGGATAAATCAAATGCTAAATATTTTAACTTTGCATTTTTCATAATTTTATTTCAAAATATGTTATTTTTCTATTTGTATTTTACAAGTTGATATCACTTCATTCAATACCAAGTTCAGTCCCCCAATGGGACAGTTCAAGTAGTATTATCATCCCCACACACATGATAAGTAACACTTATCCATGTTTTGATTAATTAGTGTATTTTATATTTTTATTATAAAATTAAACTTGATTCCATGTATTTCAAGAAGGTCACAAGGTCATTTATCTTAAATTTTTTTGTGTCATATACATAAGTGAGGTAAGTTTCATAGCCCTCATTTTCCTTTCAGTGTGCCACTACTCAAGAAAGCACCCTTAAAAACTAATGATGAAAATTATCCCTAAGGGGTAAAGATGCATACACACGAATTTTTCATGGTGCCATATTTCATAAAATACAATGATGATAAAATGATATTCGTTAAAACATGCTCATATCTGATCCTCTCCCTCTCATTAGTCTTTTGCCTCTTTTCTAGCCCATAAAAACATCAAGCTTTTCATTTTTAAAATTTTTCTTCGCAGTTTAAAAAATATCCATGGTTAAACCACCACAGTGGTTCATGCAACTACCCTATTTATTACACCATTATCATGGTGGTTCACAAATACACTCAGTGGTTTCAAAACTGCCACCTACACAGATTAGTGGTTTTATCAACATAGAAATATTTTTGTAATTAATTTTTGAGACTTGCATTTTCATGCATTTTTCATGATTTTATTTGCATTTTTATTCATTTATCTTGAGTTCACCTTCCTAATCTCCAAATATAACTCTATTGTTGATTGTGTCAATCTCAACCACTTCCAAGTTAATCAAAGAAGCTCCCTATCAGCTCTAGTTAATTCCTCATAACTTCTTCCTTAAAAGTATTTATTTTTTCTTTTAATTTTAGATCCAAAAATTGCATTAAAGATTGGAGTTTAAAATTTTTAGAGAGACAATTTATCTTCTATTATTTTGAATAACTTATTCCAAGCTTCACAATAGTCTTCTGGTCATTTATACAAGTTGAAAAGAGATACTCATGATTTTTCATCCAATACCCTATCATTATTAAGAAACCATCCAATGTTTAGTTTTTTCTTCCTCCAATTTTTTGTTGTTCTTTGTCTTCTTTTTCTTCCTCTTATTGGAGAGTTCTATGATCACCATTTGCATTGGGTTGGTTGATCAAAAGTTATTTTATTTCATTGTTAGAGTTAGTTTATTAGTAGAGGGCACATACTATATTTAATAGTATAGTTATTAATGTTAGTAAATAAATAAGTTAGTAAGTTAGTTTGGGATGAACTCATTTGGATCTCGTAGAATGACTAACTAGAAAGATTTATAAGATTAAACCTTTGTAAATATTATTGAATATACAATTTTACATTTTTTAAAAAGTTTTGTTAAATTTAAAATGTCAATATTCATATTTACCTATGTGTGCATAGTCCTATTAATGGTATCAAAGATTCATATTTCAAAAGAGAGATAAATCTAGAATCATGAAGGAAGAGAACAAAAATCAATAGGTATGATGGTCAATATATGAGCATTTGTTTTGATTACCATTTTAAAAAAAAAATTGTATGGTTTTATATCTTCTAAAAGCTTCAAACATCAATTATATGACCATCTTCAGTCACAAAAATCATTTTGGTTGAGTTAAAATTAGCATTGAAACCATCTGTATGGCCTTTCTCAACATTTTTAATATTGATATTCATTTATATGACCTCTACAAACACAAATTTATGATGTCTATGACATTTTGCATCCTTGTTTTTTTTATTACATCCCTTAAAACCCTTGTAAATCAATTTATATAGTTTAAGATTGTTACAATATAAATTTGTATGGTACAAAAGATCTAAATTTGCATTATTAAGACCTTGTACATCCCATAGAAACAAGAATTAGCATGTTGGATTTGAAATTGCAATTTTGCAGTGTTTCAAACCTCCTAAACGCATTTTCACATCTCCTTTGTACGGATTTGAAGCTTTTAACATTAGTTTGTATGGATTTGGAGTTTTCAAATTGGATTAAATGTAGGAGTATGGCCCAAAATCCTTCTTATAGCACTTGTATGGTATTTTAAGGAACATGTAGTGTGATAATAATAATTATGGCATAGCAGTGAATATATTTCATATTTTTTAATAATTTTTTATTTTCCATTGTGTTTTTTTCAAACTAGGCTCCAAAAGAGCAAAGCACTTTTCACTTCTAGTGAATGGATGCAAATATATATATTTTTACTTTTGAAAATCTAGGAAATATAGTTTAATATATGTATATTATTTTTTTATATTCAAATTATTTGTAGGGGAGTTGGCAAACAAAATTTTGTAAGGTACATGTAAAGGGAAAAGTCTCAGGATCAAAACTCACTAAGATTACTTTTTGGTGAAAATTATTTTTGACCCAAACTAGTTAAATCATCTTTTTAGAATATTATGTTTTGTAATTTGATATATAAGAGTGTAATTTGTATTACTTTTGACACTTACAACACATTTTATGACTTTTGTATCTAGTCACTATTTTATGTAAAGGTGGTCATGTGACCAGCCAATATTTAGATTTTTTTGACTTTCCAAACACATTGGAATGGTCAATTTATGATTTGAATACTATTTATATTTTTTTACAAGAAATGTACTAAAAATTATGTATAAAGGTGCATTTTTTGTGGAAACTAACATCTTCAAAATGTAAAATTTCATAATGGCATCTCATGAGTGTGTTATCAAAGAACATGTCATTCATTATAAGTCTATCAAGATCCTTTTGATTGACAAAGTATAAGTGTCAAAATGGAGTTTGGAGGATCTATTGGAGGCTGGATGACTATTCCCCTTCTCTAGTTAACTATTCACTTGGAGTTTGGGTAAAATGCTTGAATAACATTTTTGGTAGTATTAGTATGTTTTTTCTAGTTTCAATTTTGGTTTTATTTACTTTATTGATATTCCTAATGAGAATCATAAAAATTATTTTTTATTTTGTTTTTTTATGCAAGGGCTTCTAATCTCTTCCCTAATAGGGGAAGATATTGCATGGCCTTCGATTAGTCATCAGTGATTGTATGAATTGAAATAGGAGTTGATAACATAATAGTGTTGAACAAAGGTCTATAAGAATTTTTTAGACATTAAGGAGGTGTTCTATGCATAATAAAAATAGTCACTTATACAATATTTTATGTGAGACCTTATGTAGATTGATGTGGTTGAACATGTCTTGATCATGTTCTACTATAATATAGTATAAAATGGTCAAAGAGGATGAACAAACCTTGATCATGTTCATCATTCATGCCAAAACTTGTAAGGTAGGATTATGTATAGATTGGTATTATTTGATTAGTAACATGATGTACAACATACTAGTTGCAGTTGCAACAAATACTTTTGATGATTTCATAGTCATAGCTTTAGATCATCTTCTACACCCATTTTTGGACTAGGGGGTTTGTTGGGTCAGTTGATCTAAAGTTAATTTATTTCATTTTTAGGGTTAGTTTATTGTTATGGGGTACATACACCCTTTTTATATTTTTTATTATATTTATTAATGTTAGTAAATCAATAAGTTAGTAAGTTAGTTTGGGATGAACCCATTGGGATCCCATAAAATAACTAACTATAAAGCTTTTTAATCTTAAATCTTTATAAATAATATTGAATATATAATTTTATATTTTGTGAAAAGTTTTGTTAAATTTAAAATTTATTTATTAATATTTACCCATGTGTGCATGGTCTTATCAATTTTCACAACATAAAAGGATATAACTAGCCAAGGATTCAACATTTTTATCGACTCCTTTTTCACTTGATCTCTACATTAGTCAGGTTGGAGATTTTTTTAATTATTTGTTTTCTTATTTTATTTTATATTTAGATTATATTTATTTTCTTATATATTTAATTACATTCCAAAAAAAATTATTTATAAAAACTTGAAAATTTTAATTATCTCCTCTCTCTCTCTCTTCTTGCATTGGAAAAATAGTTTCATCATCATAGTTGCGTTCATACATTACAATTGTCAAAGAATAATAGTTTTCACATTAAACCTAATATAGATATGTGGATATTAAAATTATATATAGTGAACCAATAACATTTAATTTTTAATTTTCATAGCACACACTCTCATACATAAACAACACCAATAAATGTGCATACACAAAAACTAGAAAAACTAACAAATAAACTTTACATATAGAGTTTCTTTGCTTCCTTACATAGTAGAAAAAATCATTTTGATTCATAAATAATAATTCTAGACTTTAATTCATAAAATTACACATCAATTCAATTGAATGTAAATTCCATGAAATAATCAAAAACTTAAAAACTTGCATACTAGCTTGTATACATGAAGTAGATCTTGAAGATTTAGAATTTGCATTACATATAAAAATATCTAAATTTTGGATATAATTTTATATTCGATAGTAAATATTTAAATTTTATATTATTTTATTTATTACATTAAAAATAATAGTATATAAATAATAAAATTTATTTTAGAACATGTAGGTGAATTTCTACATTTCAAGAATCAAGGGAAAGGTAAAAAATCAGCAGTTGCATTGTTAGTTTAAATTTAATTTTAATTGGCATTGCATTAATAAATTTCAATAATATATATAAAGATAAATAAAAAATCATTTCCTTTGTTTCCAATAATTTTTATTTTATAAATAAGCATAATTTTATTTTAATTTGCAAAGACTTGTTAAAAATTCAAAATAAGCTCAAATCAAAATCTTATCAAAATGAGAACAAGTATAAACCCTGCTACAAAAAAACATTAAATATTAAAAATATAAATTACACATCAAAAAAATTAAATCAAAATAATATAATAAGCTTCAACTTCCAAAAAACATTACTCACTCTTGGATGATGCTCCCGAAACAAGCCAATCTCCATAGAGTAGGAACATTTCCAAGAGTGCCCACTCTTTACTAGCAAACAATATTTAGTGTGACATTAACTTCAAACTTATAATAGAATTTTTATATTCAAATCCTATACCTAACCTTATTATCAACCAACTTAATGCTCTTTATGAGCAAAACCACCCAATATAATCCCAAGTAGTGATACCCATCCACATTCTAGCCTATTAAGACAACAACCTACAAATATAAGTCATTTTCCTCTTGTATCCTTAGGTATAACCTTGTCATATCTCATTATATTTTTATATGAAATTTAATATACATAACCAACCTAATAGATCCAACCAAATCACAAGGGTCCTTCAGCGCAAATTTACTAATTTTTTTAGCCTAGTATAGACCAAGAGCTTCATTACCTTGTCCTTGTCCATTCCAAGGGTTACTTGAATTCCATCACATCCATTTCATAAATTTAAACAAAATTATACATATTTGAAATATTGTTGTATCTCCACAAGCACCCTTTGACACAACTCACTCAAAACCCTACACTTATAGATCAACCTAACCAACCAACCCTTCTCATTCAAATTCCTTAACCAAATCAGCCCAATCAATTGAGCCACTATACCACTTATCCCATTATCCTTTAATTTAATTTCTTGTATAGACATTGATAAGTTAATTACATGAAGGTTAGCATGTTATTTTTTGTGTGTACATCTCCCATGGGGAACCCATATGATATTCATAAAGGAGGATGACTCTTTAATATTTTGCATTGACTATCATTATCTGAATAAAATGATGATTAAGAATTATTATATATTTATAAATATATATGACTTATTTTATCAAATTTTAGGATCATGTGTCTTCTCCAAGATATTTTTTAGATCCAGGTATCACTATTTTATAATTAAAGAGGGTGGCATATTGAAGACAACTTTCTGCAATCAATGTGGTCATTATGAATTTATAGTGATATTCTTTGGTATTACAAATGCACCTATTATGTTCATGAGTCTCATAAAAAATGTGTTTTAAAGGTATTTTTATTGGTTTGTATTCATAGATAACCTACTAATATATTCATAAACTAGGGAAGAACATGAAGAACATATAAGGAAAGTTTTGTAGTATTTGAGACAAAACCCAATTGTATTATAAGTTATTTAAGCATAAATTATTTTAGAGAGAGGTGAAATATTTTTAAATGTCATTTTATTGGATGGTATTATATTATATATAGATAAAATCAACGTAAATTTTTAGTGGTCATTAGTAAATAATGTGACCTAGGTGCATAGCTTCATGGGCTAAGTAGGGTATTGTTAGATATGCATGGATAATTTATGATGAATTGGAGTCCCAATCACTTCCTTGCAAAGAAAAGGGAAAATTATTATATGGATTAAGCAATGTGAGAAATAATTTTAGAATATCAAATATCTATTGATGACATCACCCATATTAGGTGTGCCATATATGGTTAATTATTTTATTATATGCATAAATGCATCCATTAAAGGCCTCAATCAAGTATTAATTTAGGAAGGGATAGTTATGTCTTATAAGTCATGAAAGATATATTACCATGATATTAGGTATTAATCTAAACACTTAGACTTAATTTTATTAGTTCACACATTGTAAATATGGAGACATTACTTGATCAATTGTTGGTTTGAGATTAGAACCAATCATTTTAGTTTGATATAGTTATTAACTAAAAATTATTTGAATACTATAAAAATACATTGGATGGATTTTTTATCAAAATAAAAATTTGACATCACTTAGATTAAAATAAAAGAGAATAAAGTGGTGGTTGCACTAATTAAGATATCACACGCATTCCATTTTAGGTATGTATAATAACCTAGGGAGCTACATTTTAGAGTTGAAAAGGTAAGATTCTTGGTATATGGTGATCCCAGTTTTTAACCCAACCACAATGAATAGACCTTAGGCAAAGGTGGGGATCTTTATGTACCAACATTGTATGTATGTGCCCAGTGGAGGTGGCATGAGATATTTGATCATGTATGAGGTAGACAAGGGACCCTACTCAATTCATATTAGAGGAAATAAAATTATTGTAGACATGAGAGATTTGTAATGTTGATCTTTAATGAAATGAGAAGTGATTAAGTATGTTTTGTGATGCTTGGATTGTAAGTAGGTGAGGACATCCCATAGTGACCTATGTGAATTATTATATCCCCATGAGATATCTAAATAGAAGTGGGAATTGGTATCTATGGATTATATTATTATATTACTTATGACTTAGTATAATAAGGATTCCATCTTGGTGGTTATTGATAAACTAATCTAGGTTACACACTTCCTAATATGAAAGGATACTTATGAGGTAGTTGTATGTGGATTATATTTTGTGGTTACATGGTTTTATTATTAAGATAATTTCATATAATTATTCTATATTCACATCCCATTAGTTTTCCACTTTTAGGGAAGCTTTGGCATAAAGCTAAATTTTATTACAAAAAATCATCCTAAGACAAATGAAAAGACTAAGAGAGTCAATCAGGTCCTAGAGGACATGTTACAGATGTACATCATGGATAACCATACTTAATGTAAGAACTATCTACCTTTAATAGAATTTGAATATAATATAAAAATATTGTATATATGTTATTAATCCTAGGTGTCTTGTTTTCATCTTATTTAATAAGTTCTCCATTATCATAGGAATAGGAAAGGTCAATTTAGGGAATGTGAAGTGAACAACCTTCTTGGCTTCTTTATTGTAATGTTTTCTCTCTTAATTTATTGAATCGTGAAATATATTTTCATTGTCATTTTGTATGAAATCCAACTGGTCATTAGTATCAGAGTAGGATTTTTTAATTTATTGGTCATTATATTTCCCATTTTGGTTTATTACTCATTATCCTCCTTTATTCTAGTTGTATGAAGATGGTTGGTCTCAGGGATTTTGGCAGACTTGAAGATGTATGAAGACAAAAATGGAATTCCTACTAGCCTATAGGAGGTGTGTAATAATTTTATAATGTATTCTAGACCTGACAAAGTCATTATGATAATAAATTGATTGTTTACCACCTCAAATAGAGGTGTATCAACTCTAACTGTGTACCTCCTAGTATTACAACACTCAAAAAGGTGTTTTGGTATTTTTTTTGTGTGAATCACATATTTCATGAAGTATATTTAAATTTTGGTACAATTTCTACTATTTTATCCTATCAAAAATTCTAACATGGAAGGGTTTTTTATTTTCAACTTCATTTGGTGTTTTGACTGCATATTACCAAAGTTGTGTGGAATTAAAAGGTTGAGTGGACTATAAAAATAATTTAATATCTATTTTTTTAATCAAATTTGGCTATTTGGTTACATATACTTATACATTTTGACCATTTTTGTCAACCCTGGTGATTGAAGGTTCAATTAAGACACAAGGCACTCTATGTGGTGACTTGGAAATAAATCGTGTTTGATTCAATCATTAAAGAAGTAGTATTTTTTTTTGAAGATTATTATTCTAATATTGAAATTAAGTAAATCAAATAAAAGGAAGGAGATTTATATTAATTTTAATATTTTTTTATTTAAAAACAAAAATTTCAATTTTAAGTACTTTTTAAAATTTGAAGCATTTTAAATTTTGAATTGAAAAGCAATTTTTTCATTTCCAATAGAAAATTTAAAATTGCCTTGAGTAAGATACTCTAATCAAATTTGGTAAACAATAACCAAATTTTACAAATTCAATGATAAATAAGGAGAGATACTCTTTTACCCATTTGTTTTTGTTGAAAAATGTAAATCTAAAAATCAAGGAAAATCAAGTATGAAGTTATTAATAAAGTTGGTGTTAATGGTAGAGTGAATACTTTTCATGTGTCACCTAGGTACCATAGACCACTTTTCTCTCACGTACCTTAAAGCTACTTTCATGTATTTTTAGTATATATAAAGGGCTAGCTTCTTCTATGTACCAATGAATATATAAGAAGGGGGAATATAGAGAGATTTGGTATATCATTCTAGTAGTATATGTAAAAGGGGACCATTTCAAAGTGAGAAGTAACTAATTTGGGGTTAACAAAAACTCAAAACTTAAACAATGCATTCAATCAAATTCTATCATTGGCACAACATTGACTAGAAAATACATTTAGTTAGAATGGTCTCAATAAGTGGATAACATAGTCATCTTCAATGATCTATGGTTTGATATTTACAATAGGGAGAAATAACTAGTTGAGCCAATAGGGAATCAAATGATATTTAGACATGGAAGCAAAAAAATTAGAAAGCATTGGACTTGATGAGAGCCTCAATAAATGGAGATGTGTTTCATCATATTCAAGGGTGTAATAATCCATGGGAAGCATTTCACAAATGTAAGGAGCTATATGATTCCCACTTAGAGTTAGAATTCATTTAGTTGTAGTTGAAGATGTTCAACCTTGAGTTGAAATATGGTGATGTGATGAGATTAGATGCAGAGATATGTACCATCAAGCATGATGTAGATACCATGAGTGTCAAATTGACATCTATATAAACACATTCATAAAATTCCTTATTCCTAACTATTAAACCTATTTGGAGTCTCTATAAGCAATAAATCAGTTGAAGACTCTCACATTTTATCAATTGGTTGAAAAGATGTCAAAAAAAAAAAGGCATTTAGAAAAAAAATTGAGTCTAAAATAAGTGAAAGTGTGTAATGTCAATCAAATTATTCCAAAACATCCTATCAAGGCCACATCTTGTAAAAAAGATGGTAATAATAATTACAAGAAAAATTACAATGGAAAAGACAACAAAATGAAAATCAAGGTGATCAAAATCAAAACCGAAATGATAAACAAAATCTCTACTATGAACAATGTGATAGAAAAGGAAACCATGAGACTCATGAGTGTAGAATTACATGGGATAAAATTGAAGTATATTGTAAGAATAAAGAGGAAAAATCAAAGAAAACAAAAGTGTCAAAATCTCAATAATTCACTAGTGAATGTGTGTTTTTTCCAATACATATGATGAAATAAACACTATCTTAGTTATCTCATCATGCTTTGATTATTGGGTTCTCAATATTGGTGTCACTCTACATATAAAATACTTATTTGAGGATTTTAGTGAATAAATTTGGTTCATTATACCTCATAGATAGATCAAGTCTACAAACACAAGAGTAACAATATGACTCGTGTCCAAGGCTTCCAAAATTTTAAACTCTAGAATGTTCTCTACCTTCCACAATTTAAATGAAAATTTTTGTCCCTAGTGCTCATAAGGTAAAAAGTACATTCCATTATTTTGGATAAAATTTATGTCATAATTAGGATAAAAATTATTATGCAATCATCTTGATTTGATATGAGGAAGGTAAAATACTCAAACTCAGGGGTGAGCCATCAATTTCAATGAATTATGCTCATCTTGTGGAATATTGGAATGTCTCCAAATATGTTGTGGCATGCTAGATTATGGCATCCTCACTATAAAAAAATTCATATATTTCAAAAGAATGGTGTTGTTGGCATGCCTACATTGCTTTCAAAATTAGATAAATAGTGTGATCCTGCATATTATCTAAACATGCAAGAAAACTATTTCTAAAGTCATAGTGGAAAACTAATAAAAAATTAAAATTGGTTTACTCAGATTTGTGTTCTCTTCCAATCCTCTTTGCTGGTGGTCATTAGTACTTCATGTTGTTCATTGATCACTATAGTAGGATGACTTGGATATACTTTCTAAAGAAAAAATTAGAAACCTTCAAGACTTTCCAAAAGTTTTAAACCATGATATAAAATGAAGCTCAAACCTACATCAAAACTCTTAGGATAGACAATGGTGGTGAATACACTTTAAATAAGTTTGAATCCTATATTTATCAAAATGGGATCAAACACCATCTCATAGTTCCTCACACTCCGCAACAAAATAGAGATGTAGAAAGAATGAATAGAACTAAGATGAATATGGTTCATGCAATGTTGTACTTAAAACAGGTAAATTTGCACTTTTGGGTTAAAGTATCTATAATAGCAGTATACCTCCATAACAAATCACCATCAATATCTCTTGAATTCAAGACTCCATATGGATGTGGTGTGGTCATCTTCTTTTAGTGTGACATTTTTCAAAATTTTAGATCCACTTGCTATATATTGTTCTAAAAGATAATATGAATAAGTTAGACCACAAGAGTTGAAAATTTATTCATTTGGTATATTCTAAATCCTCCAAGGCATACATGTTATATGATGAGAAAGAGAAGAATTTTCTTGTCATAAGAGAAGTTGTCTTTTATGAAATCATAAAGGACAAAGATAACATTAATTGACAATTGATTCAACTTGATAAATATGAAAAGTTTGATGTCTACAGAGAGAGTGATTTACATGTTCCAAACAATGAGTGGAGGACATACAACTAGAAATCCATTGACTCTTTATTATCTCCTATACATAAGAATGAAACTCCTCCTGAAGGAAAAAGTTCAACTTCATCAAACAATGAACAAGGGGCATAAGAATAGAGGATATAAAGTGAAAGAACTTCAAAGAATGAATTTGAAGCACATAAAACACAAAAATAGATGCCTAAGTAGGCCACCCAAACATTGAAAGATGTGAAACCTATTGAATTTAGGAAAACATGTACTAGAATTTCACATGCAGTCACATCATAATCAGACAAGTCCATTGAATAAATTTAATATAGGATTAAAAACTCACCTTGAATGATTCTCTAGAATAAGAACTCAATGTTGCATTTTATTCAAAACTAACATCTTCCAAACAGGTTGATAATATTAAACCTTAGAGAAAATAAATGAAAAATGAGTATAGTGCATTGGTCAAAAATGGGACTTATAAATTGGTTGATCCTCCATATAAATACAAACCTATTAGTTACAAGTTGGTCTACCACAATAAAGATAAGTTTGATGTCTCACTTGATAATAATAAATCAAGGCTTGTCATAAAGGGTTATGCTCAAAAAGAAGGAATTGACTACAGTTAAACCTTTGCACCTACATTAAAATGGACTACCATTTAAACCATGTTGGCTATAATAGCTCATAATGGATGGAAATTTCACCAAACGGATGTCAAAACTACATTCCTAAATGGTGACCTCAAGTAAACTATGTACATGACCCAACTTAAATGTTTTTTAGTAAATGGCCATGAGCACAAGGTGTGTAAACTTTAAAAAATATTATATGGTTTGAAATAATCCCCTCGAGCATGGTACGACAAACTAGTTGAGTACCTCATGAACATAAACTTCAAACATTTTGAGTTTGAAGATGCAACTATTTTCATCAAAATATTTGATAAAATAGTTGTATTTGTAGTGGAGAATGTTATTTATTTTCTCATCATAGGTAGCAGTGCATGATACACTACAAAGTTCAAATTAGATTTGATGAAAAGCTTTGAAATGACTAATTTGAGTTATTTTCATTACTATTTACGTATTGAAGTAATTCAAAAACCAAATTATTTATTTATCACTAAGTATAAGTACATTGGTGAAATTTTGAGAAAGTTCAAAATGGAAGATTGTAAGCCTCTTATCATGCCTATAGAACAAAATCTCAAATTGACATCTTGATCCGTAAACACCACTAAAAAATTCAAAGTGAAATTTTAAAAGTACAGATTCTAAATTTCTCAAACTTAACAAATTATTGAAATACTCAAAATAACTTGCAAAATGTTTGGCAAAAACATTCTCAGTTATAGAATTGGAATTGGAATTGTCAAAAGACTAATATCTTCCATCCACCAATAAAATCGGATTTTGTTTTTAAAAATTAAATGTCATAAATTGTCAATTTTTCAAATATTGCATGAGTTCTTGATTAATTAAAAATTAGAATATTGAAAATAAAACATGCAATATATGACAAATTACCACATGAAATTTATAACGGAGTTCGGCATTTATTGCCTACGTCTCCGCGTCTGCCCAATAGTAAGGACCATTTCTATTAAATTTGTGCAACAAATGGCTTACAAATTTCATGAAACATTACACAACTTCCCTCAGGGCTGATCTCTGTCCAAGAATTCCACCTCGCTGATATACTCAATCTCGGCCACATGGAATTCTTCCTTAGTCTTCAACCCCTTCTGAATGTGCTTTTGTCCCTTCACTTCAACTATTGGTTTATCCAAAATAAAAATAATGACATTCTCTTTCAATTAAAAAAAATAACTAAAAGGCTTACCCTATGTATAGAGGTTGAAAATTGGATTAAGATCCGCTTGCTAAAGCCATCTCTAAGCTTCTATCTAGCTCTTGGCCTCTTAAAAATTATTACATAGTCCCTGCGAAGCATGACATCAAATAAAAGTTTATAGCCTTTAAAACACTTCAAAACTTGTGGCTCATGTGGTCAAAGCATATCCCTTTTACCCAACAGGTCAGTGGTTCCAAACCCATCCCATTCTTTTTAGGCATTGAGCTTATCTTTAAAATCCCACATTTAGCAAATTTGAATGGCTTTTAGTCTTTCAAAAAGTGAGCAACCACCTTGAATAATGCTGACAGCCCTATTGGTGGGCACTTGGGTTATCCATATTATTCCCATATTGGGAAAAGGCTTCAAGTCATTGGCCTAGGTTTTAGTTTGAAACATTATCAAATATCCCACATTCGTGGGGATAATAAGTTAAAATGGATTTGTATAGCCTTGTCTCCACCATGATAGTCACCTATGCCTTTTGGCTAAGGCATTTGCCATGTCCAATGGTTTGGGTGAAGTGCTCAGTCTTTAGTGTTACGTGGCTCCTCCACGTGGGTGCAAAATTTTAAAGCATATTCTTGACTTGGCTCAAATTCTTTAATCTCTAGCTTAACTCATGGAAATTATGGCTCTCTCCCATGTCATTGGGGCATGATATTACCAAATAGTATTACAAAGAATTGTTAAAGTTTCTATAGACTTTGCAAATGCACAATTTCTACAAAATTTTCAAATGCACAATTTCTACGGACTTTGTAAATGTGCAATTTCTATGGACTGCAATGCACTTTTTCTACGGACTGCAATGCACTTTTTATACGGACTACAATGTGCTTTTATATGAACTAAAAATACAACGAGACTTCAAATCTATGGACTCCCATTGACTACCATGTGTCGCCACCTAATTGGTCCACTTGGCATGTCCACATTGCGCCATCACATTTTTCCTTGTCGAACCAAAACTTCAACAAACCATATCTTTTGCATATGGTGTCCATTTTACAAACTGAAAAAAGTGTCAAAAATATCTTGATGAGCTCTACACTGTGAAATCATTTTGATTAGAATATGGAGACTTAATTTTTTAACAAATGGAGAGATCCTTCTGGATCAAACCTCCCCACTAAGTGCTTTTGGACCCCAAAAGCATGGTCTCCACTAAAAATGCTTTTGCAAAAACATCACTACAACATATCATAGTAATGATTCAACATTCAAACTGAATCCTTGAAATGTTAGTGAAAAAAAATATCTACCCATTACCACATTGTGGATAGAAACACACTACTTGCTCAAATGTCGCATCTCAAAAATGATGCATCTGCCAATCACTACAAATTGGTCACCAAGTGCAACTACAAACCAATTTGTTAGTGTAATAATTTTACACACTATTTGTAACCACAATTGAAAGTTACAATAAAATGCCCAAAAATGAATAAGGGTCTTATAGAATGTGCAAATATCATGCATGGCTACAAATAGTTTGTATAATTAGTATAATTACAAATGGTGCCCATAAAGGGTCTTATAAGCCTCTATTTGCACAATATAAAAGACAACATATAAATTGCAATGCAAAATTTTCAAAATAGACATACTGCTTATGCCCATATAAATTGCATATACTATTGTCAAGGTTTAAAAATGAAGTTTCAAAATCCCAAACATGAGAAAATATTCCAAGTATGTTAAACATGTCCCTTGGTTTTTCTCTACGGGCCACTCCAATAAGCCATATCAACATTCAAAGCATGGTAAATGTCCTTTATGCATTCAACAAGGATCCCAAAATTGATTTTCGACATGAATGCATTATCAATCCACTAATCATGACAACATGAATGTCAAAAATTGTTTACCAACCCTCTTAATCAAATTTTCTTGATTAGTTGGTGAGATTTCTTTAGTGGATTTAGTAAAATTTGTATGGGTTGATTTAACTTCATTAATTACCTTATTGATAGGTTTATAGACCATCTTAATCTTACCATTATGAGGATGGTGTGATGGTTGAAGTCTCCAACACTTTTTAGCCTGATGTCCACTTCTGTTACAATGAGTACAAAACCTTTTGTCCACTCTTTTGGAATACATATTCTTATTGATATTCTTAGAACTCTGTCTAGGAGAATAGTCTTTCAAAATCTTTCCTAAAGAATATTTACATTTCCAACATTTGGCTACACAAAAGATTAGACAATCCACAAAAATTACATGGATAAATGTGCCACAAATTTTGTGTACAATAATCAAAAGGAACATTGGAATATTTATGTTGTCTAGTAGAATTAGAATCAACATGATTGCAAGTGTGGTGAAAAGAATGTATTTTATCTTCCATCCGATATGGTTTACACTTCTCCATAGCACATCTTACTTCTACTTTCTCAGAGCATTCACTTATTTCATTCTGAATACCAGATCTGTATCCTAACCCTGCATGATTAGGCTTATTCTCTACCTGAATGGGGTTAGTATCACCTTGACCATCTTTTCCTAGGCCTTTTCCATTAAATCCCATTTTAAAAAGTAATTTTGAGTCTATTCATTTTGTATATTGTTCAAATTTACCAAAATCATTGTTAATAGATTCCTCATGGGAAGGAAAATCAATTAATGACTTACATGCACTTATAATGTTTTCATCCATCATAGTGCTTGCATCTTTAGTGGAAGGAAAATCCTTCACTTGTCCACCATTCTGTAGTTTTTCCACGAGCTCATCCTTGGCTCATAACTCCATTTTCAAATGGACAATATCCTCATCCAAGGAGTTCAATCTTTCTCTTAGGAAAGCATTCTCTTCCTAGATCTGTTGGTTATATGCTTCAAGTTCATCAAGCTTGGCTCTATTTGACAACTTGCCCATTGCACCTATCGAATCACAAAAATTGAAACAAATGCTGAAATAGAAGCAAAAACAGCAACCAACTATTAAATCCCATTGATTAACTGCTATGATATCAAAATTTGATCCGTAAACACCACTAAAAAACTCAAAGTGAAATTTTAAAAGTATGGATTCTGAATTTCTCAAACTTAACAAATTATTGAAATACTCAAAATAACTTGCAAAATGTTTGGCAAAAATGTTCTTGATTATCGAATTGGAATTGGAATTGTCAAAAGACTAATATCTTCCATTCACCAATAAAATTGGATTTTGTTTTTAAAAATTAAATGTCGTAAATTGTCAATTTTTTAAATATTGCATGAGTTCTTGATTAATTAAAAATCAGAATATTGAAAATAAAACATGCAATAAATGATAAATTACCACATGAAATTGATAAAAAAGTTTAGCATTTATTGCCTACATCTCAGAGTCTGCCCAATAGTGAGGACTATTTCTATTAAATTTGTGCAACAAATGGCTTACAATTTTTTTGAAATGTTACACAACTTCTCTCAAGCCTAATCTCTGTCCAAGAATTCCACCAAGCTGATATACTCAAGTTCAGCCACATGAAATTCTTCCTCAGTCTTCAACCCCTTTTGAATGTACTTTTGTCCCTTCACTTCAACTATTGGTTTATCTATAATAAAAATAATAACATTCTCTTTCAATTAAAAAAAATAACTAAAAGGATTACCTTGTGTATAGAGGTCAGAAATTGGATTAAGATCCACTTGCTAAAGCCATCTCTAAGCTTCTATCTATTGGGGATCAACCAACAATTTGATTACACTTATGAAAGCAATAAACGTGAAATTAAATCAGAATGATAAGTAACTAGAATCAGATAATAGCAAAGAACAAGAGATACAAGAAACCACCCTGAAAACTTGTATTAAACTCTTTACAGAAGGAATACAATTGAAGAAACTTCTTTCTTCCACACCTCTCTCAGATGTACAGATCTCTCTCTAGATCTCTTTCCCTCAAGAGCTCTCTCTCTCAAGTATAATCAACTCCAACAACCTGGAATGATTCACCTATACAATTATGTACTATTCAACACTTACAATAATCTAAGAAGATCTATCCTAATATAGAATTAGGAAACTTGAGCATGCACTTACAACCAACAGTTATGCCTCTTGAACAAGGGCTCTAAAAATAGTCTTACTAATAATAGAGACGTGGACTTAAGACTATGACTTAATCCCATCATGCAAACACTTAGTTCTATCCTCAAAAATAGCTTTTTGGATGCACAGGTAACCGACACCAGTTCCTGCCTGCTTGCCTATGACCGACATCGGCTGATCCCCTACCAAAGCCGATGTCTCCTGAACTGCACCTGACTGATGTCAGTCACTCCTGACCGACACTGGTGACTGTGTAAACCTACAACTATCAAATGCACTCCTTTGGTGAAGCTTTTAAGCTCCACACCTTAACAATCTCCCACTTGGAGATAAACAGCTACACCAGTACCTGTACAACAACATATTCTAGCTCCTCCATCTTCAACTCAATCATGAAGACCAACAGAAGTTGAATGAAGATTCAACTTCTCCTTTATAATTGGCTTGGTTAACATATCAACAGGATTCTTATCTGTATGGATCTTCTCCAGCTTTAACTCACCATCCTCCAATACCTATCTTATGAAGTGGTACCTAAGCTGTATGTGCTTTGTTCTTGAGTGAAAGGCTGAATTCTTAGCCAAATGAATTGCACTCTGACTATCACTATATAATCTGCAACTCTATTACTCTTTTCCAAGCTCTTCCATGAACCGTGTCATCCATATCATCTCTTTGCTAGCCTCTGTGACTGCAATATACTCTGCTTCTGTAGTTGACAAGGCAACAACTTTCTGCAACTTGATATCTAGCTAACCGTCGTTCCACCAATAGTGAAAACATATCCTGTGGTGCTCCTCCTGCCATCCAAATCACCTGCCATATCTGAATCTACATAACCATGTAGAGAAGTATCTGAACCTCCATAGCACAAATGCCTACTACTGGTTCCTCTCAGATATCTAAGGATCCACTGTACTGCTTTCCAGTGTTCCTTTCCTGGATTGGCCATATCCTTACTTACAACTCCCACTGCTTAGGCAATATCTGGTCTAGTACAAACCATTGCATACATTAAACTCCCTACTACGAAAGAATATGGAACTCTACTCATGTACTCTACCTCATCATGTGAATTAGGACATTGTTCTTTACTCAATTTAAAATGTCCAGCCATAGGTGTGCTTACCAGTTTAGCATCCTGCATATTGAACCGTTTCAACACCTTGTTCACATAATCCTCTTGAGACAAAATCAACCTGTGATTTTTCCTATCTCTCTTAATGCTCATGCCAAGGATTTTCTTTGCTGCTCCCAAATCCTTCATGGCAAACGTGTGAGCTAATTTCACCTTAAGCTCAAAGATATCCTGCATGTGTGATCCTGCAACTAGCATATCATCTACATACAACAATAGAATAATATATCTACCATTATTCAATCTCTTAAAATACACACAATGGTCAGATTAACACCTACTATAGCCATGCTCAGTCATAAACTTGTCAAATTTCAAATACCACTGTCTAGGAGCTTACTTGAGGCCATACAAGCTTTTCTTCAATCTGCACACTAACTTCTCCTTAGCTTTGACCTCAAATCCTTCTGGTTGTTCCATATATATTTCTTCATCCAAATCTCCATGAAGAAACGTTGTCTTAACATCAAGCTGCTCAAGATGCAAATCTTCGATAGCAACTAAAGACAGTACAGTCTGTATAGAAGTCATTTTAACAACAGGAGAAAAAATCTCACCAAAATCAATACTTGGTTTTTGTGCAAATCCTTTCACTACCAATCTGGGCTTATATCTCATCTATCCATTCTCACCTTCTTTCAACCTGTAGGTCCATCTATTCTTCAGTGTCCTCTTACCAGCTGGCAACTCAACCAACTCCCATGTTTGGTTCTCTTTTAAGGACTCCATCTCCTCAACCATGCCACACTCCCACTGACTCTTGGACTCCACCTATAATGCTTCTTCAAAACTCTCTGGTTCTCCACCATCAGTTAGCAATAAATAGAATAATGAAGGGGAATATCGAATTGGAGGTTTACTTACCCTTTTTGACCTCCTGATGGGCGTCTGAGACTCATTCACAACATGCTGTCTGCCCAAATTCTTTGACAGTGACCGACCTCGGTCACTTTCAGGCCTATTATTAGTCGACGTCAGTTCTTCCTGACCGACGTCAGTGCCTGTCCTGCCAACATCGGTCTCTGTATGACCAACATTGGTTTCTATCCTGCTGACGTCAGTTCCTACCTTGTCGACGTTGGTCTCTGTGTTTTCCTGCAAGTGATTATTTCTTTTTCTCACGAGCTCATTTTGGACCGTCACCTCGTCCAATTCTCCATTGCTCTGCCCAAATTGATTTAGCTTCTTTAGCTGATCACTATACATCACTTTTTCATTGAAAACAACATCACAGCTCCTAATTATCTTATTAGCTCCTAGATTCTAAAATTTGAAACCAAAATCATCTGAGCCATAGCCAATAAATGTGCACCTCATAGACTTAGCATCCAGCTTCTTTCTATTTTCCTTATCAATGTGCACAAAGGCTTCACAACCAAAAACTTTGAGAAATGAGAGATCTAACTTTTTACTTGTCCATGCCTCTTCTGGAATTCCACCATCTAGAGCTATAGAGGGTCCTCTATTAATCGGGTACACTACAGTGTCAACAACTTCTACCCAAAACTCTAAGGGCAAACCAGCATGCAATCTCATACATCTTGCACTCTCCATAATTGTTCTGTTCATCCTTTTAGCAATTCCATTCTACTGAGGTGTCCTTGGAACCATCCTTTTCCTATGGATTTCATGCATATAACAATATCGGTTAAACTTATAGCTGCAGAACTCACCACCATTGTCATATCTCAAGCACTTCAATCTTCTACCTATTTCATTCTCAACCATAGCTTTCCAAATCTTAAAAGTCTCAAATACATCAGATTTCTTCTTAATACAATAGATTCATACCTTTCTTGTAGCATCATCTATGAATGAAACATAGTACTGTGATCCTCCAATAGAAGCAACCTGAGCCGGTCCCCACATGTCTGTGTGAACAAGATGCAACTTATGCTTCTTCTTTGTTGACCCAGTCTTGAGAAAACTCACTCTCTTCTATTTCCCAAAAATACAGTGCTCACAAAAATCTAGATCTATGCTTTTCAAATCTGAAAGCTTACCTTTAGACTTAAGAATTGACATTCCCTTCTCACTCATGTGGCCAAGCCTTGAGTGCCACAATTTTGCTTCCACATCTGAAGTAGATAATACAGAAGGAGAATTGTTAGTAACACAATTACATAAATAGAGATTACCTACTCTCTTACCTCTGGCCATAACAAGTGCACCCTTGGTCACCTTCCAAGATTCAACTGTGAGAGTTACTGTACAACCCTCATCCCCTAACTTTCTTGTAGAAATCAAATTCCTCTTCAAGATAGGAACATTCATAACATCTCTCAACACCCATGTGTTGCCATTCTACATTTTCAGCTGCACTTTACCTTTGCCAATAATTTTACAACGCTCATCATCCCCTAAATACACTATTCCAAAATCTCCATGGATATAGTCACTAAAATATTCTCTATTAGGGGTAGCATGAAAAGATGCACCAGAATCTAACACCCAAGATTCTATATTATTATGCAAAGAGAATATTAAAGCATCTTGTGCAACACCTGCAACCTTTGCTTCTTCCTTTCCTTCGTGTTGATTGTCCTCCTTAGGCTTTGACCAACAATCTCTGCTTATGTGCCCCATCTTTCCACAATTCCAGCATTGTGGCTTCCTGCTATTTCTAGATTTGGATCTACCTCTCACCTTAGACTTAGATATTGATCTCCCTTTCTTGCCCTTCTCTTTTTTCCTTCCCCTACTCTCAAAACTGAAAGCATTCCTTGATGTTTCCTCTGTGCTTTTCTTGTGAATTTCCTCATTCAAGATAACACTAACAACATCCTCTACTTTTAAAATGTTTGAAGTAGATGCAGTATTACTAACTGCCATTACTAAGCTATGCCAGCTTTTAGGCAAAGAACATAATATTAAAAGAGCTTTAATTTCATCAGCAAACACAATATTGACCAAACTTAATTGATTTACAATTCCATGGAAATCATTTAGGTGATTAGATATAGATCCACCTTCCTGCATACGCAAATTAAATAGTTGCTTCATAAGATATACCTTATTAGAAGCTGAGGGTTTTTCATACAAATTTTCTAAAGTAGTCATTAACTCTATCGTAGACTTTGCCTATGATAAATTAGATATCACAGTAGATGCTAGACTCAGTCTTATAGACCCCAGAGCCTTTCTGTCAAGAACTTCCCATTCTTCATCATCCATGTCTGTGGGCTTCTTTGCAATCCCACCTAACGGTAAGTATAGATCTTTTTGATATCGATAATCCTCTATCTGCATTCTCTAATGTTGATAGTTTTTTCCATTGAACTTATCCATTCTCAGTTTACTTTCTTCTACCATTGCTTCTCCCACTCAAACAAAAATCCCTGTAGAAACCTCTGTGAGTAACCTGTAATCAATACACACTACACAGATCTGAACCACCTGTTAGTGAACCTGAGCTCTGATACCACTTATTAGATATCAATCTCTAAACCTACAACCAAGGCTCTGATACCACTTGTTGGTATCAATCTCTAAAACCTATAACCAATCTCTGATACCACTTGTTGGGGATCAACCAACAATTTGATTACACTTATGAAAGCAATAAATGCGAAATTAAATCAGAATGATAAGTAACTAGAATCAGATAATAACAAAGAACAAGAGATACAAGAAACCACCCTAAAAACTTATATTAAACTCTTTACAGAAGGAATACAATTGAAGAAACTTATTTCTTCCACACCTCTCTCAGATGTACAGATCTCTCTCTAGATCTCTTTCCCTCAAGAGCTCTCTCTCTCAAGTACAATCAACTCTAACAACCTGGAATGATTCACCTATACAATTCTATACTGTTTAACACTTACAATAAGCTAAGAAGATCTATCCTAATATAGAATTAGGAAACTTGAGCATGCACTTACAACCAATAGTTATGCCTCTTGAACAAGGGCTCTAAAAATAGTCTTACTAATAATAGAGACGCAGACTTAAGACTATGACTTAATCCCATCATGTAAACACTCAGTTCTGTCCTCAAAAATAGCTTTCTAGATGTACAGGTAATTGACACTAGTTCCTGTTTGCTTACCTGTGATCAACATTGGCTGATCCCCTACTGACGCCAGCGTCTCCTGAACTACACCTGATCGACGTCGGTCGCTCCTGACCGACGTCGATGACTGTGTAAACCTGCAACTATCAAATGTGCTCCTTTGGTGAAGCTTTTAGGCTCCACACCTTAACACTATCTAGCTCTCAGCCTCTTAAAAATTATTACACAACCCCTGCAAAGCATGACTTCAAATAAAAGTTCACGGCCTTTAAAACACTTCAAAACCTGTGGCTCATGTGGTCAAAGCATATCCCTTTTACCCAATAAGTCAGCGGTTCCAAACCCATCCCATTCTTTTTGGGCACTGAGCTTATCTTTAAAATCCCACATTTAGCAAATTGAATGGCTTTTAGTCTTTCAAAAAGTGAGCGGCCACCTTGAATGATGTCGACAACCCTATTGGTGGGCACTTGGGTTATCCATATTATTCCCATATTGGGAAAAGGCTTCAAGTCATCGGCCTAGGTTTTAGATTGAAACATTATCAAATATCCCACATTCATGGGGATAGTAAGTTAAAAAGGCTTTTTATAGCCTTGTCTCCACCATGATAGTCTCTGATGCCTTTTGGCTAAGGCATTTTCCATGTCCAATGGTTTGGGCGAAGTGCTCGGTCTTTGGTGTTATGTGGCTCCTCCACGTGGGTGTAAAAGTTCAAAGTGCATTCTTGGCTTGGCTCAAATGCTTTAATATCAAGTTTAACCCATGGAAATTTTGGCTCTCTCCCATGTCGTTGGGGAATGATATTACCAAATATTAATTACAAAGCATTGTTAAAGTTTCTATGGACTTTGCAAATGCACTTTTTCTACGGACTGCAATGCACTTTTTCTACAGACTGCAATGCACTTTTTCTACAGACTATAATGTGATTTTCTATAGACTAAAAATACAATGAGATTTAAAATCTATGGAGTCCCATTGACTACCATGTGTCACCACTTGATTGGTCTACTTGGCGTGTCCACATTGCGCCACCACATTTTTCCTTGTCGAACCAAAACTTCAACATACCATATCTTTTGCATACGGTGTCCATTTTTCAAACCGTGAAAAGCCTCAAAAATATCTTGACAAGCTCTATGCTTTGAAATAATTTTTATAAAAATATGGAGACTTAATTTTTTAACAAATGGAGAGATCCTCCTAGATCACATCTGAAGATACAGATTTGGTCGATGCCACTAAATACAAATAACTCATTAGAATTCTAGTTGTTATGACCACAACTAGACCATATATGTATTTTACTTTTGGTTTTATTTAAATATTCATGTAAAAAACCATAAATAGTCATTGGGTAGCACTAAAAATAATCCTTATATACCTCAAAGGAACATAAAATTTTGGGTTCAAAGACTCCAAGTTAGGAGACTTCAAACTAGTTGGATATTCAAATTCTGACTATGTTAGTGATCATGAAGATGGTAAGTCCACTATGGGTTTTTTAATGAATTTATAAACAACAATTGTCAATTATAAATCTAAGAAGTAACTAGTTCCAATAATTTATTCATCATGAATATAGTATATATCCACTTCAAAGGCAACTAGAGAGATCTTATGGCTCATAAGGGTTCTTATAGATTTACAAAAATAACAAGTTTTATCAGCACCTCTCATGATGGACAATAATTCTACAATATAAATACAAATAATCTAGTCTTTCATGACTAAATCAAGCATATCAACACTAAATTTCATTTGATTTGGCATTATGTGAAAGATGGCAGTGTCAAGTTACAACACTACCCTACAATAGAGGAACTAGTAGACATCCTAACAAAAGCACTTGGACGAGAAAAAATTGAAAAGTTTAAAGGAATGCTTGGTATAAAAAAGACCCATACATATTAAGGGGGGATGTAACTGTATTGTATAAATGTTATTAATCCTAGGTGTCTATATTAGATGTCTTGCTTTAGTCTTATTCAATAATTTTTCCATTCCTATAGGAATAGGAAATTTTAGTTTGGGGAATGTGAAGTGAACAACCTTCTTGTCTTAATTATTTTAATGTTTTCTCTCTTCATTTATTGAATCATGAAATATAATTTCATTTCATTCCATATGAAATCTAACCTTTCAGAAAATATAAAATATCATAGTCCCATTAATATGTCACCATTTACAAATTTGAATGAGAATCCTTGTAGGACTCCTTCAAGTTGGGATAGACTTGAGGACCATATTTTTATTGGTCTTTATTTGATTTAAGAGATGAAAAAGAAAGTTATTCATATTCAAAATCACATTAAGGAGATACATGTCCAAAAAAATAACTATTTAGACTCATACAAGACAAATAATAGTTTTTTAGTAGGATACATAGTGCTCTTTTGATTCAAATCTTTCAAAAACATGGGACAGATCGGTAATGGACCCAAGTTGTCACCATGGCTTTTAGGATCATTTACAATTTTCTTGTGACTAGGTATAGTATATTATAAGTTTTCCTTACACCCCAATATTTATAGGATGCATGATGTTTTTCATGCATCAATATTGAATAAATCTATATCTAACCCCTCCAATAATCTTGATTGATCTTCCTCATAGATAGATAAGGATACATTCAAGGTGAAGGCAATAAGTAACCTCAGTTTTTTCTTAATTCAAATTTGGTGATGTGTATTTGATCAAGTGAAGCTCTAGTAGGATCAATATAGCCTAAGTTATGTTACTTAGGAAGATACTTATGAGATGCAACATTTATATCTTGACCTCTTCGTATGAAACTTAAAGGATGAAGTTTCCTAAATTGGAGAGTATGTAGTGCCCTACTATGGAGAACCTATGTAGGTCCCTTCGAGCTATAATGATGTTTTATTTTCTTTTATGGACTTATATTACTATATTTATTATAATGTAGAGATGAATTTTGATAACATGTAATTTAATTGGTATATGCATTGTGATTACCCTTATTGGATGATGGTTTAATTAATTAATTCTATATGATATTGGGATTATTATTATCCTTGTTATACCATAGATTTACCATGATGAATCTATTTTGTGTAGATGATATGGACTGTACCAAGGGAAAAAAATCTATATGAGTAATGAGATAAGTTGATAAGGATGGGAATATTTTCATTGGGGGTATCTAGGTCAATCCAACAACTTACACCAATAATCTATAAAGTCCAAAATAATATGTTTAGTAATAAAAAACACCTCAAATTCAAGAACTATTAACCTCTTGACAAAATTGGTCGGGTTTGTTTAACACATAAATTATCATGAGACATTGGATACCTTTATGTTTTAAAATGGATTAGTTCAAAAGTGAGATTAAAGACAAGTGTGAAAAAGGCAAATGAACATGGGTAAAAAATTGAAATCTTCATGAACAAAAGGAAAAATAAAACACTCATGAGAACATCTTGGGAAACTTTTAAAGGGACTAAAATAACAAGTTGATGAAAATTTAAATGTGGAAATTATATTTTTATCTTGAAAAATAATTGTGTGTCACACAAGAAATAAACATATAGCCACACTAATTAAAAGTACTACAACCTTGGGAAATATTTTAAAGGGTCTAAAGCAAAGAGTTAGTGTGTAATATCCCTTTTTGGATAATTTATCAACTCTAAATATTTATTTGATTCCTTTTCAATATTGAATATCAAATAAATACTAAAACATCCCACATGCAATATTGTTATTGAAAACCTAATTGAAACTTCACTAAAACCCTTATTGTATTGAGATGAAAATGTAAAAAATTATGATAATGAAGAAATGTAAACCATAATAGAGTGTTGTAATAAAATTCTTACATTTATTTTACATCACAAGGCCAAAACATAAAACTCTTACTTGAATAAATCTATGTAAAATAATTACATGCAGCAATAAGCAACAAAGAAGCTTGAAGTAAGGTTACAACTACAAGTAAAGACCACAATAATAACTTTTATTTTCACAAATTAGGATCAATTATTCACATAAGCCCCAGTGTAATAACCCCCATTATACATGAAATACCAGTTGTACATGAAACCCCAATGCAGTAGTCTAGGGTTATTTTCTAATTCGTATGGTAACAACAGGCTCTAAAGCAATGAATGGTAGTTCTAGATGAGGTACGAGAGATTTCCAAGGATGCACAACAATGATTAAAATACTCTAAACCCTAAAAAAAATTAAAAATTGATAATAATCTTTAATCACACTAAAATTAGAATTTGATTCTAATTTGTAATCATAATTATTATTTCTAGATGGAATCACCTCAATGGGTTAGAGGGTTTTCATCTTTAAACCTAAATCCAAATGGTGAGCGTTTTCATCCTCATAATTTATTCCAAATATAAGTTTTTTCATCCTTATGTTGAAAATAAATGAATTGGAAGTCTCAATTAATTGAGAAATATTGATAATAAAAATTGAATGATTTACAATAAGGAGGACTCTCAATATATAGACTCAATTATCACTTTTAGGATTAGGGTTATACTTTTAGGTTTAGGGTTTTGACTTTCACTTTTACTCTTTTATTTTATTTTCACTTTTCCCTTTTCTCATCCTTTTCTTTAATTTCTATTAATAATACATTAATATTAAGTTGTCACTTTTTTTAATAAAAAGTAAGTCATTTAGACAACTTAAAATATTAAAATTATTATCTTAAAATATTAAATTTATTATTTGTTAATCTATTTAAAAAAGGGGACATGACATGGTGAAACTTTAAATGTGAAAATCATAATTATTATAACAATTTAATGGGAAATACGCTAAAGATACATGAAATTTATGTTCTAATTAAAGACATGATCAAATTTTTGGTAAAGGGGGTTGGCCATAAATAAGCATAATTGCCCTTGATAAATACATGACTTCTATATGATTGCCTTTGGGGATTGAAATATGAATTAGTTGAACAAAACTGAACAAAGAAAATTGTGTAGTGCAATTGATTAAGTTGAAAACCTTTTTTGTCTTACTAATTAAAGGTATTTTTCATATTTTTATTATTGTGATTTTTTTGTAAATGATGCTTGCCCCAATTTTGATAATTTATTTAATTATTATTTCACACCCACACACATATATTCCTTTTCCTTGTTGGTTTTCAACCTTTATGTTTATCATGTGAGTGAGTATTGAAGGAGAAGAATATTTGTTTGGGTGTGTAAATGCACACTAGACCCATAAAATTATGCTACATAGGTAAAGGTATCTACAAGGCATCAAAACAAGGGGATAAGACTTGGAATTGGTGATTTGGGTTTATATGTAAAGCTCATATTAGGAACTAGTGCATGGGTGAAGACATGGTGGTATCCAATTTTAGGCATCAGTTCATGGTCATAACCATGGTAATATCCATTTTATTTTACTTGTAGTTATGGAAATGAAATTAAGCCTTGCACTACCTTTACCTATTTTTGCATTTAGTGTGTTGAAATGTTTTCATTGTGAAATCTACTTTTATAATTTTAGTTATGAATGGAGATTTCTTAGAATTCTATCACTTTTGGTAAAGCTTATTATAAATTTTATTATGAAGACTCCTTTACGTTGAATTTTATTGAATCCCTTGTGATATATATATATATATATATAATAAATCCCTTCTATATTCACCTCTTCATTTTCTCACCCATATATAGTTTGGATGGAATATGAAGAATGTGAGGAGGATTTAGGGTAATTATATGTAGAAATTAAATGGGTTGAGAAGTTTATAAAATGGCAAAGCATAGTGAATCTTAATTAAGCTTTTATGGAATCGTGTAAATATTATGTATTAATAGGGGATCATAGCATACCATTTATGTCAAAATTTACCAATTACGAGTTATATAATAAGTAAAAAACTTATAATATGTGATGCATGTGTTCTAACCCTATCCCTATTTAATTTCAATTGAAATAAATTTCTTTATTCAATTGAATGTGGAATTGATTAGTGATGGTTTTGTATATGTATCTTTAGGATTGATGTGTGATACTTTAAATAATTGAAATATGTATTTACAATAATTTTATTTGGATCATATTAATTAATATAAATGATTAATGTATTGATAGATAATATGTTGTAAATTTTTAAATTATGCCTAACAATGAATGTTATTATTTATTATTGATAATCCTCATGTAAATTTTGACCTTGTAGATGATTAGATAATAAAAATACTAATGTAAATGAAGGGTATTATAATACAATTTTGGATAAAAATTTTCATTTTAATATATTAATGGATAATCAGGAAAGTAGGAGCTCCCTTTAAATTCATGATTTATGTAAAGGTATTATATGTTACCTTATAAAATTTGGATAGTTCATTTTAATTATATTGAATATTTAAAATATGAAAGCACAAGTACACACACACACACACACAGAGACAATCTCCTCTTCATTAAGTATTGATTGCCTTTAATAAAATAAAATCAAACCTAATTAAAGTTGAAAATGATTAGATGAATGTAATGTTGTAATTGTAATGGTACTCAAACCTAAATAAAAATATTTATGTCTCTTTTCTAATCTTTTTATTTTATAGCTTGACCAACATTTTAAATAAAAATATCAAACCTAAAGAAATATTTATACTCGTGAACTAAGAGACCCCTTAAATTGATTAAGGATGCTTGAATTAAAAAATAAAATGTAAGAAAAGATATTTTGTCCTTTCATCAGTTCCTTTCAAGAATGGGATTTGAATATGAGTGAAAGAGATTATGTATATTCAAGTTAAACATAATATTTTTATCTCACATTGATTAGAAATGCATTTTTATAGGGTTTTTATGCATTTTCATCTCATACTATAGTATAATATGACAAGTTAGATGAATTATTTATGGATAACTTTGTATGTATATAGATAGACTAAATATAATTATGTATATTCTATTAACCTTAATAAATATAATCTATTTTTCCCATATTTGTTCATGTTTATTCCTTGGCACCCTTTGGGTTTATCTCTTTTATGTTGTGATTTTGTCACCTTTTTAATGTTTTGTGTTATTTTTTTTTTAATTTTCATGGGGCCCATTTTGTTTGTGGTGGTGTCTTTGGGGCCTTTGGTGTCCATGGTGATGTTTTTAGGGTTGTTCATGGCTATAGTGACAGTTGTTAGGGATTTTTATGCCTTTATTTGTATTCCAGACGGGTTCATAGCTCCAGTCAAAAGCATTTTGGTTTTTATCTCTAGGTTATATAAAAACATTTATCAATAATTATTTCCCATGTTCATATCGTAGACAAGTAAAATGGGAATAAAAGTGTAAGTAAAAACTTATATATTGTACTCATTTGGTGCAGACGTGGAGTGTTATAGATTCTAATGCTTAATGAATCACATTCATTAATTCATATTTAAATGTTGACACATGATGTGTAGGTGTGAAGTGACACTGATAATTTTTAGAGGATAGTGCTTGGTATTATTGATTTTATACATATCCTTTTGGGTGAGAATGGGGCTTACAAAAATAAAAAAATTATTAAACATAGTATATATTTGGTCACATCCACCATGAAATAATAAAATAATAATTAGCATAGCCAAAATATTAAATTGATATTATTTTAGACCTCATAATTCATGTCATTGAGGTTTTACATAACTTGTGCATCTTGTGTCATTGGCATTCTACATTTATTTCAATGTCAAAATGTCCCTAGATCAATTAATAAGAAGTTGACTCATTGGTGTGTTGCCTTGAGATGATTGTGGTCTAGTGTATCTAGGATCATAACCTTTTTTATGTGATCTCAAGTCTAAACCTAGTAGTTCACCCATATAAATCTGAAATGATTAAGAATAATGTGATCTATAATCTCACTAGTGTACATGTGTATGATTTTATAGACAATATTTCTACTATAGATGGTGTGTCTATTTGACTAAAGTTAGGTAAATAAATAAAAATATAGTGAGTTTAAGAGTTATATTATAGGATATAATTATTTAAACTTAGGTTTGGATAAGGATCCTATGGGGTTAGGGTTAACAAAATAGAAATGAATAAGCACAAGGGTGATAAAAATATCTATAACAAGCCAATTAATTACAAAACTAAGATAAAACATAAATTGAATTTATTATGTTGAGATATGCTAAAAATATAAAGTATAAATATGTTAGATATGGAAATGATAATGAAAAAAATATATTTGGTTTTGATGCTAATACATATCTAATATGGAATAGGCTATAAATAGACTATATATAGAGGCTGGATCAATCATCAAATTCTAGAAAAGTGCCCTTTATAGATGTGAATATTATATTAACCTGGAACAATTACATTGACACTACTGGCTAACTCAGATACAAGTGTCTAGTATAAAATACATTCTAAAATTTTATGTGACCACTTATAATATTCTAGGTTTTATTTCCTCCACTTTGATGTGCTCAGATCTAGATCATTAGTTATCGCTTCTTGTCAAATAGTAAAACCCTAGTTCTTCATCTTCATAGTGGCTATGAAAAAATGGGTAAGTGGGAAAATGGTGTCAAGATACCCTAGAAACACCTATATTAATGAGTACTACCTACATATCCAATACTCTAAAAAAGGCCCCATACTTATGTAGTTCTCTCGTATGTGTTAGCTTGTGTGTAAATCATGTAATGTGTGATAAGCAAGTACAATAGTGACCTAGCTTGTAACTTGCAAAATGTGGCTCAAATAATTCTCCTTCAATACTTTATATATGTATATGTGTTATCCCTATGACTAATATGGAAATAGGAGAGAATATGGAAGCTTTGCTCACTCGAATGTTTTTTGATTGTTGCCTTATGAGAAGGTGTGAGATTGTTAGGTCTTTGTTAGGTGAGGAATGAATGAAGATTGATACTATATTTATACAAATATTTTTGGAGAATATTTTGCATAAAATAACTTAGGTCAACCATATTAATACATTTCATTTGTAAATTTAATGACTTTAGGACACTTGACACTTATGTCAGGTCAAGACACTTGCGTTGATGTAGGTGTCTGACTAGGATGCATGTGTTTGGGAAGTAGAAAAGTAGGTACATGCTTATAACTTGTAAAAATGGAATATAAGTAGGTTTAAATAATTTTAGACAAGATATAAAGTTGGTTCATCATAATGACATTGGTCAAACTAAGAGATAAGCAATGATCACAAAGAGATAGTAGATATGATCCTTTCAACAATGGGAAAGGTCTAAAACTGAGAAACATAGCCAAGTATAAATTTGCAAAGCGTACAAGACTAAGGTGTTATATAATTCATACATAGTGTCTACATTTTCTCCCATTTATTCTAGTAATGAATTTATTAGTTTAAAGGAGAAGAAATATATACCTAGGTGTGTATATCACACCTTGCCTTTGCTTGAGTCCAACTTGAGTGCTTTACTAGGGATTGACTTGAAATTAAGAGCATGTTATAGAATATAATCAGTGCATATAATCTAAAATTTAAATCATTTTAAATGATTAAAATTACAATAGTAAGGTTTAAGAGTACACTTATGTATTTGATGTGATTACCTTGCCTTTTGGAATTTTATTTTAAGAAGTTGTAGCATTATGAATATAGAGCTCAAATTAAGACAAATGTAAAACCTAAAGAGGTACACACACACACACACACACACACACACACACACACACACACACACACACACACATAGAGGAATATTGGATGACACATGCCCATAACTTTTGAGAAAATGTGAGTTTCCATGCAATAGTTACGATTAGTTCAATTGTGCAACCCAATCATACTCATACTCTAGTGAGCGTGAGTGAACCAAGTCAACTTCACATTATAAATCTGGTGAGGTTGGATGATGTAATCAATTCCAACCTATAAACTTTGAAATATTGAGTCAATTAATTACCTCAACCATACTAAAATCAAACCAACTACTATAATAAATTGACTTACTACAGTTTCAAAAATTCTAACTTGGTGGGTGATGACAGTCCATAAAATTGTTTTGAGATTTGAAATTTAAAACTAATTTTATTTGAAATTTTAGGCATACATTGAATATCATATCCACCTTAGATATGTCTCATGTTTAAACTATGTATAATAATGATACCAATGTATAGAATTCTACCAAAAATGTATATTTAAATCATATAACTGTAAATTTTATCCAATTAAAAACTGTGTAAGTATGGCGAACATGTTTCCAAAACCATGCCCCCATTATAAATTTTATCCAATTAAAAACTGTGTAAGTATGGCGAACATGTTTCCAAAAACATGCCCCCATTATAAATTTTATAAATGGAAGATAATTAGGTTTAAATAATTTTGGGAAAGATACAAATTTGGGTCATCATAATGACATTGGTCAAACTAAGAGATAAGCAATGAGCACAAAGAGATAGTAGATATGAACCTTTCAGTAATGGGAAAGGTCTAGAACTGAGAAACATAGCCAAGGTATATATTTGCAAAATATACAAGACTAAGGTGTTATATAATTCATAAATAGTGTCTACATTTTTCCCAATTTATTATAGTAATGAAATTATTAGTTTAAAGGAGAACAACTGTATACCTAGGTGTGTATATCACACCTTTCCTTTGCTTGAATCCAACTTGAGTGCTTTACTGGTGATTGACTTGAAATTAATAACATGTTATAGAATATAATTAGTGCATATAATCTAAAATTTAAATCATTTTAAATGATTAAAATTACAATATTAAGGTTTAAGAGTACACTTGTGTATTTGATGTGACTAACTTACCTTTTGGCATTTTATTTTAAAAAAATGTAGCATTATGAACATAGAGCTCAGATTAGGACAAATGTAAAACCTAAAGAGGTACAAACACACACACACACACACACACACACACACACACACACACACACACACACACACACACACACACACACACACACACACACAGGGATATATGAATATTGGAGGACATATGCCCCTAACCTTGGAGAAAATGTGAGTCTCCATCTAATAGTTAAGATTAGTTCAATTGTGTAACCCAATCATACTTATACTCTAGTCAACATGAGTGAACCAAGTCAACTTCACATTATAAATCTAGTGAGGTTAGATGATGTAATCAATTACAACCTATAAACTTGGCAAGATTGAGTAAATTAATTACCTCAACCATACTAAAATCAAACTAACTACTATATTACATTGACTTAGTACATTTTAAAAAATTCTAACTTGGTGGGTGATGACAGTCCATAAAAGTGTTTTGAAATTTGAAACTAATTTGATTTGCAATTTTAGGCACACATTGCATATCATATCCACCTTAGATATGTCTCATGTTGAAAATATGTATAAAAATGGTACCAATGTATATAATTCTACCAAAAATGTATATTTGAATCATATAACCATAAATTTTATCTAATTAGAAACTGTGTAAGTATGGAGAACATGTTTCCAAAAACATGCCCCCTTTATAAATTTTATAAATAGAAGATAATTAGGTTTAAATAATTTTGGGAAAGATACAAATTTGGGTCATCATAATGACATTGGTAAAACTAAGAGATAAGCAATGAGCACAAATAGATAGTAGATATGAGCCTTTCAACAATGCGAAAGGTCTAGAACTAAGAAACATAGCCAAGGAATATATTTCCAAAGTGTACAAGACTAAGGTGTTATATAATTCATAAATAGTGTATACATTTTTACCAATTTATTATAGTAATGAAATTATTAGTTCAAAGGAGAACAAATGTATACCTAGGTGTGTATATCACACATTTCCTTTACTTGAATCCAACTTGAGTGCTTTACTGGTGATTGACTTGAAATTAACATGTTATAAAATATAATCAGTACATATAATCTAAAATTTAAATCATTTTAAATGATTAAAATTACAATAGTAAGGTTTAAGTAGTACACTTGTGTATTTTATGTGACTACCTTACCTTTTGGCATTTTATTTTAAAAAGATGTAGCATTATGAACATAGAGCTCAGATTAAGATAAATGTAAAACCTAAAGAGGTACACACACACACACACACACACACACACACACACACACACACAGAGGGATAGTGGAATATTGGAGGACACATGCCCCTAACCTTGGATAAAATGTGAGTTTCCATCTGAAAGTTAAGATTAGTTCAATTGTACAACCCAATCATACTTATACTCTAGTGAGCATGAGTGAACCGAGTCAACTTCACATTATAAATCTAGTGAGGTTAGATTATGTAATCAATTACAACCTATAAAATTGGCAAGATTGAGTCAATTAACTACCTTAACCATTATAAAATCAAACCAATTACTATAGTAAATTGACTTAGTACAGTTTGAAAAATTCTAACTTGGTAGGTGATGACAGTCCATAAAAGTGTTTTGAAATTTAAAACTGATTTGATTTGCAATTTTAGGCACACATTGCATATCATATCCACCTTAGATATGTCTCATGTTGAAAATATTTATAAAAATGATACCAATGTATAGAATTCTACCAAAAATGTATATTTGAATCATATAACTATAAATTTTGTCTAATTAGAAACTATGTAAGTATGGAGAACACATTTCCAAAAACATGCCCCCATGATAATTTGAAACTGAAATACTAGTTTCCAAAAATATGCCCCCATTAGAACTTGTAGAAATGGAAGATAAACAGGTTTATAGAATTTTGGGCAACATAGAAATGTGGGTCATCATAATGACATTGATCAAACTAATAGATAATCAATGAGAACAAAGAGATAGCATATGTGAGCCTTTCATCAGTGGGAAAGGTCTAAAACTGAGATAAATAGCCAAGGTCAATATTTACAAAGTGTACAAAATTGAGATGCTATATAATTCATAAATAGTGTCTACATTCTTGCCCATTTATTTTAGTAATGAAATTATTGGTTTAAAGGAGAATAAATGCATACCCAGTGTGTATATCACACCTTGCCTTTGCTTGAGCCCAACTTGAGTGGTTTATAGGTGATTGACTTGAAACTAAGAGCATGTTATAAAATATATTCAATGCATATAATCTGAAATTGAAAGCATCTAAAATGATTAAAATTAAAAGATTAAGGTTTAGGAGTACACATGTGTGTTCGATATAACTTCCTTGCCTATTGGAAATTTGATTTAAAAATATGTAGCATTATGAACATAAAGCTAAGATTAGGAAAAATGTAAAACCTTAAGAGGTAAATTTATATATAGGGATTGAGGAAGATTGGAGGACACATGCCCCCAAACTTAGAGAAAATGTGAGTTACCACCTGACAGTTGAGATTAGTTCAACCATGCAACCCAATAATACTTATAATCTAGTGAACATGATTGAACCAAGTCAATTCCCACTATAAATATAGTGAGGTTGGATGATGTAATCAATTCCAACCTGAGTGATTTAAATACTTCAACCATACCAAAATCAAACTAACTAATACAATAAACTAACTCAGTACAGTCCAATAAACTAACTCAGTACAGTCCAAAAAATTCCAACCTGGTGGGTGATGACAGTCCATAGAAGTGTTGTGAAATATGAAACTAATTTGATTTACAATTTTAGGCACACATTGCATATCATATGCACCTTATATATGTCTCATGATGAAACTATGTATAATAATCATACCAATGTATAAAATTATACCACAAATGTATATTTGAATCATATAACTAAATTTTAGCTAATTATAAATAGTGTAAGGCAGAGAATATGTTTTCAAAAACATGCCCCCATTATAATCTAAAACTAAAAAATTGGTTTCCAAAAACATGCCCCCATTATAACTTGTAGAAATGGAAGATAAGTAGGTTTAAATCATTTTGGGTAAGATAGAAATCTCTGTCATCATAATGACATTACTCAAACAAAGAGATAAGCAATGAGAATAAAGGAATAGCAAATGTGAGCCTTTCAATAGTGGTAAAGGTCTATAATTGATAGAAATAGACAAGGTCTATATTTAAAAAGTGTACAAGAGTGATGTGCTATATAATTCATAAATAATGTCTACATTTTCCCCTATTTATTTTAGTGATGAAATTGTTGGTTTAAAGGAGAAAAATGTATACCTAGGTGTGTATATCACACCTTGCCTTTGTTTGAGCCCAACTTGAGTGCTTTGATGGTGATTGACTTGAAACTAAGATCATGTTAAAGAATATAATCATTGCATATAATTTTAAATTGAAAGTATTTGAAACGATTGAAATTATAAGAGCAAGGTTTAGGAGTACACCTGTTTATTCGATGTAACCAACTTACTTTTTGGCAGTTTTATTTAAAAATGTGTATCGCTATGAACATATAGCTAAGATTAGGACAAATGTAAAACTTGAATAGGTGCATATATATAGGGATAGAGGATGATTGGATGACAAATTCCCCTAACCTTGGAGAAAATGTGAGTTTCCACCTGACAGTTAAGATTAGTTCAACCGTATAACCCAATCATAATTATAATCTATTGAGCATGAGTGAACCAAGTCAACTCACACTATAAATATGATGAGGGTAGATGATGTAATCAAGTCCAACCTATAAACTTGGACAGATTGAGTGACTTAATTACCTCAACCATACCAAAATCAAACCAACTACTATAGTAAATTGACTTAGTACAGTCTAAAAAATTTCAACCTGGTGGCTGATGATAGTCCATAGAAGTGTTTTGAAATCTAAAACTGATTTGATTTAAAATTTTAGGCACATATTTAATATCATATGCACCTTAGATGTGTCTCATGTTGAAACTATGTATAAAAATGGAACCAATGTATAGAATTCTACCATAAATATATATCTAAATCATATAAATGTAAATTTTAGCCAATTAAAAACTATGGTTTGTAAGTGTGGAGAACATGTTTCCAAAAATATTTCCCCATTATAATCTAAAATTGAAAAACTAGTGTATATGTGTGGATAACATGTTTCCAAAGCATGCATCCACTATATATTTGAATCTAAAAAATGGTGTAAAATGTGTGGAGAACATGTTTCTAAAACATTCCCCCACTATATATATGAATCTAGTGAACTATGAAAAATTTAGAATTCATATCTCTATGACATGTCCCCACTTATATGCCTTCTATTTTGAAGTGAGGGGAAGTAGCAACTAGTAGTTACCTTATCTCAAAAGGATAAGATAACATGTTTAACTCTAAATTAATATCTATATTGGTATATATATGGTTAAATGGGTAGAAATAACCTAGGTCACAAGGATGTTAAACTATTTCTAAAGCTAGTCAATTATATGCTAAACTTAGATATAGACATAGTTTGAATTCAATGAACTGATATAGGCTGAAAATAGTAAGTATAACTATGATATATATGGTAATGACAAAGAATCAATGTACATAGTTGGTTCTAATGTTAATGTAGTTTTAGATATTGAACAAGGAAAAAGTAGTCTGAAAGATGATTCTAGAATAGTCATTGGATTCTGAATTGAGTGTTTATGGAGTCATGGATACTAGAATCAGCCCTAGACAATTGTGTTGATGCTATTATATAAACCTGACACATGTGTCCTATATATAATAACTATTGGAAAAGGATGTGACCACCTAGTTAGTTTTGGGTTTTTCTTCACCTTTGCTTTGGCATATTCAAATCTAAATCATGGAATGTTGCTCCTCATTAAATTACAAAACTCTAGTTATTCATCTTCATAGTGACCCTAGGGAAAAATGGGTTAGTGGGCACATGGTGTCTAGCTAACCCCAAAGACCACTCCATTAATGAGCATTGCTTACATATTCAATACTCTAAAGAGGGCCTTAGAATGATGTAGTTCTCCTTTATGTGTTGGATTGTGTATGAATCATGCAATATATGAAAATAAAGTATAATAGTGACCATCTTGTAACTTGGAAAATATATCTCTTGGGATGTTCCTTCAGTACTTCCAACTTATGCATGTGTTGTCCCTATGATTGATATGAAAATAAGAGAAAGTAGGGAAGCTTTGCTCACTTAAGTGAATTTATTGAATGCCTTTTATAAGTAGTATGGTGAGTTTTATAGATTAAATTTTCACCTTTGAGAGGGTGATTCAAGCTATCCCACCCTGAGATATGCAATGGGATTGATCTTAGGTTGTGGGTGACCTTTCAAGGGGATCAAACCTCTAGATTTTGGATTAGCTCCTAAGAACAACACCTACACTAGCAACTACACTACTTGTTCAACTTTGAAAAGGGAAAGATGAAGATGAAAAATAACAAATAACTTAGAGGTGATGCACCAAACATGGGGTCCTCCACTTTCTAAGGAAATACTAAGTTACAATCTGATTATGTTATACCAAAATAGTCCTTATCACACTAGTGCTTTAATATGAAGGTTATGAAGATTGTAAGAGCTTAGGATAATCAACCAAGAGGTGATAATAGTAAACACTTATGGTTTATCATTTTTATAACTAAGAAAACTGGATATAACACTTCTTATAACCTATGAGTGAAGACAAACTTACAAAGAAGCATGAACAAACAGGACAAATGCAAGGAAACACATATACTATCACTGGGCATTCATCAAAACTGCACATTCAAGATTAATGTTTGAAATATGAAGATAGAATATTCATCTTAAATTGATTACAATATGAAACTAAAAGACTTAATTTTGGTAAGGCTTCATCATAACCAATGTGAGGATTAGGAAATTAGTCTAATATGCTTAGTAAGCAAGCATCCCCAGGAGACCACCAAAGATGTTAGCTAAATCTTGTCTATCATAGATCAGGTTCATAAAAAACTTGACTTGTAATGTTTTCTAACCTTGTTCATAGCCCTTCTATGCCTTTTAAGGTCTTAAAATGGTCTTTCTAAGGTCTTATTAGCATATTTTAAGGTTATTTTGACATAATTAGGGTAATGTCTTGTATTAGTCTTGTGCTAGTCTATTCATATCATGATGTGAAGAAGGTTGGTTAAATGATGTCAAGGCTTCATAGGTTTCCCCTCAAGTTATCCTACCCCTTCATCACCTTGCATAAATATTTCATACATGTTTGGAGAAGTTAAGGTTGATTTGGAAAGTTTAAGATAAAGGAATTTAAAGAGAAAAATGCATCTAATCAAATCCAATGTATGTCAAAGCCAACAAAGATAAAATATCCATACAATAACACTTGTCAAATATTGTAAAGTATTTATATAACTTTCATATATGTCATCAATGTTAGTTCATGTTAGTTTTATAGGTTAAATGTTCAAATGAGAGAAAATCACTCCAAAAAGGGTAGTTTTAGGCACTTGTATCGACTTGGAGGATCCATATATAGGTGAAAACATATTCAAAGTGTCTCTACACCCTCCTCAAGTTATATCCATGAATATATAACTTGTATAGGTCTTAAAAAGCAAAAACTTGCATCATAACCTCTACCAGCCTCTTGGCAGAATAGCAACAATCAACTTCATGAGCTTGGTATAGATAGAGGAGGGAGATTCATATCCTTTATTCTTGTGAATTGATTCTTATATTGATTCCCTCATATTTATGAACAATCATTAAGACCATTAGGTGGTCTTCAATCCTTCCAAAACCCTAAGGTCTTAGTTTTGAGCATGGTTGATAGAGGAATGAGATAGTGAAGGTAAAGTGAGTACTTTAAAAGACTCATTTGGACCCAATAAACCTTATCACACTTATACCTTCCATCCTTTTGGCATGTGTGGCATTATAAAGTGAGAAAAATATCTCCACAAGATAGGTTGTGGGTTCGCACTTAAGGCTTAAAGTTTTTTTGTAGGGTCCAATGCATCCAAATGATTGTTAAATATTTTTCACCATATTATCACTTCATAAAAATATTTCCAACATTATTGGTCACTCCATACTATCCATCCAATAAGTCACATTGATGTTTCCAACCTAAGGATTGTGTTATGAGGTCACTTGCATAAAATAGTTTGAAAAGGTCTTATATTACATTATCATAGTCATATGAGGGTCATGACCTCATGGGAAGTGTAATCAGGATATTTATAAGTGCTATTAGTTTGATATCACCAAAATATGTATCATGAAAAGCTTCAAACAATGAAAATGTAGACCTACGGGTTTGAGACCTGTAGGTATGTTTTTAATGAGAGATGCATACAAGAAAGATGAGGTTAGTACATGGTTTAGCATTGAATTAAAGGTTGAAATGGATTTAATATGTGTGTATTTTTGGCTATGTTTTACACATAAGTAAATATACTTTCAGAGGAAAATACAAGACTCATATGGAACCTTGCCTAAATTATCACACTCAGCCATGCCTTGGATAGACTTGAGAGAAAAGATGAATGTTAGTATTTATGAGAGTATGAATGGTTGAGGAAAATGGGAAATTAGAGTCTAAAGATACTCTTAATAATTTTTAAAATTATTTCAAGAGCCTAAAATGACAAATCATACCTAGCAAGTCTAGATGAGCATACCCAGGTTGTGTATGAGGTTAAAAGAAAACATGCATGTTTCAGGTGTTTTAGCCAACTTAAAAATGAAATTAAAGGGTTATAGGTATTAGAATAGTTTAATGAAGTTATTATTCACTAATAAAGATAAAAAAACCTTTAGTTTAATCCATTCTCAAGATTAACAAAGTATTAGACCTTCTTGAAGACATGCAGGCTAGTTAGGGAATATAACCTCACCTTCAAGCTTAAAAGACAATATGTAACATATGCATTAGAGATGGAGTTATGGTGATTAAATAGGATGTATGTAATAATTATATATAAAGGATGACCTAAAATAATATCATATAGAGTGACCAAAACAAATCCACTTTAAGCCTATAGTCACACAGTCAAAACTAACACAATTATGCCTATCAAGTCAAATGAGAAAGATGCATATTAGTGAATGAAGATCAAAGGGTATAAGGTAAAATAAATCACATGAAATTGATTATCAAATTTTATCATGAAACCTCCATATGATCTTCAATTAAAAGGAGGATAATGTCAAGCTTTGATAAGTTTGTTGAAGCTTGGTAAGCCTAAACCCACACACACAGGCTTGTGTGTAAAATTGTGAAGAGAATGGTTTATTGAAGGTGAGATGGAAACATAAAAGATATAATAAGGTGATGTATAATTAAAATAAAAATTATATGAGGTTTTTAACCCCTTAAATAGTGATAAAAAGAGTTAACACAAACAACTAGGGTCTCTTATATTATTTTTCCTATAAATCCTAAGCATCAACCAATGAAGGTTACAGTAGGTATATGGAGATAAATGGAAAATAATACCATTGGGATATATCAATATAGGTGGAAAAAACCTCAATTAGGTTTCAAAACTCAAGATAAACATTATTTTTCCTTTTTTCAAACTCCTTCCTTCTTAGACCTCACAATTCAGGCTTACCAACCCAAGAGGCATCTCCTCAAGCTCAAAACTATAAGAAGGATATGCATTGGAGCCCAAGATCATTAGGAATGGTATATAGAATTTTTTAATTGTAATTTTTGCATTTTTTATTTATTAAGACCCCAAGATTTATGAATCTTCATTAAGATGATAAACATGTCATAGGCTACAAAGAAGGCCAAAAATGACCTAATGAGAAAGATAGTGTTTAGAAACACTAAATATTAATTGGATGACCCTTTAAATGAACTAAATAACCTTAAAAACTCCCATAATCACCTTATCAATCCATTTTTTGGCACATGCAAGGTACAAGTATATGAAAAAGGGCTAAAAGTGGTTATTTAAGCTATTTAGAGATGTGAAAAGTTGCATCATACCTTCAAATTAGATATGGATCTTATTTATAAGGTATTTGAAGTGAATCAATCACTTAATTTGGGTTTAACATGTGTGAGAGAGTTATGGATCCAAAATTTAGTTTTTAGGCTTAGATACCTAATTAAAGCCTAATTAGAGAAAGAAATAAGATGAATAAGTACACTTTCACTCAATGTTTGGTCATGAAATTTCGTATATAGTTGTGAGAGAATACTCGGTACTAAAAAATATGTCTAGTTTTCCAATATCATTTATAAATTCTTCTACACAAGGAGCTTTGTGTGTTTTGAGCGCTATAAGGAATTGAGGACAAGTATAGGATTTAGGTGTAAAATGAGGTATTCGAGAGTGTTTGATGCATTCAAAGGAGTTGATTAAGGTTTTATAATACTAAGATAATCTTTCCATGAAGAGATATTACATTCATGAAGATGAAATCAAGATTTAAGGATTTTGAGTGAGAGAGGCATAGTGAGACTAAATGAGTTTCAAGACACATAAGAAGAGATTATTGTCATTGCAACATTAGTATAGAATATTCATAATTAAATGTTAGATGTCAAGAACAAGTTTAAAAGGTAACTAAATATGACTTGATAACCAAGGAGTGTCATTTGTCACTTTCCAAGCCAAGAAGAGGGTAGTTTGAAGAAGAAGAAAGAAGTGTCAAGAAAAGGGAAAAACTCCTATGGCATTTCCAAGATGATTAATCTTTAAGAAAGCAACACATATCCTTGAATATATTATGAGACTATTTCATAACAATATTCTTGATTATAACTCTTTTCATGAGTACTAGACACTTGTCAACCTCTCTCTTATATGCCTCTCTCTCTCTTTCTTTTACTCTCATTCTCTATAAATTCAGCCTTGTTTAGATTTGTATTCATCTTCCACCTAGGTATGTCAAAGCCCTACCCATTTATATTCTTTTTATCAATGATAAACAATTGGTTTTATCTCCTTCTATGATTGTACTTAGTGTGTGTGCATGAATAATTGATCTTGTGAAGTGATTTGACTAGTCTTCCTTAGCATGTTGTCCTTTTCTAACACGTATATGCAGTTTGAAAGATTCTTTTGTAGGTCATGTAAAGTTTTTAATTGAAGTGTGAGGGTTGAGTGAGTTTTTATACTCATTAGTGTCATTCTATGAACTTTTTATTAGTCATCCTAGCCTAAGCATCTATCATAACCTCCACATTAAAGTTCTTATGTGAGATATTTAGATTAGGAGTAGTGTATTTTAAGATTAGTCTCTTGGTCAATATGTGCACATGCAACTGGTTGGTAGTTATCAACTAGTTTGGTGTATCACCCCTTAGTTTTATTTATGTTATCCTTCTCCCTTTTACTTTACAAGTTTGTAGTGTATTAGATCCTAATTGATTCATCAAGGGGAGCTAACCCTATAATCTAAAGGTTTTTTCCACCTAAAGGTCACCCATAGCCTAGGATCAATCCCATTTCATATCTCAAGTTGAGAGAGTTTTAATCACCCTCTTAAGGGTGAAAATTTGAGCTATAACAATGAGTACATAATAAGTTTCTAGGTGGTGAATGAATGAGGTTTGATTTTTTATTGATATCAATCCCTTTGGATAAGTAACTCACATTAAAGCACTTATATTGACCATTAGGATATGTTTCATTTGAAAATTAGATGACTTTAAGGCACCAAACACTTGTGTTAGAGTAGGACACTTATGTTGATGTAGATGTTTGTCTTGGATTCTAGTGTTCATGGAATAGGAAAGTAGGCACAAACATAGAACTTGCATAGGTGGAAGATAATCAAGATTTTAATAATTTTGTGCAAGATAAAAGGTCTAGGTCATCACATAATACTAGTCATATTAAGCGATATGCCAAGGGGCATAAGATAAAGTAGATTCAAGACTTTAAAAAGTGGGAAAGGTCTAGAATTGAGAAGAATAACCAATGTCTGAGTTTTCCAAGTGTACATAATTAAGGTGCTATATAATCTATAAAATAGTGTCTAAATAATCATGTAAACTATGAATGTACCATGTACCATATATATGGAACATGTCTAGGTAGATATATTATGGAAGTGTATAGCATGTGATCACATCAAGGCCTAAGAAGTATGATATATATCATGGCCATGTCTAGAGATTAACAATACAAGATTAATAAACAACCAATAATTCACACAAGATAACTCTAAATCAATTCAAAATATAATGGTCCAAGGAGAGCTCTAGTAAAGGGCATGTGGAAATGCTTCACAATCAAAAGGACATGACTTAATCAAATGTCCACAAAATTAATAATGACATATTCAAGAGTGCATACAATAAGAAATGATATATTCAAATGTCAAAGAGGAAAACAAAGGCATGTGAGACACAAAAAATGTAGCATATTAAAATTTTGAAACAAGTAAGATAATAACAAAGCAAAAAACTCAAGGAAGTGCATGAATTAAAGCATAAGAAACCAGCATAAACATAACATACTAGTCTATGGATCATATCTATTAGAAAAAAAAGCTTAGTACATAGCATACCAAGTACATTGTGGAAGATATAAGCATGTATAAAGTCATGTGTAAGTACAAAATATCAAACATGATAATTTAAAAATGACCATATAATGATATAACCTGGATGCATTATGATCAAAGAAGTGGATGCCCCAAATATCCCAAATGTCCACATGACATGAGTAGAGGGAAGGCCCAACATTATAAAGTGCATAGATCGTGTATATGTGCATTCCTATATCACACTAAAAAATATGCATGAAACATGTGTATATATAAATAAATTATATGTTATCCACTAACAAGAAACTAACATAGATTCCAAAGAGCTAATAGAACATGTAAATATTATTAGATTTTTTATTTTTTTTGGAATTTTTGGAATATGTGATACCTTGGAGCTTTAAGTTGGATCCTTTACATTGTTTTAATTATGTTTGGATAATTAGAAATGGTTTATAATATGTTCCTCCTAATGATTTTTAGTAGAAGAATCCTTGATATCATTTGAAATATGGATCAATTTTCCTTTATGATAAAAGGATATATCTTGTTGATTTTGGTCAATTTTTTAGTCATTTAGTATAACCAAAGAATGCCCAATGTAAATAAATATGGAGATATGTTTGGCTTAATCCAAACCCTTGTTTGAATTATTTTAGGAACACAAACAATTGGTATTATTATGTTTCCCAAAGAGCCTTTCCAACCTCTTTTTATTTGTAAGTTTTGTAGATCAAATCCAAGCTGTTGTGAACTCTTACATTGAAAGTATTTTTTGTTTTTATATGATCAATATGCCAAAAATAAGCACCAAACATAAATAATGTGGTTTTTAAATATGTTAGCATGGATACTTGTTGGGTTGGTCAACTTGGGGTGTTTTCATAGGAAGTGAGCCCTAGATTGGTCCCATATTGAGTGAATTTTGTAATGCTCCCATATAAAGATTAGGACAACCATATGTTTTGTTCATAATTTTCATTTGGTAATTCATCTCCCTCATTTGTGTGAGGTATAAAACTTTGGTAATTAGAAGGGGATATTTAAAGCTCCTTTGGATGAGTAAGTATGAATGAATCATGTCTATGTATATCCACATATAAATGGGTAAATGAATCACATTATTTTTGTAATGCTCTTTATTTAAATGGATTAAAAATACCTCAACCAAAAATGAATTGCAACTCCAAATGTGAAGGTCTAAAAGGTAGCTCATATGATGTACTTTTGAATTGAATGGTATAATATTTAATAGATTCATCATCACATTGTTTGAAAATTTTCAAATGTTCTAATGAAAGTTTTTTCACCTTATGGATATTGAAATACATGAATAATGCATCTTCTAATTGTGAAAAAGTGGTTAAATATCCCTTTGCTAGGCTATATAGCCAATTACAAGCTTCATCAGAAATGTTCATATAGAATACATTTAGTAATAATTTTTCACATTTTACCCATTGACCAAAATAATGTATATAGTTAATCATGTGGTCAAATAAGTCTTTATGACTCCTAAAGAGAGGTAAATTTGGTAGTTCAAAATCTTATGGATACAGATTTTTAACTATACATTATGCAACAGGTTGATTGTTGAATGAGGTAACATTTTCATTAGTATTATAGAAATCCTTTTGAATTTGAAGTATATAAACTTTTCTTTGAAGATCCCCAATAGTTCTCATCATAGAAATAATAAAATCCATGGGAATGGTGGTGTTTGACATAGGTTTTATCATTGATTCTAATCCACCACCTCTATTGAATCTAAGCATTTGAGTATCATCGTCGTCATCATCATGGATAACAAGTACAAATTTTGAATCACTAAATTTATAATAATTTGGTAATGGTTTAGGATCTTTGAATCATGGTGCTCTTAGTATATCATTTTTAGAGCTTGACACATTTGAATAAAAAGGTTTATTCACCATTGGTAGAGATATAACAATTGGTATTTTAGGGAGCCTTGGTAAAGGCACCTATTTTGGTATGGTATAAACCTTTTGCATGAAATACCCTTTTGGGAGATAAAGATCACTTGGTTGAAAGACCTTAGTTAATATCATAAAGAATTAAAGATTTTGAACATTAGGATCCTTTGACACTTTAGATTTGTAATGCTTCCCTCTTATTGGTGCCTTGAAGTTACTTGGTAAGGATGCCATGATGTCTTGTTTAAATTTATGAAAAGTTTTAATATCAAATGAATGTAGAAGATAATCATCACCCTTGGTAAGGGGAATATTATTTGTAAATGTTGGAAAAGTAGGGGTGTAAATCAATTAAATTGAAAGAATACCCTCTTTATTTTCATTTTTTAAATTGGCCATAATTTCCTTATGTATTGTCAAAACTTTTGATGATCATATGAATTAGCATCTTGGTAAGTTGTATGCACTTTTGTGGTAGAAATGGAATAAATAGCATGATGCGATGACTTACCTTATTGGTAACTAATAGCATGGGCCAAATATTCCCATATAAACCATGGGTGAATAGTGGGTTCAATATGGTAGATAAGAGCACCTTGAATATGTTTTGTAAGTCCAGGCATCACATATGCCAACTTATCTTTATCTGGTATTATTTGATACATTTGTTTACATGAGCTATATTTTGAAAAATATACTTTTCTTCTCTTTTAAATCCATCCCTTAGTTGAGCAGATTTGGCCATGGAGAAATTATTTAGTTTATTTTTTGATAGAAAAGGAAAGAGATAGATCATGAATGAGATAATAAACCCTAAGAAGCAAAACCTTAGAAGATTTTACATTTGTATATATCGAGTTCAAGAAATGATTAACCCTAGGTTTCAATAAGGATACTATAGGATTAAGGTTAAGAATATATAAATGAATAAGCAAAAGGGTGATAAACAAATCTATAGTAGGCCAATTAATTTTAAAACTTAGATAAGACATACTAAATTTATTATGCCAAGATATGCTAAAATATAAAGTATAGATATGTTACATATTAAAATGATAATGAAAACAAGATACTTAAATAGTTATAATGCTAATATAGCTTGAATATGGAACAAAATAGAAATATAGTGGATCTATAATATGTATCAATCATCAAATTTTTGAAAAATGCCCTCTGTAATTATTTACACTTGCGTCAACCTAGGATGGTTACATCAAGGTGAATGTATAGCTCAAACACATGTTTCTAGTATGAGATACCTTATAAAACTAGATGTGACCACCTATAATATTTTAGGTTCTATTTCACCTTCATTTTGGTGTGCTCAAATCTAGATCATGGGTTGTCATTCCTTGTTAAATAGAAAAACCCTAGTTCTTGATCATAGTGGTTGTGGGTAAAATGGGTTAGTGGGAACATGGTGTTGAGATGCCACAAAGAACCCTATATTAGTGAGAACTACTTAAATAGGACCTCAAACTTATGTAGTTATCCCCTGTGTGTTGTCTTGTGTGTGAATCATGTAATGTGTGATAATTAAATACAACATTGACCTAACTTGTAATTTAGAAAATATGGCTCATGGAATGCTCATTCAGTCCTTTAGACTTGTAGATGTGTTGAATGATATGTAAATAATATATAATAGGGAAGCTTTTATCACTTGAATTATTTTTTATCGTTGACTTATGAGAAGGTGTAAGATTTCTAGGTATTTTCTAGGTGAGGAATGAATAGGACTGATCTTATATTTATACCAATCCTTTGTATAATATTTTGCATAAAATGACTTAGTCTAACCATAGGGATATGTTTCATTTTGAAATTGAATGAATTTGGGTCACTGGACACTTACATTGGGTTAACACACTTGCATCGATGTAGGCATCTGACTGTGATGTAAGTGTTTGGGAAGCAAAATATTAGGTACATTCCCACAAATTTTAGATATGGAATATAAACATGTTTAAATAATTTTGGGCATGATATAAGGCATGGGTCAGACTAAGATATAATCAATGAGCATAGAGAAATGCAGATGTGAACCTTTCGATAGCAAGAAAGATATAGAATTGAGAGGAAAAACCAAGGTCCGTATTTTCCAAGTGTACAAGACTGAGGTGATATACAATTCATAAATATTTATATAGTTATATATGTATTTTTCTTAAAAGTTTTCCTATTTTAAAGTCTATGTATGTTCAAAGTATTTAAGTAAATTTATTTATCTTTAAATAAAATTCTTATTTGCATACATATACATGTTGAGTAGATATAATTAGATTTATATACCTTTAAATTATTTTACTATTATTAGTATTATTGTCTATAAAATAAGGTTTTATTATATTTTAAGCACCCCGGTTTGGTGTTTGGTGAGAACTTACATTTACAAGTTTATTGACCTACGAATGTAGAGTGGATAATTAACATGTCTTGTGAATAAGTTTTATTTTTAGAAATTATCTTAATATCCTTTAATAAATATTTATTTTTATTCTTGTTGATATTTTTCAATTTAATAGATAATATTTTTATTTATTATAACACACTAATTCATAATAGTTGGTGTTTTGTCCATTGGATTGAATCCTCAATGTACATCATAATAGAGTTATGAATTTTTTTAACAAAAAAGATAAAATAAGTAAATGAGATAGGAAGGCTAAATCTATATATGAAAATAACACATGCATGTAAATGGAAATAAAAAAGTATTAGAAAATCTATATATAAAAAGTATGATTTTGAGCTCAATAACTTGGGATTTTGAGTCAAGCGAGGGCATATGAATGGTTTAACATATGCATTTTAGAGTATAAGAAGTGGATATGTATGGAATATTTTATGGTGTTCCCTAATCCAAGTAGAGAGCCAGTTCATTACACTTAGCTAAAGGGTAGAGAAATGTGCTACCCTTTAGAGACAAGGGGATCACATGAGGATAGTTTCATATAAAAAATAATATCACCCACAAGAGAGGGCCTTGACCACTAGGGAGATGGAGTCAAGAGATTTCTTAAAGGCCCTAAATTTCTTCCCCATCCTATGCCCCCCATCCTTGATAGAGGTGGTATAGGTGTGAAGGTAGATCCATGTGGTGCACCTAAGAGAGGAGGGGACCATATGAGGTGGGTGAACCCTAGAGAGGAGAGATGAAAAATGATAAAATGAGTTAGGTGATGCAAATGTGTATATAAAAATACCAAATTCATGTAAATGGTAATAGAAAAATATTAAAAAAGAATTGTGTATAACAAGAGAGAGTGTTGAGCTTAGTAGTGTGGTATTTTGATCCTATTAGGGGCATACATTATGGTTTAAAATTAAATGTGAAAAGGATAGATTCAAATGGTGTGTCACATTATAATTATATATTTGGAACATCTCACTATAATAAATGGAGGATCTATGTGGTGCACCCTAGAGGTGAGGGAACCACATGATGCTAGTTTCACAAAGAAATGGATACCTCTCACTCATCTTAGTGAAAACATGATGCTTTTTCTTCCCTTTGGAAAATTTATTCATTTTACCACAATACATACATAAAAGTGTGTGCCCCAAATTATTAATATTTTAAAATCCCATTTCATTTATTATTATTTTAATTAAAAAATTGGGTATCCTGAAACTATTTTCTATGTAATCCTATTAACAACACATTTGAAAAAACCCTTTTTAACACTTTATTACCAAATATTTTAAAATGATATCAATTTTATTTCATTATAAACTTTGTTTCAAAAAAAATAAAGTGGATTCCATGCTCATGCTCGTGCCCATACTCCTACTCCTAGATTGGTAATATTCATTTCCAAATAAGAAATGAATACCAATATCACTCTATTTTATCATTCAAAAAATCTATGAGAAAATTGACATAAATAATTGAAATAGAATAATCACATGATGATTCAATGAATTCTAATTTATTAAGTAAACTATGTTGATTGACATCTCCATTTAAAAATATTAAGCCTGATGAGTAATTGTAAGTTAAGTGAGCACATATAGCATCAACTTTGTACTAATGTTTGTATATTGAAATATGAGTCTAGTACCCAACTTCTTACTTTGAGAGTGATTAAAAATAAGTACCATGTTGTTGATAGAATTGGGTTTCTTCAAGTAGTTAAATTATCTTCCCCATTGTAATAACAAATAAACTATTATAAATTAATTTTGGACATATAAATCAGTTAAATTTATTTGGAAACAAGTCAATCATGCTTTACCATCCCTCTTCATAAGGAAATTATATTGGAAAAAAGTTCTTCTAGGAATGGTATTGTGAACTAATATGATTTATTATACTTCTAGATAGATTGTACTCAAATATTTAGATAAATATATGTCATTCTTTATTATTTAACAACATTACTTCTCAGTAATAAATTTGCACTAACTTTACTTTGATATCTTTCTTAAATTCAACTCTATGCAATAAATCATGAAATCTACCCTTCTTGATAGTGAGGACTTGGAAAAGTAGATGAAGGACCTCAAATTGTATTTGAGGCACCTTATGGATAATAATGAAGGCATATTCATGAAAATTTAAGATATCAACAACTATATCAAGGCTTTCTTTAAATATGTTTAAGTTTTCTAAAGTCGGAGTGGCTAACTTTTTTCATAAATAATAGTTGTTTAGGTGTAAGGTTAAGTATATCTTATTTTTGTATTGGGATATGTAACTAGTTATGTTTCGTTATTGGCCACATGTGACATTTTCTCTTTAGGGATATGAACTTTTATTATTTTTATATTATTTATTTTGTTGCATCCTCTAATTTTAAAAAAAAATTCAAGTCACTCTCCTATCACCATAACCTCATAATAATTATAAATACAAAAATTAAGTGATAATCTTCATGTTGATTATTTTCCATCAACCTATAAATAACTTAACAATGTTGAGAAAGGGTAATAAAGCCTTTTTCTCAATGCAATTTTAAATAAATGTAGACTATAGGTAAACATTAGTATTATTATAAAGTTTAAAACTAAATTAACGTTAAATAGTACTAAGAGTAGAAAACATAATGATATTTTTTATCTCCCACTCTCCAAAGGTGGGGATGTAGACACCTTAAAATGGCTTTTTCTCAGTTATTAATCTCTTAGTTGCATGATTTTAGAGTGTTTATTATTTTTTGACAATTGGAATAAATTACATGTTATTAGTGTGTATTTTGTGTTTCATTATGCCCCTCTCATATTTTTTCCCCCTTCTCTTTCCCATGCTTTTTTAGGGTTCCTCAAAACATTTTCTGATGCACCCCCTATGCTCCTAAGCCCTCCTTTTAGGTCCTTCCAATTCAACGTGCACTAACTCCATTTATCCCATAAAATTTTAATTTTTTATCATTTGATATTGATTTACACACTAATAGTATCATAATTAAATTTAACTTCCTATAAATACATAATTATAGTTCATTCATGCAAAAATCGTGTGTGTGTGTGTGTGTGTGTGTGTGTGTGTGTGTGTGTGTGTGTGTGTGTGTGTGTGTGTGTGTGTGTGTGTGTGTGTGTGTGTGTGTGTGTGTGTGTGTGTGTGTGTGTGTGTGTGTGTGTGCGTGTGTGTGTGTGTGACCATATATTTTTAGAAATTTTTTGAGCACTCATAATTATTTTGGATATTTCAAATAATCATTAAGCAATTTATTATTTTTTGAAGCTAGTGATTCCCTTAGAATAATTTAGAGCATGACCTAGGGTTTTGTATACATTAGAATTTTTTTCTATTATCAAATTTACTAATTTTGTCATTTTTTATTGTTTAAGAGATTAATAACTATGATATCCCATTTTGATGTCACTCCATATTATATATTTTGTTATGTTTTGTGGACTCTGTGAGTATGTGTTGAATTATATGGAGGCACAAGGTGCCCACACTTTATATCATAGACCTTAGTTAGCTAGTTCAATAGATTTTATTTATATGTATGGTTACTAAACATGATTATTTTAAGTGGATGTATTTTAATATTTGGCTATTTTTATTGAATGGCATGATGATCTATATCATGGTTTTACTATTGATATTATTGAGCTAACCAAGATATGTAGCTAGTCTTGTGATAAAGTAATTATGTAAATATACACATGCTCCATATTGTTTGTGATATCAATTATTTTTACATGGATGTATTTGATATTTTTATTAAGTGTGAAAGTTACATGGGGGCCAAAGGTGGGTCTAAGAGGGACTCAGACATGCCTCAATAGACCATATGCACACCTTAGACCCTTCTAAACCTTTAAATCTTATACCCATTCATTTTGGAAATTATTAAATGTATTATTTTTTACTCTTATATATATATATAATGTTTTATCCTAAACCATTTATTTTATTTTAATCAACATAAACTTAAATTAACCATATATGAGGTCAACCAACTTAGTTGTAGGAGTTGGGTTAACCCACAAATCTAACTCTTGTGTGCAATTCCAAAATTGTCCCTTCAACCACCTTTTTCTTGGAGTATTTGACAACTAAACCTTGTCTTACAAGATATTTTTGTGCCCATACCTATACTTATTGGGTATGTGGGTTTTTCAAGGACCTTTAACTACTTTTTTTCAAAGAAAGGCTTTATTTTATGACCTAGAATTTGCTTTCACAAGAAACCCTCTCTTTTTTGTAAAACAAAGTTATGTTAGATATTTGAGTGGAAGAAACACACGTGAGTATATAAGAATATTTATGAGGTTTGTAAGAGAAATTTATGGAGGGAGGTCACATCATTGGGATGAGGATAGCCATCTATCACCCTTTTATTAATCATTGTTTTTTTTGTCTTCTCCTTTTAAGGACCTTCTTTTGGTCTTTTTGAGTTTATGCATTTTGGATTATTGGAGAGCTTGGGTGCTTGGAGAAAAGATTTTAGAAGGTTGATAAATGGAGATTTTGATTTTAGGTAGGTATTTTTATTACTAATTTTTATGTTTAAATTATCTCTCTTATCTTGTTTTCTCTATAATTAATCTCATTTAAAGGAAAATGAACAAGTGTTTTTACTTGATTTGAGGCCCTTATTTTAAGGATTCTTTTTAGGTTTCTCTATTTTATAGTGTTGCCATGATTTTTAGTTCTTGTTATATTATTATTGTGTTGTTGTGTGAATGTTATATATGGGAATTTGGAGCACCCCTATGCCACCCATGTGGGTTTAGAACAAGTTTTAGTATTTGGGGAATGAGAAAGTGGAACTCTTGCTCATGGCTTGTTGTACAAGCCCACTCTTGACTTAGTGGCATGAACTTGCTTATGAAAAGTGGAAAATTTTAATAAATTTTAAAATTCATGCATAGGGATATGATAAAATACTCAAAATCACCATATCCTTGCTCTAAACTTGTTTGATCAACTTCTTAATGTTTTGCTTTTACACTAGGTTCCACCTTCAACAAGAGACTTTCAACTTGTTTTGAGATTTATAACCTCCTTTACTATAAACATGATTTAAAAAAAAACTTGATGTAATTTATACCTATAATTATACCCATAAATAATTATCTCAATCATTTCAATTCATTTTATTCAATCATTCATTTGGTTTTCACTTTCCTCACTCACTAGTCTCACTCTAGGCAATCTTCTCAAAGGCTTACAATACCCACTCTTGTGATTGATATAATGAAAAATAATGTCTATGATGATTTATATATCATAATAATAATATTTTTATCTTCACCCCTTTTAATCCCTCACTCACACTCCAAATCTCACTTTCACACCTCAATTCATAATGACATTACTTGGCTTGCAGCCTTTTTTTTCACAATTTGCCTTTGTATGAACACTCTAAAAACTACCCTAAATATATAAGCCCATATTATGCCTTAAATACATCCATGAATTTTCAAGACTTAAATCTCTTATTAGACAGCCTTTCCTTTGTTAACACCTATCCAATTAGGCCTTTCTAGCCTGACAACACTTGCTCAAACCTCAAAATTGTACCGTATGGTAATGTACGTCACCAAAAACATTTTAATAATTTTTTATATGCAAAAATACATTGGATTAAAAAATTTAATATTTTTAATACACTTCAAATTCAAGTTATGGGGTTTTTAGGAATGAAACCCTAGCTAGGCTTACAAGCTTGACTGAGCATGTCGAGAGGCTTAAAATTTTAATATCCTTTGTTCTAGGGGATTCCAAGCTAAACCAAGACCTTAAAAAGGTATTTATAAACATTTTAAACCTATCTAAATTGATAATCAACCTTTTTTAATCCTATTATGGTTGATAATGATCTAAACATAGAACTTTACCTACTCTGTGTTGACTGTGTAATGATTTAGAGGTTAAATTATTATATCTTTGTTTGGAAATCAATTCAAACTATTAAAAGACATTCCAAAGGTATATATTAAAAATTTACACATTCTTTAATACCTTATGAACCTTAATAAATATTATCAAAGCTTACAACAAATGAAACTCATAATTTTGTGTCTTAATATAAGACTGTGTAAGGCATTTTACTAGCCTGTGTGTATCTCCAAATAGTAACCAAAATTAAAAAAGGTATGTTAAAAAAACATATTATCCATATAAATATATAAATACTCCACAAACTCATCAAATATTCACCTTCTCAAAGCACACATTCTTTTTTTGCATACCAACTAAGCAAAATAGAGTATAAATGTACAAATAGGGTTTCTTGATTCCTATGGACTATGTATTGAGCTTTACCATTAAAATTTATTTTAGACCATACAACTTATATTTCCAATAGAGATACACTTGATACAGACCCTCTCAAATATCACTAAGATATTCTTGATACAAAGAGTTTAAGAAACAACAAGAGACACCTTATTGTTTGATTGTCATAGGCATAAACAAGGTTTCATGGATATAGATGTCCTTTTATTGAGTTTTTCCACTTTGAAAAACTTTAATCAAACACCATAAGGTCAGTATGACCCCAATACATTCAATAAATAATACCATGATAATCCTTGTCTCACCAACCTAGAGAACTAACTCAAATTCTACTCTTAATGACTGTAACCTATAGTCCAATACTTCACCTACAACCACATACAAGAATAAAACTTATATAGCATATAGGGATTTTCTGAAATGATGTATTAATTAAAAAAATAAAAATAAATTTTTGTGGATAAATAATG